>MU224133.1:5977290-5991241 GCA_018584345.1 Thuja plicata | reverse complement strand
ATTAATCACATTGTCATTTTTGGAATAGGTGTAGTTTACCTCATTACCCTTCCCTTTAGATGTCTCTCCTTGATTGTAATTAGGAAAGGGTTTGTTGAATGTTGTATGATCCTCATTGGTAGTATGTTCATCTACTTTGATCTTACCTCTTTCGATGAGCTCTTGGATGACATGCTTAAGCTTGAGGAAATTATTAGTCTTGTGTCCCTTGTTTTTGTGAAAGACACAATAAGAATTATCATCCCACCACCTGGGTTTGAACATTGGTTCCCATGGTTTAGAATCGGGAATTGTAAGAACTTTGTTATCCAATAGTATTTTTAGAACAGTCTCAAGAGGCTCCCCCAAAGGAGTGAATGTTCTTTGGGGTTTCGAAGTCCATGTTCATTCCTTGCTGTTATCATTTTTTGATTTGGGGATGGGAGGTGTTACCTTAGCATTTTTGCTTCCTTGCATGCCATTGGTTAGATTAAATACCTCAATTTTAGGATTAATGTTAGAGGTGTCAACTACTCTGTCATTAACAACATTCTTCTTTTGCTTCCACCATTTAGGCTTGGAGTTGGAGTTGTTAGTTTTGTTTTCATTTTGAAGGGTGATCTCTCCCCTTTTGACCATGACTTCCTCAATATGGAGGGCCTTTTTAATAATTCTATCGAAGCTAGGAGAGTCTTGCATTTGTAGAGCATAGTTCAATTTAGCCACTAGATTATTAATGAAGATTTCCATTTTCTCCATTTCAGGAATGAACCTTGAATATCGTGCAAAAATCTTCCTCCATCTTTGGAGGAAGTGTGTGAATGATTCTCCAGTTTGTTGTTTGGTGTTACATAGGTCCATCATAGTTACATCATGTTGGATGTTGTAGGAGTAATGTTGAATGAACCATTGGATCAACTCCTCAAATGTCTTGACCTTAGGGTTTAGTTTTGAGAACCACTCCATGGCATTACCTCCTAGACTTCCTGGAAATAGTCACATGAGGTATGTAGGTTCGTGCATGTACTCGATGCTTAGAGAACATAATTCCCTTACATGATCGTGGGGGTTAGTTTCTCTCGTGTATTTGTCATACTTTGGCCTTGCCACGTTGGGGGGAATGGGACCATAGTGATACTCTTGTCAAAAGGAAATAGACAAATGGCATCCAAAGAGTATTATGTTTTGGGTTCCTCCTTCTCTTGTTTGAGGTTTGTGAGCTCTGTTTGCATCAAATTGAGTTGTTTGGTGAGAATAGATATTGGGTTTGGTACCTCCTTTTCCTTGATTTTTTTCATGTCATAATCTTTGGGTAATTTAACACCTATAGATGCTAGATGGAGGAAGTATTTTTCTTTATCGTCATCAATTATCCATTCCAATATCTTGTGGAGCCATTTACTCTGTTTGAGTTTTTCATATTTGTCTTTGGGGATCTCCCCTTCACTATCTGATCTAAATGGGCCATGTTCAAATTTGGGTCCTTCCTCCTCATCTGTGTCTTCAATCTTTTGGTGTTTTCCATCATTATAATCCTCAAATGCCTCACTCCATCTGTGAGTATCGCTATCCATTTGAGGGGAATCTAGATCAAGAAGGGAATTATGAGAAGCTTCTCCTTGAAAGTGTGGTGTTTTAGGAGGAACTTTCAATCCTTTAGTTGTGTACTTTTTGCATCTCATGTTAACCATGAAGTTGTTTCTCAATTTTGTTAACGTTTCCCAATAGTACAAGTGAGAGTTTTAGATTGTTCAAGTGGGTGTGTCTAGGCAAAAGGAACTATTTGTTGTTGGTGGATGTAAATGACTCCAGTGTCAGAGGGTTAGAATGCCCTGATAGTGAGCTGGGAACCAATTTGTTGGTAGAAAGTGGGTAGACCACACATATTGAACTGATTGTGAAAGACTGACTAAGCATGCAAGATGGACGTTTTGAAAGTGTTTTGAAAATACAACAGGGAGACCAGAAGAGACAATAAGAATTAACTAAAGGGCTAAAAGGGTATCCTAATCAACTAAGACTTTCTAAGAAAAACTTCTACAAGTACCCAATGTCCTGAATGCGAGCTCCCAGATGCAAGCTTTTGATGGTACCATATACGATCCTAGAATCTAGATGTGACTATGTGCTGACTAAATGCAATCCAAAATATCAAATGCGATCCTAAATACTGCATGCAACTTGGGAAATACAAGATGCAATCTTATGATGTCTTTGTCAATTTTGGTTAGTTCTAAAAAGTTTTTTTTTGAAGTGTGTGAAGTTGCTTGTTTCCAGATTGTGTTAAGAGGTGTCGTAATGTGTGAAAAACACTTGTACTCCAAGGTTTGAAATTTGTTGATTGTCTTGAGGAGCTTATCTTTTTAATGATCTTTTGAACATGTCAAATAGTTTTGCATTATTAGGAGGGTGAAACAAACACTCATCTTTTCCTATTCTCTAGGTGGAGGATGAAAATCTTTGCTCATTGACTCAGGTACACACTCAAATGCTAATCAGAATATAGCCATCACCAAGCACACAATGGCTCCATTCATGATACTGTATTAGCCGAATCCAAATGCAAGTGAGGGCACAATATGATGAGTGTCTTGGGGAAATTAATTTTTGCCTTGCACAAATATTATCACCCTTTCGGGGATGAATTGGGAATTCTTTCAGTTGAAGTTGTTGTAGATTATTGGGCAATCTGTTTGAAACTATCCCCCATAGAATTGCACAAGGAAAAATTCAAGCGTATAGCCCTATGAGTACCCAAATATATGTAGTCTCGCAAGCAAGATTCAAGCGGCTCTGCTCTACATATACCCAGATATGTTCAAGGAATGATGTCAAATTCCAAGAACAAAACCAGTTCCATCTTTTGAGGCTTTAGCCTACGAGGAAGCAACTATTTATAGTGAGTTGGAACGGTTGGCGTAAAACCTGTCCTCACTTGGGTCGTTCCTGGGATATTTTTTCCTCAACCGACAGGCCCTCTACTATTTAAATATATGTAACCAGGATTGGCAAGCTTTGGATGTCTGAATTTCTGATTCTTCCGAAGAAGAAGAGCATACTCTCTTAATCTAAACCATTTTCTCTCAAAACATGTAAAGCAAAGTTCATACCTTCAAGCTATGTTGAGCTTGATTTAGTTTGTTCCTATTTAAGAGAAATAGGATGCTTGAAAAGGAAAGTTGCCTTGTTCAATTAACCACAAAATTTTAGTGATTTTCTTGTCCAATTACTAATCCAAATTGAATTAAACGATTGAACTTGTTCTTTGATCCCACATATTTAGCGCTTTGATTGTCCAATTTTTTAATCCAAAAAAAGAAATTATACAATGTAGTTGTTCATTGAACCATGATATTTAGTGATTTTTGTTGTTCATTTACTATTCCAAATTGAATTAGATGATGTGTTTTCTTGTTCAGTTAAATCCAAATTCTGTTCAATCCATAAACTGATGTATGAGTTTTTTATTTTCCTTAAAAAGGAAAAGAGCATAATCCTCTAGTCAGTTTAGTGATAGATTGGAATATGTATCTTAATTTGGAAAGCAAGTAAAAAGAAGTCAAGATGGGGGTTGGGTAACCTAAAAAACCAAGTTAGTATCTATTTATGTTAACTCCCACAAAAACTTTCAAGAACAACCTGTAAACACTTGTTAGGCTGCAAGACACCAAAAACACAACTTGTCAAAATGTTAGGGTTAGGCAAATGAAATGCACAAACTTTCTAACCAGATGTGAGCCTAAAATTTTACTAAATGTGATGCATCATACTATATGTGAGCTTCCTTACCAAATGTGATTCCATGCTTACCAGATGCGAGCCTAAACTGAAAATGACCCGAAAAATCCTGGATGTGAACCTAGTTTTCTGCGGTGTGAGGGCATATCCCGGATGCGATCCTGAATGGTCAAAAATGAACTTGTAACAGATTTTTGGGCATGTAAATTAGTGAAAATTTGATTTAAAATGAGGATAAGTCAAAAATATTGCCCCATGGTGGGTTCCAAAAATGTGTGTGTATATTTGTGCACCTGTTATCTGCAACACAACACTTCAATAAGTCATTATGTTAGTGAAAAACAAGGGTTAAAGAGCATATAAACCCTAACATCAACTTATTACTTTCTAACTAGGATGAGTGTAGCATGTAACATAAAAGCCCTCATATTTATGCTAAATACCAGTGACATAAACAACCTAGCATGAAAGATTTAGTTAAAAACAAGCTATTATTCACTGAACAATGCATATTAAGCTAAAAATGGGCATAACAACAATGTATGAGCATGTACTTATGAAATGAAGTATGAGTCTAAGTTTAAGCTAACAGCATAACAATGCATTTACAATATGAGATGAAGGCTTATTTTCTCTCAAAAATGGCTTCTATTTATAGAGAGAGAGAGAGGGGGGAGACAAGGCTCATTAATGAGTTGAGGGACTCATTAATGGTGGTGTAAGAGCCATTAATGCCTTGAGCATTAATGAGGCATGGAGGAGACATAGGCTTAAGGCATCTTCATTAATTTAATGAAAGCCTTAAAGAAGCATGGGGAGTGTGTAAGGTTCAACTTGGCAAGTTGGTCCCTTAGGAAAGTCATGCTTGAGAAAGTGGACTTTCTCAAGTGGGTTGAGTTGTTAATCATTCCCTAATAGAATGTCACAACATTAGGAGGTGGGTTAGGGTAGAATTAGGATTAGGATTAGATAAGTAAGGGTGAATGGGTTGAGAAGGGTTAGAACCTAGGGTAGAAGTGGTTGAGATAGGTTAGGTTGGGGTTTAAGGGAATATTAATTGAATGAATTAAACTTATTTAATTCATTCAAAAATAGAAATTTAATTATTTAAACAATTTAATTGCTTTTTAATAATTAGGGGACTATAGCCATTTTAATTAAATTAAATAGGCTAGGGGAATGGGTTATTTTGAAAGTGGGTAATTGATTTAGGGATTTATTTAATTCCTTTATAATTAAATACTATAGCCATGTTTGAATTTGGTTTGATTTAAATGGTTTGAATTGATTTGAATCATATGGCTATAGTAGTCAATATAAATTAATGATAAAAATCACCTAGGATATTAAATTGATTTGAAGAATTATGCCAAGCAGTAACAGGGTTATTTGGACATAATCGAGGGTATGATCACACTTAGGGAAAATAGGGTCCATAGTTGGAATAGACTAGATTTAGCTGGTTACAGTTTGCAGCACTAAGAATGAGGTTAAATACAATAAAAGCAAAGTCCAATGTTCATTGAGAAGCGAAAAAATTTTAGAGCTATTGGCTGCCGATTTTCAGAGGTATGCACCTGATATAGATCCTACTTTTCAATGCCCCGTTGATATATGCTTTGATAATGAAAACATGTTAATGGGTGCAAGGTGTAATACTTATGCTAATTTTCTTATTCCTACTTTTGAGGCAAATAATATGCAAGATGGGAATGCATATGATTTTGAGAAATTGGATTATGTCAAGTATGATGAGTATGATGACTCATATGCGGGTATGGATTCAGATTTGGATGAGATTAGTGTCAATGATTCTTGCATACATCAGAATCATGATTACACCCTTGAGAAGAGTGAAGGATCTACATGTGTGTTTTCAAATTTGCAAATGGAAAATGAGTTGTTACTTGATGATACATTTTCAGATTTGGGAGATGTTGGTAGAAATCTTGATCAGCAAGATGTCTCTAATGTTATGCAATCTAATTTTTATTTGGATACTTTGCAAGTTTCTGTTATGACTGAGGTTCATTATTTTGTGTAAACTAATCTTGAAAAGTTGTCCGTTGATTCCAGCTATGTGAAAGAGTTGGAGTATTCTTCTTTTCATCCTGTCAGTGGTGTTAGAAGGTATGATAGTTTGGTGTTGTACAATGGCAAACATGCTCAGTAGTCTGGTGAATTTGTGTTGCAGATTTGTGATGATTATGTTGAATTCCTTTTATATGACATGTTGAAGATGCAAGGCAATGTGTCTGATCATGTTGTTGAAAATGATGTTTCATGTTTAGCTTCAATCCATGGAAATGAGAATCAAGTTTTTGATAGAGGTAAGTGGTGAGTTTAGTTTGATGGCTCGGAACACTTTTGTAAATAATGTAAATGCCTTGTAAAGTTGCTTTGTTTTCCGTCACGTGGTGTGGTGTGTTTGTTTTCAATAAGGAACCTATTTTTGGAAAGTTTAAAAGAAGTTTGATTTTTTACTGGTTTGCTTCACCAAGAGATCCTGAATTCTCTACATGCCCACAAGGGGCATGTGTACCCAGACAGAGCCACTGTTGGTACTTTCAAATTTGGCACAAATTTAGAGTGGCCAATTCAAAATTTTCTCGAAGGCAAGGTAAGTACCCCTGAAAACTTTGAAGAACGCCTACCTTTCAGTGCAAGTAAAATGTGACCTGAGGATTTTCATAAGATATTGATTGGGGAACATGTTAAAAACCTATCATGGGGTAGATGAAATGAGTCACAACTTTCAGAATTCAGATTTGATATGTTTTGGAGATAGTTGTTTAAAAGTGTTTGCTTAAATCTGCATTCTGCATATTGCCTGATCATAGCAAATGGCTTACTTTGCATGCTTGCATCTTTGGCCAAATAAGGTTTAATGATATAAGGATGGGTCTAAGGTGTTTTATGCATGAGAGAGAAGCTCTATTTCCATTTGTAGATTCTTAGGAGTTCATATGATAAGTTTTCCCAAACTATTTCGTTTGCAATTAATGTTGATTCTCAGTGTGAAATACAGATTTGTAGAATGACCTACTTTGAGGTCTTACAAGTTTACACCCGATTGAATGGAATGGATAATTAAATGATCCTCTATATTTTAGGCATGGAAATGTGCTACCATGAATATTTTTATGCCATGATGAATCTATTTTCCCAGTTTGCCAATCTGATTCCGTTTGCAGTTTCTAACAATTTAATGTAGATCAGTTGCACAGTTTGGTCAGAGGCCCTATTTGTGAGGTTATATCTTGAATACCATGATCGTTCATATCAAGAAAATGGTGCCCCTATATTGTAGATCAATTTTACTTCAAGTTTTCAAGGTCTCAAGTCTTAAGGGTTTTGTATGCACACTTCCCCAGATACTTTTCATTTGTAGAAATCAGTTTTCCTCATGTTCTCATTTTCTGTAATTCCAAATTGCCACATTCAAGGGTCTGCCAAATTTGTATGAATGGTCATCAAGAGCATCCTTTCTAGATTCATTCTCTCCATATAGCATAATTCTAATACCCAGAAGATCAGGTCCTCAGGAGGTCGTTTGACTTGTTTTCAAGGTCAAAACTAGATGTGTTTCACTGTTATTTGACAGGGTAATTTGCAGATTAGTTATGAAGAAGAAACTTTGATTTTTAAAATCTTGTGATTGGTTGGGTCTCGTCAAATATCACTTTGCAATGTGGAAGATTGTTGATCATGGTATGTGTGTGCTCAACGCCATGTTCTGGTTACTTGTTTTAGTCATTTTTTAGAGCTAGTTCCCGTGGCCAATTGTTATTTGCAGGGCCATTTATTCACCAAAGCCATCAGATTTTTAAAAGTATTGTTTCTTTAAGGATTGTGAAAGTATAAGACATCGGCATTTGAATTGATTAGCATTACATCTTACAGAAACACAACTCCGTCAAGTATTGTATGTGTGAACTAAGCACAAAGTAATAAAAATAATGGCCATGTGCAAGTGAATGAAATGGGAAAAGCTCTCAAAATAGTTGAAATGATGAAGCACAAACAATGCTCTATTGACCACTTTTGGATAGGCAATGTCAACTCACTCAGAATTTCATTCTGGATTGTTGTTTCATTCTAGTTATATACCTTTTGGATCTATGGTCTAGACACTCCTCCAAGAAAGTTGTTCCATCACTTCCATGTTGAATGCTTATCCTTCAGTGGGCGACTCTGCACTTTACATTGGTCTCCTTTCTCTTATTATACATAAACTTGCAAGAATGTGCTTCTCCTCTTTCCTTTTGAATGGATTTGCTGGAATAGCTCTCTTGATTCCATTAATATACAACTTTTGGATTTGGAGGGATATGCCTTGCCGTCCATAGCCTATATGCATTTTGAAGAACAAAGTTTTATTTATTATGAATAATTAGAAGAGGGACACATTTGAAATAGGATTTTAATCAGTGAGGAGGCCAGCCCTAAAGACTCTCAAACATGTGGAGAAGAGCATGAAAAGACCCTGCACAATGTTTTTTAAAACCACAATGGTCTATGCAGCAAGGGAAAGTTTAAAGACATTAATCAAATGTGTTAGAAAACATTAAAACTTTCCAATTTAAATGCTGATTGAAGGAGTAGCTACGCTGGAGTTTGAGGGATATTTTGCGCAACATGAAATGAAGGTATAAGTGCCAATTTCTACAACCTTGGAAAAATCTCCTCCTTTCACCATGAAAGCATGTGGAAGCATAGACAAGATGGAAAAAGAGGATTAAATTTTTTAAAAAACAAATGCATTGGAGGAGCCCATGAGCTGAAAATGAAAGCAAGCTTTAAACATTTTTAAAAAGCACCAAATACAGAGAAGACCAAAGACTTTCAGGAAACATTTTAAAACCGTGTCAGTGTTTTACAAATATCTAGCGCAATGTATTGAAGTTCATGACTATGAAATATGCAAAGGACTTTGTGTTTGATAGAGAGATGAAAGTGCAGCTGGCATCCTTGCGCAGTGAGAAGAAGAATTTGGGGGCAGGAGTAAGTGAAGCCTGCGCTAATTTTGGAGGAAGTGCTATTTTTTTAAAAGAAAAACTTTAAAATATTAAATTAAATGCAAGATTGGCAAGTGTTGTTGCCAAGAATCCTGTGTAGGGGATATTTGAAGAATCCCACGTTGGAGATGTGGGAGCAGAGACAAAGCAAGTGAAATGGTTGAAAGTATGAAAACCTACACAGAGAAGTATAAGGTGAAGGCTTGCAATTAGAGGAGAGATGTTATGGTGAAGGCTTGCATAAAGCCTCTATATAAAAAATGCAAGGTAGTTACCATAGAGGGATTGCACTAGGCTGACACATGGCAGGGTCAACAGTACAGCAGATTGAGTGTCGTCCATGTGGCAATGAGGTTGCGGCTACGTAAGAGGTCATCCGAGATAGCACACATCCTGAGGTGACAAAAATGGATGGCTATCACAAAGCCTTGAAGGTAAAGATGCAAGATGGTTATCATAGAGGCATCGCGATAGTGCGACATGTGGTGATTGGAGAGGTGGTAGGCCAAACACATGGCAGATGATGCAGGTGCCCAGTTGGACCTGTGGACCAATCAGAGGGTGCCACATGGCACAAGTAGAACAGGTAAGTGCCTAGGTGGATTTCTAGGAAAATCAGGTGGTGCGACATGGCACATGAGGCCCGCTCAAGTTTGTGCATAAAAAGGAGTTAAAAGATCAAAATTAATATATAATGTGCAGACTATAGTTTAAAATTTAAAATATTTAAAATTGTTTGCACGAGAATGTTTAAATGATTTAGGGGGCAATTTTTGTCCAAAATATGAAGTATCATATATTATCGGAAAGGTCTCAAAATGAGGATTCCAATTTCATAGTCAATTTTAGTCTAGGATCAAATTAGTTTGAACAAAATGAAGAAACAATGAGTCAGCTAAAATTTTGAAAAAAAATAGAGAAGACTTATAGGCAGATAAAATGAGTTTTTTTAGCAGTTGTAAAAGGTTCAGTTCAAGATATTTGGAAGAAGGGACGGGTGTTGAAGGGAGGATGAATCTGATGGTTTTTCTCTTTCTACTTATGCAGATTTCTTCCATTGTTACAGGTTCCAAAAATCCTAGCCTCCACAGTGAGTTGCAGAGTACTGGCTCTAGGAGATTACAGTTTTCTTATGGTTCCATTAGGATGTAGTTTTTGATTGTTCTAGTTGTGTTATCAGATAAAATAGAAGTGTTTTCAAATCTTTTGCATATTGTTGAAATGGTAAATGTTGTAGATCAGATTGGTACAGAAGCAAGATTCATCATACTTAATACAGTTGTTATCAGATTTAAGTCTCTCCTGCGTGTTGTTCAATTGAATTATGAATTTTCTGATTCATTGCATGGATTCATATGTGCATGTGTTATTAGTCCTTAGTTCTGATCTAGGCTCATATTAAATGAAGCTATGGGTATGACATAAATTCAAAATTTTTTGCATAAGTATTTAATTATAAGTAGTGTGTGGTCTGATATCATTGGTATTCATGTCTTTGAGTCTTTGATAGTAGTCTATTTCTATATGTTGCTCCTAAACTAGAAGTATTTCCCAATGGACAAGGCACTGGTCAGAAATTAATACTTTCCTTGTTGATGCATGACAGATCAGTCTTAGCTATGTTCTGCATTTTGAAAATAAACTCTAAATATATGAAGGTTTTATGTGGTTTGTTGTGTTGTACTAATCTCCTGCTCCACTTCAAGGTTGATGTTCAATGGGTGATTAGCCGATCACCTAGTATCTCCTGGTTATGTTGAAGCCTTTGTGATATTGTTGCTGATTGATGCCAAACAGAGTATTGAAGGCATTGAAGGGTGTCCCCCCTTGGTTTTGTAGAACCTAAAGTGTAGAAGGATGGATCTACATCCTTGTTAGTTGGTCCTTTTCATCCTTGGTTGAGTACCAGGAGTTGGCTACTCTTTAAAATACATCAAAGGGTGAAAGGGTTGTTGTTCAGTAATCATAGTATAAAAAAGAACCAACATCTCACTCAATAAGAAATCCCTAAAACATATTACAAATCTATAAAACTTTCTAACAAACTCAAGTTGGCCTCCAGATTCATCGTACATCGATTTGAAAAAGAAAAGTCAAACCAAAATACAATCTTTATTGTTCTTGCATAACCCCCAATAAATCCTATCATAATTATCACAAACATGCCAACTCATCAATCCTTGTTGATTTTAATCATCACCATAATCCCTGGAACACATAATCACTCATCGTAACACGATGCATCATCACCGGTCAAGGATCTAACTGGTTGTTCTAAAGAACACCTTTAACTCTTTTCTAAAAAACATTTTTTCACTTGAAAATTTGTCTTTCAATCATCAACATGTGATGTGGTCACAACCACAACCTCATAACATAGTCCATATACACATATTATGACCACAACATCTGAACCCAAACGTTGTTGACAAAATCACCAAATTATTCTTCCTGGCTACATCATGTTCTTCTTGCAACTTATAAACCTTCAATAAATCATAACTCATTCAATACATAAGATAAATATTTGTGGTCATAGATATAGCATCTAGATACATATATTAGTCTTCCTGTATGATCACACGCTTGAATTCTATTTGAAACTCTAGATTTGACCTCTTGAACACAAATTAGCATAACAAATATACTGTCAACCAACAAACACTAAGTTGACATCAATGACAACATCATAACTAATCAACCAATCATCAATTAAACATCAAAATCATACACAACTTAACTCTTCATCAGTTATGCCAACAGCTTATACCTCAGAGATACTCAAAAGTATCCTTTGGCAAGGGCTTCATGAAAATATCTGCAATTTTGTCTTTTGTAGACACATAAACCAATCTGACTTCTTTCTCACTAACTTTGTCTCTCAATAAATAATATTTAATAGAAATATGATTTGTCTTTGAATGTAACACAGTGTTCTTTTAAATATTGATAGCACGTGAATTGTCACAATGGATAGTAATAGTCTCATCAATAATCACTCTTATATCTTTCAAAATTTTCTTCATCCACATTAGTTGTGTACAATTAGTAGCAGAAACAACATATTTAGCTACAGCAGTAGATTACGATATACAATTTTGTTCTGATTAAGTAAAAGAATGATTTTAAAGGTCCTGAAACCTTGTACAATAGCAGCAAAAGATAGGTCAAAGAAAGACCAAAAAACAACTGTGGAGCCCCACCAAACAAGCCAAAGGAACTAACCATAGTTCAAACCAAAAAGAAAAAAAGGCCCAACCAGCCACAATCAAGGCAATCAAGATTTACATTTTTTCCCAGCTTTGTGTGAACGTAAGTTCATATCAAATGAAGGAGTGGAAGATTTAAATTTTTTTCCCTTAACTGTTGTCCATCCATCCTCCACCTTTTCAACATCCTTCTTCCAGTCCAAAGAGGAACCAGACACTAAAGGGAAGGTCACAATCCCAGCCACAGGAGGGGTAGGACTGGCACCACTGTCATACCCTAAGATCCTCCTAGGAGAACCATGATCAACATAACCAAGAGCACCAGAAGACAAAAATGCTAAACCAAGGACAACAACAATCTATACAATTGTGTTTCTTACTTGCCTATGAAACTAATCTCTTACCCAACAAGAATGCTCCACCACTAGTGTTCTTTCTATCATCCACATTACCTACCCAATCTACATCGGTAAATGCACTCAATATAAAATCATCATATTTTCCATACCATAAGCCATAATCAACTGTCTCTTTCAAGTATTTGAATATTCTTTTAACAACAGCAACATGTGATTCCTTCGATTCTTCTTGAAATCTAGAAACAATGCAAACAACATTCATAATATCTGGTCTAGTATGTGTCAAGTATAACAATCCACTGATCATTGATCTTTATCTTGTCTGATTTGCATTAGGTGTATCATCAATCTTTGTTAATTTACAACCAGTAATCATAGGAGTACTAATAGGTTTTGAATCATCCATTCCAAATTTCTTCAATAACTCTTTTACATACTTAGACTGGGATATAAAAATACTTTTATAATTTTCAAATTCATCATTTTGTTCTACCAATCCATTTTTATTTTGATTCTGACTCTGATCTTTCATAATCTGACTCTCTTCTTCCTTATTTGATTCATATCTGCAAGATCTTACTTGTTTCTAAAAAAATTCATCCACTCTAACATTTGCACTTTCAATTACTTTCTTCAACATGAGGTTATAACATCTAAATTCATTTTTTTTGTAGAATAACCAAGAAATATTCCTTCATCACATCTAGGATCAAACTTCCCTAGGTCTTCATCTCTTCTGATATAAAATTTACTTCCAAAAAATCTAAGATATTTCATTGTAGGAACATGACCATACCAAAGTTTATAAGGTGTCTTATCGTTTCCTTGCTTAATTTTCTCTTGGTTCAAAGTGTATACTATAGTGCTAACAGCTTCTCTCTGATAGATCTATGAAACATTACCTTCAATCATCATGGTTCTAGCAGTGTCTAGAATAGTTCTATTTCTTCTCTTTGCAATTATATTCTATTGTGGCGTCCTCGGAGCAGACATTTGTCTCTTTATTCCATGCTCTTCACATAAATTGTTAAACTCATTAGAAGTAAACTCTCCACCTTTGTTTGATCTCAGATATTTAAAATTTAGTCTTGTGGCAGTCTCAACCATAGCTTTGAAAATCTTGAATTTGTCAAAGGCTTCATATTTCTCTTTCAAAAATGTAACCCACATCATTCTATAATAATAATCAATGAATAAACTGAAATACATGCCTCCATAATACTTCTTGTTCTTGAAGGACCACATAGATTAGTATGCATCAAATCCAAAAGTCAACTTGAAGAATAATTCTTTCTCTTAAAAGTAGACTTAGTCAATTTACCCAGTTGACATTCTTTACACATCACATTAATAGGCTTCAAAAATTTAGGAAGATCTCTAACAGATCTTGTAGTACTTATCTTCATAATTTTATCATCGTTTACATGACAAAATCTCTTATGCCACAACCAACTGTCATCAATCTTAGCAATCAAGCATCTACTTTCAGAATTGTTCAAATGAAATATATTATCTTTTGTTTGTTAGGAATAAGGTGTCTCAACCTTGGATAATTCCTATTCTTATTATTTGTTTTTTAAAATGTATTTCTTGCAAATAATGTTGATGTGTCAGCATCTTGAATTGTGTGTAAGGAGATCATGGCTAA
>MU224133.1:5960107-5972561 GCA_018584345.1 Thuja plicata | reverse complement strand
TATTATTTGTTTTGTAAAATGTATTTCTTGCAAATAATGTTGATGTGTCGGCATCTTGAATTGTGTGTAAGGAGATCATGGCTAAAATGGTTATGATAGATTCCTATGACACGTAAGAGCTATGTCAAGAAGATTCAATGACAGGTGAAGACATGTGGCAACTGATAAATTTGAGTACTGTACACTCTTCCCCAATCATGGGGTTCGGGGAATGGTAAAACCCTACTACAGTTATCTTTGGGAGTAGCCCTAAAAAGTAAAGCGCATGATATAAGCATTTTTTAGGGTTGCGAAGATTATGTGATGCGAGTGTATTGTTGGAAAGTTTTGTGCTGCCATGATTTTTCTTCAAGGGTTTTGAAATCTTCTGAAAGAACTTGCATTGCAAGTGTATTGTAAGCTGTAATATTTTTGATCAATACATTGTGCAGGTTTTGGAGTGCTGAGGTTTTTTACCGAAAGGTTTTCCCTAGGGTATATCATTGTGTCATTCTCTATTTTATATATGCATGGTATGTGGTTGCAATATCTTTGTTAAAGTAGTTAACGAATCTGTAATTGTAAGGATTTAAAAGAATTTGCACAATACTTTCCTATAGAGATTAGCGTAGGAAGCTGTTTCCGCACCTGAGTTTCCTTACATTGTTAATTTCCCTATAGCAATCTTAATTCCAGAGCTTCCAATAATATTGAACATTTCATCCTTGAATTGTAAGTTGTATCCTTTATCAACTTACTATCCAACACTCAAAATATTATATTTCAAACCTTCAACATATAGAACATCATCAGTATTAGTCTTACCATCAAGACTAATAGAACATTTTCCTTTGATCATGCAAGGAGTATCATCACCAAATGTGACAACACCACCATCATACCTTTCCAATTTCACAATCTTTTTTTTTTCTCTAGTCATGTGTTGTGAACATCTATTGTCAATAACCCATTCATCCTTCTTATCTACATGCAAAACTATGTCTTTCTCTTCATTCACAAAAGTAGGATCTATTATGCCCTTCATACCCGTCCCTACATTTTGTGTGCAAAATGTTGGGTCCCCTCTTTTTTATTTTAGGCTCTTACCTTGTTTGCCTTGTCTTTTTTTTTCTTTGTTTTCTTCTCCAGGTTTTCCCTCTCGAGGGGTTTCTTTTTTTCTTTCGTGTCTCCGAGACCCGGTCCTAGAGTTGGTTGTTCTTTCCATAGCCAGGTTCTGGACTCTGGGATTCTCTACCATGATGTCTTCTCCTTGTGAGAAGGTATGGTGACTTGGAATCCCCGGGCCTAGAGTCTGGAGGTTTGCTTGTTCCAAATTCCATGGGGAAGAAGGTAAATTTCTATTTACCTTGGGTATAAATAGAAATTACATGTCACTTTCACAGTTACCGTGATTAAAATACTCAGAGCTTTTAGAGTGATTCCTTGGAAATTTGGAGTATGGTTAAGTTGTGAATTACACTGAGCTTAGTGGATAATTACAAGTTGGTTTTTGGTGCTGATCAGTGGTCATTAGAAGGTTGAAGTTTTTGCAGAGCAGTCCTAGTATCTTCTTTCCTTTCCGTTCTTCAGATTTCTAGGTAGGTTCTCTGGTTTTGCTTCATTCTGGTTTGTGTTTTTTTTTTCCTTTTGAGTCTTCTACTTTTGGTTCACCACCCGTTGGTGGGTTGGCTCTACCAGAGGGTCATCCGCCCTCTGTACAGCTATAGATTATAGTGTATATTGTATTTTTCCTTAGGTTTATGTGTGTGTTTACTGTGTAAATTTGTAAAGGTTTGTAAATGCTATATATTTCTGTATATTGTGTGTATATGTTTTAGTTCTCTATATTTTGTGTGTATACCTTGTATATCCTTCCAAGATTGTGAGTTACTCACGCTCTGTCTTGCATTTTTTAACCTTCATGAGACCGAGCTCATCGAGACAGAGTTGCCAAGATTCAAACTTGACACCTCGCTGGTTCGAGTCATTGTGGCTTTCTCTCTCCTCCGTCTCATCACCTTAATGGCAGGATTAATTTCCCATGAGTGAGCATTCAAACCGTGTCCCATCTGGCATTTATTTTTGCCTTGTGTCAGCCCACTTGTCACCATTAATGTCTTTATGTCACCTTCCATCTGACCATGTACCAACCCACATTAGCCAAATATGGTTTCCTACTAGTCACATCGGCACGACAGTGGCTAACTTTGTCCAGGATCCTGGTCTTGAATCCCCCCTTGCCCTGTGTTTCCCCTTGTCATTTGGTTTGATTTCCCTAGAGTCCTATTCATGTCTATCACATGTATTCTGGGAATTTTGGTGTATACTAACACTTGTTGAACAAATGCAGGGTGGTGACAGTTTCCCCAAATCTTTAATTTTCTTTTATACATATCACGTCCTAACAGTTCTTCGGTCTTGTAGGTTGCGGATAATTTGATCAAAAATGTCTGAAGTGATCACCCCTCCTTCTAGCCTGGAGCTGCCTACCACATCCACCTGAGCGGCCACCAAGACTAAGGCTGAAAGGTTACTGGCAAAGCTACCCTTGACCTCCAAGTATCCCAAGGGTAGTGCCATTGTGGGGTCCAAAATAGAGTCCAAAGTTCAAGAAATAACGGACACCAGGTCTGGATCTTGGGTAGAAGTGCAAGGCTAAATTCAATCCATTTATAGTTTAAAGGCCACTGGAGATAACCTGGCAACTCAGATCGCCACCTCTGGCATTATCAAGGTAGCTAACTTCCCCTGTTCAGTGCAATCACCAGAGTTAATACTCCAATTGGCAACACTGTACAACTCACCAACATAGACCATCCTACTTTCGGATCCCTAGCCGCTATAGTACTTGGAAACCATCATCACCTTGGATGTGGAAACTTCTGCCTCGGGGTTGGGGATCCCACAATTCAATGGATCCATTATCTGGAATTGACTCTAGACCTTGCAGGAGTTTGAGGGTGCTGAGGTTATTTCCCAGCAATATACCAATAGCCACTGGCTAAAGTCCCAAAGAGGGATTATAAGAGAATGAAGTTGGAGATTCCCCGCAGGGAGTTCAAAGAGCCCATCCAAGTGGGCATTGTGTTTTTATACAGCATTTTTGGATTTCCCCATGCCCAAGATTTCTTTGCATGGATGTACTACTTTATGTACTGCATCTCTACTCATAGTCATACTTTCAACTGGGCGGCCATCATTTCCAATCACATAGATAAACAGCTAAAAAGAATTGCCCAAAATTATAAATTCTATATGATAGCATATGTGCTATGGGCACTGGCATAGCAAAGGTTGGCTTTTCTGGGTTTGGGCATAGTTGGAGAGATTGGGAACGGGCTGGGCCAAATGGCACCATGGGATCACTATCCCCAAGTGCAATGGGAACTTAGTTTCCCAAATTTTTGCAGGGTAAACGATGCCTTCGTTTACAAAAATATTCTAACACTTACGTAGGATTTTGGGTATAGACTCTCATAGGTAGAAATAACCCTAGTTAGCAGCTATGGCCAGTATTTTATTCAGTTTTGAAATCACACCTACATTTGGGTGACAATCTTCAATGGGAAGCCCCATCTTCTTCCTCAGTATTGCGGGGACAAGATTATTCTTTTAGAATTCTACCAGAAAATGATGGATCTACATGCCTTCTTCACCTTGAATAAGGTCATCAACATCCCATTCCCTTTCTCCTATGGGAATTATACATGCAGCCTCATCGCAACCTGGGAGGCAGATATTGAATTTAAGAACCTAGGGCTGGTAGAATTCCACCACACCCAAAAAAATTATGATCCCCTCAACAAGATTGCAACAGTGTTGCCCCGGGAATCCCCATTGCATGAAGAGGATATTGAAGACTTATGGGCAGACTGCCAGGAAATTTTTGATCTATAGGCCTGACAGCACACACAGATGAGAAAAGGGCTCATGAAAGCCCTTGACCTTCAGACTTTCCCGAAGGGTTTCAAAGATGACGGGCCCCTAGAAGATATAGTATATAAAGAGCAAGGGCTGGACAAGTTAGATCTTCCTCTAGTGGATTGGGCCACCCCTAAGGACTTGAAAATTGAAGGGGTATGTCACCCCATTATAGAGGAAAGCCACCAGTATTTCACCTAGGCATGCCCAAAGAGTGCCTGAAAGAAGACAACAGTCAAGCGGGCTACTCCCTCTTCAGCTGGCACCAAACCTTCTTCATCTGCTACGGCCGCTGAATCAAGTACAAGTAAGGGGAAAGAGAAGGAGGGTGCCCCAGTCCTCAAAGCACCTCCACAAGTCCCCACCCTTCTAATGGTGCAGTTACATCAACAAATGGAGTCGGCAAAGCTGACCAGCCAGCAGCTCAGTATGCAGGTATCCTCTGGCCTCCTTGTCACCCCCATGGCTTCTGCTCACCCGGTGGGATCCCCATCATTGGCAGCCATGATAAGAAGATATAATTTCATTGATGCAGAGTCTACTAGTATTCTGGACATCGAGACTCCACTGACAAGGAAGAAAAAGAAAAAGGTGACCCTAGCACCAAGCACAGTTTCCAGTCCCGGCATGTCGGAGATGCCCCCACTAGATGTCAGTTTGGATTCTCCCAAACCAGAGGATATTTTAGACTCCTCACCCCTGCATGAAAATTTTGATGACACCTTCTTAGTGGAGGAGCTCTTGGAGATTTAGTAGGGTATAGGTCATGCAGTGGAGGAGATCGCTGCTTAGGACAAAGTGGTCCCCGTAGAGAAATAAGTTCCAGAAGAAAATGATACATCAGAGCAAGAGGCTCAGGAAGAAATGCAAGCAGGGCCCGAGCAGAAGAGGATACCGGTCCAAGAGACTAAGGACACACCAAGGATACACATAAATGAGAAACTGATAGTCGGGGAACCCAGACCCACAGGATCAACCGTACCCCCAACTATCACGCTCCAAACACCTTTGGTTACTCTGGGTGATCAGGTGCCCCAAAGCACATTTGGTGAGGTAGTAATGGTGGCCGCCCTGTTAAATTTTGGCTAGAGACCTCACCCACCTCCAGAGGATTTCCCGATGGAGGAGAAGGCTCCAATAGGTGAGGCCAACGTGGCCCAGGAGCAACAGTAGCAAATAGGCCAAGAAGTCCTGGACAAGGAAAATGAAGAATTAGCTAATGCCAAGAGGGATGAGGAAGTCCCTAAAAATATAGGAGATGTTGAGACTAGGGAAAAGATCCTGGATAATACCACAAAAGATGCCAGCATGGTGGAAAAAATTGAAGGTTCTAGAGAACAAGAAGAGGAGTCAGAACAAGAAAAGGAACCAGAGCAAGAGTGAGAGAAAGAGCCCAAAGGTAATGTGCATTCTGGGAATATGATGCTAGATTCCAAAGGGAATCCTAATGAACAGGTCTTAACAGTAAAGCCACCCCAGCCACCCCAATGGCTAGTTGAGTCAAGAAAAAGGAAGACCTTGGCGGCGACCTCAGGCGCTACGCTCTCATTGGCAGAAATGATGGCCAAGAATGCAGAGGCTAAGAAGCCCAAGAAGGCATGGGTAGTCCATACTCTTTGGACTAATCTAGCAGGCAGTGCTATGGAAATTATCACTACACCCCCACCGGATGTAGAGGTAGTGGCCGTAAGGCCCGAGGACTATAGCATAACAGAAATAGCATTGGGGAGAAGAGACAAACAGGGTGAGCTAGATTTATTGAAGGAAGCCACCAAGGTGATAGAGGCCAGATACATCAAGTAGGGCCAAAAGGTGCAGGAGGAAAGAGAGACAAATTCCAATCTCCTTGTGCTCCTAAAATAACTCACACAACCGTTGGCCAAAGTCCACCATGGAACCCCTTCTTTCAGATTGCCGCTTGCATAGGTGATGTGGATTCTCTACGCATTATGAAGAAGAAGGCACAAGCTGTGGATGGGTGGGCCACCGAGCAAGTAACTGCCATAAGACAATTTCTGGTGGCATCCCTCCCAGACCTTTATCAGGTTGATGTTCTTCTCAATCAAGCAAAGGGCTCCGCTATTATATGGGAACAAGATTTAGCCAAGTATGAAAAATGGAAGGTCGGGCTGGAAGAAATCTGCAACATAGGTGAAGAAGTCGCCATAGAGTCTAGAATTTTGGGAGATGAATCATATGATTCCCTCCAGGTCCAGTACTCCAGACTTTCCCTCAGGGGTGAGGTATGCAAGGAACTGGTTAAGGCCTTGAAAGAGAAAGTGACAACCACCCAATACCCCTTGGGTCTGTTTAAATCATTTATGGTTGGAGTATCACAAGTCGATCCCTTCACCACCGGGATGTGCACCCTAGAGGACTATGTCCTCAACAAGTTTGATGAGCGGATGGAGTCCATGTATCCACCTGCCAGAGATTTTGATCAGGAAAATCTATCCAGATTATCCAAGACAATGATCTGATCACATGATGCCATCAAAATGGTAGATGAACTCCAGAGCGGGGCTGAGGATGTTCAAGAGGCATTGGAGGTTGTCCAAAGTAGGTGGGACAACGTCAAAGATATAGATGAAGAAAGCATTGGCCAAGTATTGGAAGCTTGGGAAAAATAATAAGGAACAATAAAATTCTCTAGATTCTGGAGAATCCCGCCAACCCCATATTGGTTGTATTCATTCATTCTTTCAGAACGCAAGTTCCCTGATCCCAGAATTTTAGATCCCACATTTTTGTATTCTTTAAAGTGACCCATGTCCCGGTTCCCAAAGCCAACCGGTCACTTTCAAGGTAGTTAATAAAGGTTTTTAGAAGGTAGGTAACCACAACAAGGCACGTCGGACTGACAAGAGGTTTTTTGACAGATGGTCTTCCCAAGGCGCCGCTTCAACATTACACCTGGAACATTGGAGATAGGGAGCTGCTTTACCATTTATAAGGCATGTAGCCTTGATCTTTGGGGGATCAGATTTCTTATCTCTCCTCCTAGATCTCTTCTCAAGGATGATTCTTCCACTCTGCTTTTCTTGTCTTATTCTTCTAACATGTCAGACCTTCTTCGTCTCGAGGTCTTTTGTAACATGGTGCAAGTAGTACCAGCCACCAAAAAATAGTATTATATTGTAAAGTGTAAAATAAGTTAGGTTAGTTTTTAGGTAAAATGATGTGTATAAATAATAAGTCTGACCTCATTCCAAGGGTCAGCAAAATTGATGATTTTGCAATCCATAGTTAATAGAAATTTGGTTTTCACAGTTCTTAGTTGCAGGGCTCAATGCTCCATATTTTCTAAGCTTTCAGTAGTTAAATTCTCCCTTGGATCCACCATTGTACCATGCGCTAGTGCTTGCTAGAAAAGATGTTAACAAAGAAGGAAGAGTTCTCTCAATGATGTTGTTAGCATTCTATCTTCTGGGTTAACGGTATTTTATGCTTTATGTTCTTCATGTCCTTTTCTCTAATACTTAAAGTAGATTAACGACCTCCTTTCCTTTGCTACTGATAAAATATGAAGAGATGGTTGTATATTTCTTTGGTATTTAGTGTAGTGTTTTAGAGCATTTTTGATGTTTTGAATGTTCAGTATAACTATAGGTAGATGAAATCTTTCTAACTCTGCAGTATCTTTTGAAGTTTATTTGTTAAGTAAGTGCGTGCTTGCAGGAAACCCCACTCACTTGAATCCCTGGAGAAGATGAGTTAAGATAACCAGCTATCCCCCTCAAAAAAAAATAGTCACATTTCCCAACTGAGCCCCACACTATCAAGACCCCACTCTCACGTGCTTGGAGGCACATGGAATCTCATTTCCCCGGATAACCTTTACAAGAAGATTTGGCCAGTACCCCAACTTACCTCTGTTGGTGGACCCGGTCACAAATTCTCGTCAATAGGATCTTCATCTTAAATAGAAATGAAAAAAATAGCATCTTTGCTCTTTTTAGATTCATCATCAGACACACCTTCATCAATAACATAATAATACTTCTGATATTTGGACTTGAACTTCTTAGGTTTTTACTTATTCTCTCTATTAGGACATCTCGAAGCAATATGACCAATCTTATTACATGAAGAAAAATTTAAAGGAAACTTTCCTGGATACTTACTAGATCCCTTAAGTAGTCTCTTTCCAATTACAACTTCAAGCTCTCCAAGCTCTCTTTCTTCTTTCTCAATTTGTTCCCATTCCTTAGCACATCTACCATGCTTACATTAATTTTCTCCAAAATAATATCTTTTCTTATCCTTAGAAATAGTATCTTTAAATTTAATTTTAAATTTAGGAAGACTGTCACCAAATTATCTCATTTCAAAAGTAGATAACTTACCAACCAATGTATCTCTCATCACAATATCCACCGCTTTGATTTATTCAATATAACCAACTTTATGATTGTAAGAAGGAGGAAAGGATCTTGTGATTTTAGAAATAATATCACTCTCTTCCAAGGTTCCACAAACACATGTGATTCCAAAAACATGTTTGGTGATCTTAGCCACATAAATAGTAATTTTCCCATCTTCTCTCATCCTTAATGACTCATATTTTCCTTTCAGACTTTGTAGCTTGGCTTTCTTCACATATTCATCTCCTTCATATAATATCTCCAACTTTGTCCATACTTCATGTGTAGTATCCAATCCTAAAAAAATTTTATATTCAGCATATGATAAGGCACTCTTCAAAGCTTATTTTGCTAACATATTACACTCAAATTATTTATTTACATCAACAGTCATAGTAGAAAGATCAGTAGGAGGTTGGTAATCTTTCTTTGTAACATTCCAATGTTCTTCAATAAGACATATCAAGTGTGTAATCATCTTATCCTTCCATATAGTATAGTTTGTTCCATCAAATCTTGGACTCTCATTCTTAAAGGTTGACAATTCGGATCTCCTCAAAAGGTTAAAATTCCCAAAGAGGACACTAGCTCCGATACCAATTACTAAAATAAATATAGCACACACAACTAAGAGGGGGGTGAATCAGTTTTGACCAAAACTCAACACCTTTAAAAAAATCACCAACTTAATAACAACTTGAAAGGTAAACATGAATACAGGAACATAACACAGTAATCAACACATAACACCAAGATTTTTGATGTGGAAACCCTGTTAGAGGAAAAACCATAGTGGGGGAAAAAATGCAGATGGTGATCTACCAGGAGAGCGAAAAAGGGCAAAATTTAAAGAAGGCAAAGGGAGTGTAATCTCAAACCCTAGCAATGGAAAAATTTGTGCAAAGGAGGAATCAATGGGAACATATAAAGAATTCAATCCAAACTGCTTGCTGGAAATTGAATTAACCAAAGAAGTTGAAGAAGATATCGAAGAGTTGACAAGGCTTGGAATAATTTTCATATTCATAGGAGTGACATCTAATCAGAAGATGGTCTAGAAATGGGTTGATGAAACATGGAAAACTTTGTATATCATCAAGTTTCTCCCGTGAGGATTCTTCACTGTGATTTTTTCCACTATAGAAGAGTGTAAAATATTCCACAGGTCAGATTATGGTTAATGAATTCAAAACCCTTGTATATCCAGAGATGGTTTCACAATTTCAATCCTTTAGAAACAAATCCTTATGATAATCATGTCTGGATCTAACTTGATTTTCTTCCTATGGAATATTGGATTGAAGATGCTTTAGAAAAAAATTGGGAGATCACTTAGAACTTTGGTAGATTTAGATGTGGACATTGTGAATGGTGATTCCTACATTTATGCCAGATTAAAAATTATGACAGTTAGAAGAATACTGAAGAAAATAAAATTTAGGGTTATCGGAAATGGCTGGATTCAACCCATTTAGATCAAACAAAAAAATACTCTTGTTTGGTATGCGGCAAGAGGAAACACTCAACTAATAAATGCATAATCATGCAAAAGAAAAAAGAGGTATGGATCCCCAAAGCACCAACTGAAAGTAAAATATAGACAGATAAAGACTCTGGGAATATGGAAGGATTAAAGATGAATTCAATTAACCCTACTTTAGAGATGGATGTATCCAAGGATATTGTATGTTGCATCCCTACCAATTTTCTAGAGACACGAGCTAGTAATGAGGAAATACAGATTAGGATAGAGGACATTGTGGAAAATCAATTGAGTGAAGAGGAGATGTTGGATGCAGATGGAGAGATGGAAGAATTGGGTATAACTAACACTAGATGTATAATTCAAACTGCACTGGATCTTCTAAGAAAAGGAAAAATTAATAGAGGAAGAAGATCTAATAAATAGAAGAGGGAAACAGAGGCTGCTGAGAAAGGTTTCATAAGTGTGGCAGAGTTTTTTAAGAATAAAAGTTCCAATGGGGAGAAAATATCTCTTGGGAATAAATGAAGATCACCACTTGGAATGGCAGGGGCCTCGCAGCCCCTGACAAGCGCAGGATGGTAAAGCGCCATCTTGGCAAATTGTCTTGTGATTTTGTGTTTTTTTTCATATACACATGCCAAATCAAGATCCCAGATGGATTTTATGGAAAAGAGAGATTCTTTGATGAATAAAATAGTTTAGTTAGACAAATAGCTTAAATGAATCATAGGATGAGTTGATTCCAGGATCAAGTAACAAACTAGCTTTGGATTTTATCAGCATTGAATCTATGTATCACAAAACTGGATCCAAATGTTTCCAATGGGTTGATTAAATGCTAAAACATTGTAACTACTTATAAATTTTAGATGATAAAGACCAAAGGTTTTATTTATGGTTCTTTCCTACTGGTGCTCACCTGAACCAGGTTTGTAATCTTTTTATAAGTTAATAAAATATATCATCTACGGCCTATTATCAATCCAAATAAA
Organism: Thuja plicata; assembly: GCA_018584345.1. Classification (NCBI taxonomy): domain Eukaryota; kingdom Viridiplantae; phylum Streptophyta; class Pinopsida; order Cupressales; family Cupressaceae; genus Thuja; species Thuja plicata. The sequence continues at coordinate 5,961,819 of MU224133.1, read as the reverse complement.
AAACCATGGTGGGGATAAAACCCCCAAGATGAATGCACTATGTTAAAAGCACTATACCATGTTAGGATTATTACAAAGGGGAATGTGCATGCATTTAGACACACTTCCTAGAGCTCAGTTCTCAAATACAATAAGATCTCAATCCCAAGGAAGGCTCACTATCTTACAGCAATCACTGATCTCAAAACATAGAGTACATATTGTCCAAGCTCGTGAACTAACAAACAGCTTCCCTAATATGCCAAAATAATTCCAATTAATAAAAATAAATATTTACCTCAATTGAAAATTCCACTCATGCCTCTTCTCATCAGCATCTCTGATCTAACACACTCACTCATCATACTTTTGCAATTACAAATGAATAAATATTTATACACATTACATCAATTTATCTCGACTAGGTTGGCCATGGACCTAATTACAAAATATTAATTCATTACGTCTCAATACTCAATGTGATTTATTGAATGTCGACTAATACATAGAAATGGTTGATAACAACAACCTCAAACATGCTCCAGCTCCATAAATCATGCCACGATCCATTGCAACACGCTACACCACCAAGTCAGCCAAGAACAATTAAGAACAACAATGTTACATGAGGAATATTCAATTTTGATCACATAACCCAACGTGATCTACCAACATGAGTAGGACATGATCAAGAAACATTAGTAAGAAACATGAAATACCACGACATCAACAAGAACATCTGTGTTTCATGAATTAAACTCATCTCTACACTATTCATCAAGAACACTAAATCATAACCATTGTCACAAAATAAAAATAGTTGCCAGCATCTAAATCATGAACCACTCAATATGAGGACACTCATCCATATCCCGAACTCACCACCAGGTTAGAAACAAAGAATATTCCTAAACTGATCCACACCAATCCAAATACTGAAACATTGTCTCTAATAGAATAACCAAAAAACAAGTCTATGATAGATTTTGTTGGAAATTAATTGAGTAACTGAGAGGGGAGGGGTGAATCAGTTACCACAAAAAAAAAAACCAAGTCCCTTATATATCTTAAACAAATTAGTCATTTTTTCTCGGTTAACACAGATATTCTACTGTCACTCGGTTAACATAGCAAATCATAAGATATTAACTATGATTATCTTTAGTAATTAATTTTAGAAACATAAACCTTAAATCAAATTAATTGTACATAGATAACACCAATATTTAACATGGAAACCCAATATGGGAAAAACCACTAATTGCAACTATTCACTATTTTTCACTCTTCTGAAATGAGCCCTGTTAGGAGCCAACCCTGTTAAAGGTTACAATAACACACTGTTAGGTGTGACCTTGTTAGAGGATTTAATCACCCTATAAGGAGTGGCCTTGTGAGAGGTCTTTAAACACTTCAATATATAAATGTCACCTTGTGAGAGGATTTACAAAATACTATTAAGTCTACTCCGTTAAGAGATTTTGATCACTGCTACAGTTGTTAGAAAGTAACAAAGGATTGACCTATTTTGATACGCAACTATATTTGTTGATTCAGATCTCTATTCTGGACTAATTACTTGATCCACACTGATCGGATATTCTGTTGCAGCTCTCTGTGTTCTGTCCTCAATTAGAATCCCATCTAATTCTGCCTTCACTCTTCATATCATTTGTACACTTTTTCTCTCAATATTCAATCCAAACTTGACCTTATATATATATATATATATA
>MU224133.1:5940482-5958295 GCA_018584345.1 Thuja plicata | reverse complement strand
TTTGTCACACACACAATAGGAATGTGGCATCCATAGGAGAAGGGAGTTACATGCAAACTCCTCCACTCATCTCTACTTAAGAGATGTCTCTCACACACTAGTTTGAATAATCTTCTCCTCTCTCTCTTAATCTCTCATTGCTCTCATTATTGTATTGAGCTCATTGCTCTCATCTTTTAGGCTTTTTGCCATATTCTTATTCACAAAGGGGTTTCTCTTTGCTTTTCCCCTTACCAAAATCTCTTGGCTCATTGTTGGATTCTTGAAGTACTTTTTGGTTGATCTTGCAATCTTCTCTCCTTTGGTTTTGGTAAAATCTTCCATGCATTTCATTTTCTTGGATTAATACTTGATTAAGCTTTCATTCTTTTCATTCTTCTTACAATAACATATTAAAGTTTAGCAATCTTGGATATGTAGGCAATCTGGTTTACTTCCTTTGAATCATCATCCTTAGACAACTTATGTCCAATAGGCATAAGTGTTCCAACTGGTCTAGAGTCCTCCATCCCAAATTTCTTCAATATCTCTTTGATGTATTTAGACTGGGTAATGTAGATACCATCCATCATCTGATAAACTTGTAAACCAAAAAATAATTTGATTTCACCAAACATAGACATCTCAAATTCCTTACTCATAGCTTCTGAGAATGCTCTGCATAAGTCATCATATCTAGTAAACAATATGTCATCAATAAATATTTTTGCTAATAGTATCTTGTTATGAGGTCCTTCTTTTATATGCAAGCTACTATTGTCATTAGTTCTCTGAAATCCAATGCTTATCAAGAAACCATGTAGTATTTCATACCAAGCTCTAGGAGCTTGCTTCAGTCCATACAATGCTTTGTGTAATTTGCAAACCATATTCCTTTTGTTAGGATCTGCAAAACCTTTAGGTTTCTCAATATAGACTTCTTCTTCAATAATTCCATTTAGGAATGCAGATTTTACATCCATTTGATATACCATGTATCCTTTGTGTGTAGCATATTCAAGAAGAGTTCTGACTCCTTCAAGTCTTGCAATAGGAGAAAAATGTTATCCATAATCAATACCCTTTTCTTGAGCATATCCTTTACATACTAATCTTGCCTTGTTTCTGGAAACTTCTCCTTTTTCATTCATCTTGTTTCTGAAAACCCACTTAGTACCAATCATATTCTTATCTTTTGGTCTAGGTACAAGAGTCTAGGTTTTTTTCTTTTCCATCTACTCAATCACTTCATTCATTGCTTTGATCTAGCTTTCATCATTCAATGCATCTTTAATAGTTCTAGGTTCAATTTCACTAAGCAAATATGTACCTTTAATTGTTTTCCTTGTCATTACACCTTCTATCTAATCTCCAATTATTTTCTCAGGTGCATGATGCCTTCTGACATATTTTTCAAGTACAGGATCCTTCCTTCTTGATTACAGGCTTGTTCCAATGGGTTCACCATGCTCAACAGTTCTATTATGTTCTTTTCTTTGATACTCAGGTTCCACTATCTGAGACTCAGGTGCCTCTGTTTGATACTCGGGTGCCTCTGTCTATGACTCAATTCCCTTAGTTTGTGACTCAGTTTCCTCTACCAACAGCTCAGGTTGCACAGGTTGCAACTCAGGTTGAACTATTTGAGTTTGTGCAGATGAATTCAATGGTTGACATGGATGTTGTCCAATCACCATTTCTTGTGTCTTAGGTATAGTATCAGGATCATAATATACAAAGTTTATGTAATCCTGAGGCTCTTTACTGCTTTGTTCTTCACTTCTTTCTACACACTCATCAATCCTTACATGCACACTTTCTATGACTTTATGAGTACAAAGATTCAAACATTTATATGCTTTGCTCTTAGAGGAGTAGCCTAGGAATATACCTTCATCACCTTTTACATCAAATTTTCCATTTCTTGCTTCCTTCAAGATGTAACATTTACATCCAAATACTTTGAAATAATGAACATTAGGTTTATAGCCATACCATAATTCAAAAGGTGCCTTCTCAGTACCTTTCTTCAGTTGAACTCGATTCAAGGTATGAATTACAGTGTTGATGGATTCCTTCCAGTTTTTGGTTGTAACATTCTTTTCAATCATCAAGGTCATTGCACAATCCATAATGGATATGTTCCTTCTTTCTACTATACCATTCTATTGTGGAGTACCTGGAGCAGATACTTGTCTTTTGATTCCTCTTTCATTGCAGAATTCATTGAATTCATTAGAAATGAATTCTCCTCCTCTGTCAGATCTTAAGCATTTGAGTTTCTTTCCTGTTTCTTTTTTCAACTCTACGCAGGTACCATTTGAATTTCTAAAACACTTCTAATTTTTCTTTGAGAAACATAACAGTCATCATTCTAGAATGATCATCAACAAATAGAATGAAGTACTTCTCATCTGTGTAACTTGTTGTTCCAATTGTTCTACATAAATTAGTATGTACCAATTCCAAAAATTCTTCTGTAATAAATTCCATTAGGCTGCAAGATGGTTTTTTTTCTCTGCTAGGGTTTAGAGTCACATTTCTATTCTGAGCCCTCCTATCCTTTCATACTGCATTTACTATGGGAAAATCTTTAGTATTTATGGCCCTGGCCACCATTAGCCCAGCAGTTGATGTTGGTGTTTTTTTAGTGATGGATAACAATGGCGCCTCCAAGCAAGAGACCTCACAATTTTGTGCCCAAAGTGTTCCATGAGGTATGTGTCAACCTGATATTGTTTTTCCCATTCATGAGTTTGATTATTCCTATTCTTTGCTTCAAATTCATACTCTTATTGGTTACAATCTGGGTCACAACCCTCCTGAAAATGTGATTAAGGATTGGGTGGCGAAAGCTTGGACTACTCATGGAATCCATCTGGATGGCATTAAGAGTCTCACCAAAGGTTTCTTTTTGTTTTTAATTTTCCAATCCCACTCATTTGGATGCTATTTTTTCCAAAGGACCCTAGAATATTAGGGCTTCCCTTTTAGTTTTCCAGCATTGGTATCGAGACTTTTCTGTCTCTGACAATAAGAAACTAAAAGTCCCTATGTGGGTTGAGTTTCCTGGTCTTCCTCTACCTTGTTGGCATTTCATGCATGCCATTGTGCAAATGCTCGGTAGGGTTATTTGTAGTGAGAATGACCACTTTCTCAATCCTTGGCATCAAAAGAGGCTTTGTATTGAGGTTGACCTCTCCTGAGATCTTAAATAATCTGTTGAGATTCAGGTTGGAAAAACCATCTTCTCTTAGAAGGTGCTTTACCTCAACCTTCCCAACACTTTTTATCATTGTCAATCCACATAGCACAAGATTAAGGACTGACCTTTGGTAGTTCCTCAACCCAAACCTCCTCCTAAGGATTCTAGTTTGTGGACCGCTAATTTTGGTAAAAAAGAGGACACCAAGAAAGACGAATGGGTAATAGTTAGTCACAAGAACAAGTAGGTTAAGCCTATCACTTTGGCTTCCACTTTGCATCCGCCACCTCCTCCTATCATAGTTCTCTCTTCTTCTCATGCTAAGAATAATAATTTTGTTTCAAACCCTGGCTAGCAGGGGAAGGATACTTTTTATTCTAGTGTTAACCCTTCTTGGGTTCAGACACCTCAAGAAGCTTCCATGATTTCTCCTCCTCCCATTTTCCAATGCTCTCGCAGCCCTGAAGGGCATGCTGAGGCTGCATAGGAGGGCATTTTATAAAAATGTTGAAATGTTTCCATGGAGTCTCTTGGGAATAATTTCACTTATTTTTCAAATAGTTTTTCTTTCCTTGGGGATGGTGATGGTATCGACCTTACTATTTTCTCATGAAGGACATCTCATGGAATGTTAGGGATCTGAAAGACTTCCCCATAAATTATTCTATCAGGGATGTTCGTTGTTGTGTTAGTCATCTGGATGTGTTATGCCTCCAAGAAGTTAATGTTTCTATTTTTTTGCTTGATGTTTCTTGCAAAGTTATTTGGCCTAAGAGCCTTGCTCTTTGTTCTCAGCACAAAGTTGGTCAAGGTGGATTTTTTACTCTCCTCTCTCCTTGGTGGCATTCTTTTTTAATCAATCATGGCTCAGATCCCATGCAAAGATCTGTTTAGGCCACTTTCATTAGTGAAAATCATTCTTTTGGAATAGTTAATGTTTATGCTCCCAATGATGTTGTTGGGTGATCTCACCTTTGGCGTTGTCTTGCAGATTCTCTGCCACCTACAACTTGGATTTTTTGTGGTGACTTTAATATGTTTGAAGTGGCCTCTGACAAAGATGGCATTTTTCCTTTTTGATGGACAACTGGTGAACAAGAAGCCTGGTATTACATGCGTAATAAATTGGGCCTTTTTCATCTCAATCTTGGTCCTCGCCGACCTGATGGAGTTTGGCACATGTGGTCTAATTTTAGAGATTCTTCTGATAGAAATCATAAATGACTTGATCATTCCATGATTACAGCCCAATCTTTTTTCTCTTTTTCCAAAAATCATGCCTTGTTGGTTACTCCTCTTGTTGATGTGACCTTGTCAGATCACTTCCCCATTCAATTTAATATTATTTGGAAGACACCTAAGGCTCAACCTGCCACCACTTTGTTCTTCTTTAATACTTCTACCCTCAACCATGCCTCCATAGTGGCCCACATTCATCAGGTTTGGAACCTTGAACCTCGGCCATCACAATTATCTGGCTAGATTCAATGGTGGAATGATGCCATCTAGCGTACGGAATGCTTTTTGCACATTTATGGTAGACCACTTGCCATCTATCATCATCAATCTTATTATGCCAACACCAAAGCTCTCTATGTTTCCACAGAGGCCTTAAAACTTGATCCTTTCAATCAAGGCATGCAACTTCACCTTGCCCAGCTACGTCAGCAGAAACAATTTGCAAACAATTATGCTACTAGAGGTGCTCAGATCAAAGCTTGACTGCACTAGTTAAAGGTCAGAGATCAAGCCTCTAAAGTTTTTTTGTGGCTCTCCATGCTCGTCACACTAATGTGGGCATAACTAGGATCAAAGAAGTTCAATCCCTCCTCACAGAGCTTCCTAATATTTTGCAATCCTTTGTTCGTCATTATGAAAAAGTTTTTCCACTCAGGGGTCTTCTCCTGCCAGCACTCAATCTCTTATGGATTGTATAGCTATTGTGCCTTAATGTGTTTCTCCATCCCAGTGAATTTTCTATGATCATCTTCTTACCTTGCAAGATCTTCGACAATTTTTCTTTTCCATGGCTAATGATAAGGCTCCAGGTTGTGATGGTTTTCCCTGTGACTTTTATAAAACACTCTGGGATGTCATTGGTCCTAATTTACACCAGGTCTACCTTGAAGCATATCATTCTGAGTCTCTAAGGGATATTATCAATAAATTCAACATTAAATTCATTCCCAATACTGGGGATCCTGAGGATATTTGCAACTGGTGGCCTATAACCTTGCTCAATGTTTCATACAAGATCATCGCTAAGGTGCTGGCTCTCAACATCTATCACATCCTTCCTCAAATTGTTTGGCCCAAGAAAACTGGTTTTATCAAATCAAGATATATTCTTGATAATATTATAGTAGTTTGGGAAGGTATGGAATGGGATCATAAGTCTCAACAGAAAACCCTTTTTCTTAAAATTGATTTTGCTAAAGCTTATGACCGTATTGAATGGACTTTTATTATTGCTATGCTTCACACTCTAGGTTTTGGCCCTAGATTTCTTCAATCTATGAAGATGCTTTTTAGGGATGCCTCTGCTTGCATCACCATTAATGGAAGACATTCTTCCACCTTTGGGCTCTTTAGATCCATTCGGAAAGGATGTCCTCTTGCTCCTTCCTTATATGTTCTGGAAGCCAAAGGCTTTGGCTATTTGTTAGCACATTCAATCTCTTTGGGTCATGTTTGTGGGATTGCTTTACCTAATTCTACTTAGCAGTTGGTCAATGGTCCTTTTTTCGATGATTCATTTCTCACTCTTGAAGAGGATGAAGAGAATATCAAGGCAGCCTTGCAGTGTTTAGACACTTTTTGTCTGGCCTTTGGTTCAGCCATTCAGTGGCATAAAACATTGTGTTATAGGCAGTCTTCCCTTCCTAATCTTCCCTGGTTTTCTCAGTTTGGTTGGTCTAGGATTCAGCATGGGGAAATTTTTCATTTCCTAGGCATTCCTTTTGCTTTTCAATATACTTCTACTAAACTCTGGAATGTTGTGTTAGCTAAAATTGAAAAAAAGCTTACCTATAGGATTACCAAGCTGCTCTCACTCACTGGGAAGTTTCAGATCTACTCCAAGGTCTTGGATGCTATGCATGTTTACTATTATTCTTGTTGGGCTCCTTCTAATGCTTCCTACAAGAAGCTCAAAACAATTTTGACAGAATTCCTTTGGGCCTCTGGTGCAGATCAGCATGGCTTTCATAGAGTTGCCTGGAAATTTTCTTGTCTCCCTAAGGCCTCTGGTGGGCTTGGCTTACTTGATACTTAGAAACAAGGCTTGGACCTCTATGAAAAATGGGTTGTGCATTATCTCATAGGAAATGAGGCCTGGAAAATTCTACTTCATCGTTGCATTTCTTCTGGGTATCCCTTGCACAAACCGGCTTGGAAAGGGATTGGTTTTCAAACCCTTCTGGTTATGAAGCACCCAGTTAAAATCCAAGGTCCTTTTGTTGTCAAAAGTATTTGGAGAGCCTGGGAAGATGTCAACCCTTGGCTTCACTAGGTTGGAAATGGCTTCTGGGAGGGGCTCTCTTTGAATTAGTAGAACATTTGGTGGTCCCCACTTTTTTCTCAATAAGGGTTTCCTCTGGCCAAAATCTAGTGGATGAGTGCTCTTCATTTTCACAAATAGGGCATTCAAATGCCCAAGGATTTTTTTGCCAAAGCCACCATGAGTCTCCTCTCTTGGGATGATCTCCAGGTTCAATTCCGGCTCACTCATCTAGATCGTCAGACTTTTGACTTGCTTGTCTCTGGTATTATGCTGCATCTCCTGCACAAACTTGGCATTCAGTCAGTTAAACCTTGTTGGAAAGATTGGAAATGGTACCCTGATATGTCATTTACCAACCAGAGACCCAAACTTGGGTATTATTATCTTGTTTCTCATTTTCCTATGATTTATTCTCTCAATCATTTTTGGCATCTTTCATCTTCCTAGAAGACTTGGAGCTGGCGTTTCTGCACTATTTGGGATGCTATCACTAAACCCAAAATTGCTCATTTTTCTTGGTGTCTTCTCTACCAGGGTTTACCCTTGGGAGCTCGGCTTTGAAATTTAGGTGTACCTGATCCTAAATGCCCATTTTGTGGGCATTTAGAAACCATTATGCATATTTTTTGGTTTTGTTGTCAGGCTTGAAACTATTGGAGATGGATTCATAGTTTTTTTATGCCATTTCGGCCTGAGCCTTTCTCTTGGCATATGACTCTCCTTGGTGACTCACCCAGAATGCCTTCTCAGTATACCCATATTTGGCATGCTTTCGGGATGAATATTTTTTTTTCCTTATGGAAAGATCATAATTCTGTTATTTTTACTCATAGCTTTCTAAATATCAATGTTTCTCTTTATGCTAAGGCATGTTTATTTAATAATGTTAGGATACAGATTCAAGTTCAAGCTGACAAGGTGGCCCTTGAGGTCACCCACTTGTAGGAGTTGTTGTAGCATTGGGGTAATGCCTTGTGTACTATAGCATGGGGGCCACCAGATTCTCTCTCTACTGACTGTACACCACCCCGGGGTCGGCATCATAGCAAGACTGCTTTGGCCAGGTGCTCCAGAATGTCGCACTCTTGGCACCACCGCTCTGCCCCTCCTCCTGATAGGAGGGCCTCAGCTGCTATTTGGCCTCCTTTTCTTGTCTCTACTACTACTCGGCCATTGGCCACTATTCCTATGTGGTCTCCTGCCACTTTTGATAAAATCCCCCACTTGGCTCTTGCCATCTCTCTCAAGAGGGAGGAAGGAGAACTGGAGAAAGAAAAAGAAGATTATGGTGGGTGCTTGCTTCCTGAAAAGACCCATGGGCCCAATGTTTGGGCAATCTAGATGATAAATATCCTCCTCCCTCTTCTACTACTTCTCTCACAGCTTGAGGGTTTTTCTTATATGTTTTTTTTATGAATAGCTGTATGATTCTGGCATGATGCCACGTGACTCTTCACGGGGTGATTTTTTATCACCCATTCCTTTTTTGTGAATATTATAATTTGTTCTATATATTAATAGTAAATGCCTCTATTCATCAAAAAACTTCTTTTATATTTTAGTTCTTTCTCTTGAAGCTAGTTTTGCCCATCTTCCCAATTTGACATTGTTTGCATATGGCTAGTTCAGGTTTCTTCATAATAGGAATTCCTCTTACTCTTTTGTTCTTGCTTATGTTAACCAGGTTAGCAAAGTTCATAGAACATAACCTTTTATACCATAACCAGCTTTCTTCTACTTGTAGAATAAAACATGAACTTTCATTGAGATCAAGATAAAATAGATTAATTACCTTTTGTTTTTCTGCCAGTTCCAATTAGGTTACCCTTACCATCCAGGGGCTTGGCCTTACCATTCATGATTTCTACCTTGAAACCAATAATATTCAGTTGTGCCACACTTAGTATATTACACCTTATTCCTTCAACCCAATAATCATTATCACATTTGATTCCTTATGTTAAGGAAATACAACCTTTACCTTTCATATAGCAGGGTTCATCATTCCCAAAACTGACACTCCCACCATCATAGTGCTCAAGATGTTCAAATTTGGTTTTATCACCAGTTATGTGGTGAGAACAACCACTATCAATTATCCAAGTGTCATTCTTGATAATATGAGAAAATAGTGTTGTCTTTTCATTATCCTCATTATCTGACTCATCCTTAATAACAATATAAACCATTTCATCTTCATCTTCATCACTATCAAAATCTTTAGCAATGTAACAAGATTTCTTACCTTTGTCTTTGTAGCTTTTGTAGCTTTTATAATCTTTCTTTCCTTTATACTTTTTGAACTTTTTCTCTCCTTTGTCTTCCCTATTTGGACACTTAGCAGCAATGTGACCAACCTCATCACATGAAAATCAAATTAATGGTATCCTTCCTTTGTACTTTCCTTTTCCTTTTGCAGCTCTCCTTGCAAGTAATACTTCAATTATTTCTAGATCTTCATCATCACTGTCACTGTCAATCTATTTTCCTTTCATCTTTCCAAGGTTTAATTTAGCTTTGAATGCAGACTCAAGATTGCTAAGATTAGGAGAGTAATTTTCAAAGTTATCAAACTCAAAAACTGATAATCTCCCAATTAATCCATCTAGAGTTATACCATTACTGCATCTCATTTCTTAAATAGATGAAACTCTAATTGCATAGATAGGAAGTAAAGTTCTTAATACCTTACTAATAACTGTTGTGTCTTCAGTTACTCCACCAGCAGCTCTGATGGCACTGACACTTTTCTTGATTCTTTCAATACTCAATGTGATCCATTGAATGTCGACTAATACATAGAAATGATCGATAAAAAAAACCTCAAACATGATCCATATCCATAAATCATGCCACAATCCACCATAACACACTCTAGATCCATAAATTATGCCAAGATCCATCGCAACACGCTACACCACCAAGTCGGCCAAGAACAATTAAGAACAACAACACGTTACATGAGGAATATTCAATTTTGATCACATAACCCAACGTGATCTACCAACATGAGTAGGACATGATCAAGAAACATCAGTAAGAAACATGAAATACCATGACATCAACATGAACATCTATGTCTCATGAATTAAACTCATCTCTACACTATTATTCAATAAAACTAAATCATAACCACTATCACAAAATAAAAATAGTTTTCGGCATCTAAATCATGAACCACTCAATATGAGGACACACATCCATGTCCTAAACTCACAACAAGGTTAGAAACAAAGAATATTGCTAAACTGATCCACAACAATCCAAATACTGAAACATTGTCTCTTAAAGAATAACCAAAAAACAAGTCTATGATAAATTCTGTTGGAAATTAATTGAGTAACTAAGAGGGGAAGGGTGAATCAGTTACCACAAAAACAAATCCAAGTCCCTTAGATGTCTTAAAAAAATTAGTCATTGTTGCTCGGTTAACATAGATATTCTATTGTCACTCGGTTAACATAGCAAATCTTAATATATTAACTGTGATTATCTTTAGTAATTAATTGTAGAAACATAAACCATAAAGAAAATGAAATGCACATAGATAACACCAAGATTTAACGTGGAAATCCAAGATTGGAAAAATCACTAATTGCAACTAGTCATTGTTTTTCACTCTTCTGAAGTGAGCCCTTTTAGGAGCCATAACTGTTAAAGGTTACAATAACACACTATTAGGTTTGACCCTGTTAGAGGATTTAATCACCCTATAAGGAGTGGCCTTGTGAGAGGTATTTAAATACTTCAATGTAGAAATGTCACCTTGTGAGATAATTTACAAAATACTATTAAGTCTACTCTGTTAAGAGATTTTGATCACTGCTACAATTGTTAGAAAGTAACAATGGATTGACCTATTTTGATAAGAAACTATATTTTCTGATTCAGATCTTTGTTCTAGATTAATTACTTGATCCTCACTAATCGTATATTATGGTGTAGCTCTCTATGTTCTGTCCTCAATCAGAATCCCATCTGATTTTGCCTTCACTCTTCATATCATTTGTACACTTTTTCTCTTAATATTCAATCCAAAATTGACCTTATATATATATGATAAGACTTGTCAATTCGGCCTTAATATCCTTCCAAATAAATAATAAAACTCATTTTTGTCAATTGCATATAACCAATTACCTATAAAATATAAACTACTCTTAGTCGGCTAACACTAACTGTTTTACTCAGTCAACACTGAAATCCTTCAATGCCCGACCAACACTGTAGTGCTCGAGTGAACTCGGTTAGAATTGAAAATCACTTTGGTCCTCTTTAATGCCTGAGAGTGCTTGGCATGAACTGCCTATGCTCAGATAGGATTAGACATTTGTGTGAACATCACTATACTTGTGTAAACATCAATGACAATACATAATTGAATAATTGTCATCAACAATCTCCCTCTTTGGCATTGATGGCAACACATGTCATAATACAAATAATTATAGAGCAGCAGACATAACAATGAAATTTTTATTAATATCCTTAGCTTCATTTTGATTCTCATCCAATTTTATTAATGTGTTTGGCTTCATTCTGATTCTCATCCAAAAACTCCCTCAATCACTGAAATATAGATTTCTCCCTCTTACATTAATCTTTGTTTCTGATAAAGTTCTCCCTCTGTCATCAATCTCTCCATCAGTAATCTTTATGACATACAGTAATCTCTACCTCTTTCACTAATCATTATGACATACATTAATCTCTCCCTCTTTGACAACCAGTGCCAAAGACACCAATTGACATATCCAATGAAGTTGTAATGTACATGTTTGTACTGATTCATATACAATAAGCTCTAAATATCTGCATCAACATGTTAAGTTTGTTGTGTAGATTGGTTGATGCATCACTAAAATGTGTTTTAGTGAGCCTTGGATAGGGGAATTACTCCTAGATTTCCTCTAAGACACAAGAATTCATCCTTAGGTAATGGTTTTGTAAATATGTCTACAATTTGTTCTTTAGTATTCACATATTCCAATCTTACTTCCTTGTCCTGAACCAATTCTCTCAAGAAATGATACTTTATTTCAATATGTTTAGTCTTAGTATGCATCATAGGGTTCTTTCAAATGTTAATAGCACTGGTGTTGTCATAGTAGATAATAATTGGTTTTGTGATTTCCACCTTCATACCTGACAACAACTATTTCAACCATATGATATTTGAACAATTTACTATTGCAGCAACATACTCTGCTTTTGCTGTAGATTGAGAAATGCAATTTTGTTTCTTTCTTGTCCAGGAGACTAACCTCTTGCCAAGAAATAATGCTCCTCCACTTGTGATCTTTCTATCATCAACACTTGCAGCCCAATTAGCATCAGTAAAAGTCTTCAAATAAAAATTTCCTCCTTTCTTATACCATGATCCATAATCTTCAGTACCCTTAAGATATCTTAGAATTTTTTTGATAGCCATCAAATGATTCTCTCTCGGATTAGTTGAAAACCTTGCAAAAATACCAACTGCTAATGCAATATTAGGTTTGGTATGAACAACATATTAAAGTTTACCAATCATGGATTTTTAGGTAGTCTGGTTTACTTCCTTTGAATCATCATCCTTAGACAACTTATGTCCAGTAGGCATAGATGTTACAACTGGTCTGGAGTCTTCCATCCCAAATTTCTTTAGTATCTCTTTGATGTATTTAGACTAGGTAATTTAGATACCATTGTTTATTTGATAAACTTGTAAAGCAACAAAGAATTTGATTTCACCAAACATAGACATCTCAAATTCCTTACTCATAGCTTCTAAGAATTCTCTGCATAATTCATCATATCCAATAAACAATATGTCATCAACAAATATTTTTTCTAATAGTATCTTTTTATGAAGTCCTTTTATATGCAAGCTATTATTCTCATTAGTTCTTTGAAATCCAATTCTTATCAAGTAACCATGCAGTATTTCATACCAGACTCTAGGAGCTTTCTTCGGTCCATACAATGCTTTGTGTAATTTGCAACCCATATTCCTTTTGTTAGGATCTACAAAACCTTCAGGTTTCTCAATATAGACTTCTTCTTCAAGAATTCCATTCAGGAATGTATATTTTACATCCATTTGATATACCTTGTATCCTTTGTGTGTAGCATATGACATAAGAGTTCTGACTCCTTCAAGTCTTGCAATAGGAGAAAATGTTTCTCCATAGTCAATACCCTCTTCTTGAGCATATCCTTTACATACTAATCTTTCCTTGGTTCTAGAAACTTCTCCTTTTTCATTCATTTTGTTTTTGAAAACCCACTTAGTACCAATCACATTCTTATATTTTGGTCTAGGTACAAGAGTCCAGATTTTTTTCTTTTCTATCTACTCATTCTCTTCATTCATTTCTTCCATCTAGCTTTCATCATTCAATGCATCTTTGATAGTTCTAGGTGCAATTTCACTAAGCAAATATGTACCTTTAATTTTGTTCCTTGTCATTACACCTTCTGTCTAATCTCCAATTATTTTCTTAGTTTCATGATGCCTTCTGACATATTTTGCAAGTACATGATCCTTCCTTCTTGATTTTGGGCTTGTTCCACTAGGTTCACCATGCTCAACAGTTCTATTATGTTCTTTTGTCTGATACTTGGGTTCTACTATTTGAGACTCATGTGCCTCTGTCTGACACTCGGGTGCCTCTGTCTACGACTCAGTTCCTCAGTCTGCAACTTAGTTTCCTCTACCAACAACTTGGGTTGCACAGATTGAAACTCAGGTTGAACTATTTGAGTTTGTGCATATGAATTCAAAGGTTTACAGGGATGTTGTCTAATCACCATTGCTTGTGTCTTAGGTATAGTATCAGGTTCATAATATACAAATTTTTTGTAATCCTAAGGCTCTTTACTGCTCTGTTCTTCACTTTTTTCTGTAAACTCATCAATCCTTACATGCACACTTTCTATGACTTTGAGTAGAAAGATTCAAACATTTATATGCTTTTCTTTTACAGGAGTAGCCTAGGAATATACCTTCATCACATTTTACATCAAATTTTCCATTTCTTTCTTCCTTCAAGATGTAACATTTACTTCCAAATACTTTTAAATAATGAACATTAGGTTTATAGCCATACCATAAATCAAAAGGTGTCTTCTCAGTACCTTTCTTCAGTTGAACTCGGTTCAAGGTGTGAATTGCAGTGTCGATGGCTTCCTTACAGTATTTTGTAGCAACATTATTTTCAATCATCAATGTTCTTACACAATCCATAATGGATCTGTTCCTTCTTTTTGCTATACCATTCTGATGTGGATTACTTAGAGTAGAGACTTGTCTTTTGATTCCTCTTTCATTGGAGAAATCATTAAATTCATTAGAAATGAATCCTCCTCCTCTGTCAGATCTTAAGAATTTGAGTTTCTTTCCTGTTTCTTTTTCAACTCTGGGTAGGTACCATTTGAATTTCTAAAAAGCTTCTAATTTTTCTTTGAGAAACATAACAGTCATCATTCTGGAATGATCATCAACAAATAGAATGAAGTACTTCTCACCTGTGTAAATTTTTGTTGCAATTGGTCCACATAAATTAGTATGTACTAATTCCAAAACTTCTTCTGTATTGTAGTTCTTTCTCTTGAAGCTATTTTTTCCTATCTTCCCAATTTTACATTGTTTTCATATGGCTAGTTCAGGTTTCTTCAGAATAGGAATTCATCTTACTCTTTTGTTCTTTCTTATGTTAACCAGGTTATCAAAGTTCACAGGACATAACCTTTTATGTCATAACCAGCTTTCTTCTACCTGTGTAATAAAACATGAACTTTCATTGAGATAAAGATAAAATAGATTACATTTTGTTTGTCTACCAAATCCAATTAGGTTTCCCTTACCATATAGGAGCTTGTCCTTAGCGTTCAGGAATTTTATCTTGAAACCAATTCTATTCAGTTGTGCCACACTTAGTAGATTGCACCTTATTCCTTCAACCCAATAAGAATTATCACATTTTATTCCTTCTGTTAAAACAATAGTACAACCTTTACCTTTCACATAGCAGGGTTCAACATTCCCAAAACTAACACTCCCACCATCATAGTGCTCAAGATGTTCAAATTTGGTTTTATCACCAGTCATGTTTTGAGAACAACCACTATCAATTATCCAAGTGTCATTCTTGCTAATATGAGAATATAGTGTTGTCTTTTCATTATCTTCATTATCTAACTCATCCTTAATATCAATATAAACCATTTCATCTTCATCTTCATCACTATCAAAATCTTTAGCAATGTAACTAGATTTCTTACCTTTTTCTTTGTATCTTTTGCAGCTTTTGTAATCTTTCTTGCCTTTATACTTGTTGAACTTTTTCTCACCTTTGTCTTCCTTTTTTGGACACTTAGCAGAAATTTTACCAACCTCATCACATGAAAATAAAATTAATGGTATTCTTCCTTTGTACTGTCATTTTCCTTTTGTATCTCTCCTTGCAAGTAATGCTTCAATTATTTCCAGATCTTCATCATGACTATCACTGTCAATATGTTTTCCTTTCACCTTTCCAAGGTTTAATTTAGCTTTGAATGCAAGCTCAAGATTGCTAAGATTAGGAGAGTAATTTTCAAATTTATCCATCTCAAAAGTTGATAATCTCCCAATTAATTCATCTAGAGTTATACCATTACTGCATCTCATTTCTTGAATAGCTGAACTAATTGCATAGATAGAAAGTAAAGTTCTCAATACCTTACTAACCACTGTTGTGTCTTCAAATACTCCACTGGCAGCTCTGATGGAACTGACACTTTTCTTAATTCTTTCACTGTATTTTTTAATGTCCTCTCCTTCTTTCATTTTCATCTGATCAAATTGACCTTAGAGAATTTCTACTTTGGCTCTCTTTACATTAACATCTCCTCCATGAATATCATGCAGTTTGTTCCACATATCAAAGGTAGTAGGGCAATCCTTGAATTCATCAAATTCAGAATAGCTGAGTGCAGAGGCTATATCAATCATCATTATGTTATGATGCTTCATGTTTATCATCTGATCCACAGTCAAAGGTCTTGGTGGTTCCACATACCTATTATCCAAGAATTGAAAACTAGTATCTCCAATGGTAGATATATGTAGTCTCATCAAATTTTTCCATGCAGAAAAATTATCTTTGTTAAGTTTCGGGATCTCCCTTCTGTAATACATCTCTAATATTTAGCTTAGGCCTTGAAACCTGCCATGTAAGCACTTACATCTCTGATACCAATTGTTGGAAATTAATTGAGTAACTGAGAGGGGAGGGGTGAATCAGTTACCACAAAAACAAATCCAATTCCCTTAGATGTCTTAAACAAATTAGCCATTGTTGCTCGGTTAACAAAGATATTCTGCTGTCACTCGGTTAACATAGAAAATCTTAAGATATTAACTGTGATTATATTTAGTGATTAATTACAGAAACATAAACCATAAATCAAATAAAATGTAGACAGATAATACCAAGATTTAACATGGAAACCCAATATGGGAAAAACCACTAATTGCAACTAGTCACTATTTTTCACTCTTCTGAAGAGAGCCTTGTTAGGAGCCAACCCTGTTAAAGGTTACAATAACACATTGTTAGGTGTGACCATGTTAGAGGATTTAATCACTCTATAAGGAGTGGCCTTGTGAGAGGTCTTTAAACACTTCAATGTAGAAATGTCACCTTGTGAGAGGATTTACAAAAGATTGTTAAGTCTACTCTGTTAAGAGATTTTGATCACTGCTACAATTGTTAGAAAGTAACAATGGATTAACATGTTCTGATAATAAACTGTCTTTGTTGATTCAGATCTTTGTTCTCAATTAATTACTTGATCCTCACTGATTGAATATTCTATTGCATCTCTCTGTGTTCTATCCTCGATCAGAATCCCATCTGATTTCGCCTTCACTCTTCATATCATTTGTACACTCTGTCTCTTAATATTCAATCCAAACTTGACCTTATATATATGATAAGCCTTGTCAAGTCGGCCTTAATATCCTTCCAAATAAATAATAAAGCTCATGTTGTTGGAGATTTGCTTCTATGCAAATAATTGATTGTATGTTTGTCATTGATGACAACATATAATATACAGCAGTGTTCTATATGCAATTATCAGTACAAATGTTTTGGATCTATGTATGTTCATTTCCATGGTTTATACATGTTCTAGATGCTATGTGCATTCACGCTGAGTCAGATATGAAGTTTCAATTGAGTTATACTAATCAGTTATGACAGTTACAGAGACTAAAGACTATTTGTGAAGAGCCGGCGTAATTACATTATTTCTTGAGTTGGGCCTATCTTTGGGATATGCATGTTTGTATTCATGTTTAGTTATGAGTTAAAGATAATTATCTAAAGGCTCCAAACATGTTCTATCAAAATCATGAAGTTGGAGTTAATTTGGTGGAGCCGACTTTTTGAAGTGTCGCGTCTATTCAGTATGAGTTGTGTGTTTCTAATCAGATTGCGTGGTTGATGTGGCTGACTAAAGAAGTATTGAAGGGACTCCTAGAGCCGATGAAGATCACATCCTTTGGAGAAGATACTTATAGTAGTTCATTTGATGAACGCCAAGTGTGAATGAGAAGAATACAGACAGAAAAAGTATAGAACAGAATGTCTGTTGTTTTGGGACAGTAGAGACATTTCATTCATCAAGAAAATATCTATTTGAAGAAAAAGTGGAAGTATACAATACACTGGAACTTATCAAGATAGAATGTCTACTCAAATAGTTCATCTATTAGATATAGTGTATATCTATTCTACTGAAGGTTGCAGCCTTCATCATCTTAGCAGTGAGCTTTTGGACAGTGAGTCCTCACCCCTAACAGGGTTACTTGTAAAAGACTCCTAACAGGGTCCGACCTTTAACCAGGTCTCTATACTTATTGCATTGTAAAGAAAAACTCCTAACAGGGTTGCAAGATCTCTTAATAGGGATAATTATACTCAAGTATAGTTCTTTGTGGGTGCTAATTCTCACTGGGTTTTTTACCTATTTGGTTTCCCCGTAACCAAAATTGTTGTGTTCTCTATTGTGTTATCTGAATGTGCATTTTCTTTATGTTAATTGAGATCTAAGTAAAGAAAATAATTAAAGTAGTTGATAACTGATTCACCCCCC
>MU224133.1:5915135-5937255 GCA_018584345.1 Thuja plicata | reverse complement strand
TTTTGTTGATGACATTATCTTTGGAGGTAATGAAAAACTTAGTGCAGAATTTGCCAAAGAAATGAAAAGTGAGTTTGAAATGAGCATGATTGGACCTATCAAATATTTTCTTGGATTGAATGTAAAATAAACAGATAAATTTATATTCATAAATCAGTCTGAGTATGTCAAGGAGATATTGAAGACCTTCAAGATAGAAGATTGCAAACCAGTAAGCACCCCCATGATAACTGGAAGAAAGATTTCTAAAGATGATGATTCCATAGTAGTTGACAAGACCCTATACAAGTCTATGATTGGAAAACTCATATATCTTACTCAATCTAGACCTGATATTTCTAATGTAGTTGGCATTGTTGGAAGATTTGTAGCTAAACCAAAGCAAAATCACCTAATGGCAATAAAAAGAATATTCAGATACTTAAAAGGGACTATCAACTATGGTTTATTGTATCCTAACTCAGAGAATATACAAATTCATGTGTATACAGATGCAGATTGGGAAGGTTGTGTTGATGATAGAAAGAGTACATTAGGAGGAGTAGTATTTCTTGGAGACAAATTGGTCACTTGGACAAGTAAAAAGCAGAATTGTATCTCTTAGTCAATAGTAGAAGCTGAGTATGTTGCAGCAGCATTGAATTGTTCAACAATGGTTTGGATCAAATAGGTGATTAAAGACTTTGGTATTCAAATTGATTACCCTATTGTCATTCACTATGACAGCACTAGTACTATCAATATGTCAAAGAACCCTATGATGCATGCAAAGACAAAACACATTGAGATCAAATACCATTTTCTAAGAGAAAAAGTTGCAGATAGAGAAGTAAAGTTGGATTATGTGAGCACTAAAGAACAATTAGCAGATATTTTTACAAAGCCATTATCAAAAGATACTTTTGAGTATCGTAGGGAGAAGTTGGGAGTAATTCCCTTTCCTGAGTCTGATTAGAATTCATAGCAAGAACATCATTCCTTTGTGACTGATGAATGTTTGACTACTCTACTTATGGAGTAGTACATGTGCTTAATGGTGTTTAACACCCTTTGTCATTGATGTCAAAGGGGGAGTATTAGTAAGGGGGAGAATATACTCTGGGGGAGTATACAGAGTAGCAGCAGTGAAGAGGTACTTTTGATGAGGATATTGAGAAGATTGTAAAAATAAGGAAGACACATTGAGTTGATGATATCATATGTTGCCATCAATGTCAAAGGGGGAGATTGTTGGAGATTTTCTTCTATGCAAATAATTGATTGTATGTTTGTCATTGATGACAACATATAATATACAGCAGTGTTCTATATGCAATTATCAGTACAAATTTTCTGGAGCTATGTGTGTTCATTTCTATGGTGTATACATGTTCTAGATGCTATGTGCATTCACATTGAGTTAGATATGAAGTTTTAGTTGAGTTATGCTAATCAGTTAGGACAGTTACAAAGACTGAAGAGTATCTGTGAAGAGCCAACGTAATTACATTATTTCTTGAGTTGCACCTATATTTGGGATATGCATGTTTGTATTCATGTTTAGTTATGAGTTAAAGATAATTATCTAAAGGTGACAAACATGTTCTATCAGAATCGTGAAGTTGGAGTTAATTTGGTGGAGCCAACTTTGTGAAGCATCGCGTCTATTCAGTTTGAGTTGCGTATTTCTAATCAGGTTGCATGGTTGATGTGGTTGACTAAATAAGTATTGAAGGGACTCCTAGAGACGAATAAGATCACATCCTTTGGAGAAGATACTTATAGTAGTTCATTTGATGAATGCCATGTGTGAATGAGAAGAATAAAGACAGAAAAAGTACAGAACAGAATGTCTATTGTTTTGGGACAGTAGAGACATTTCATTCATCAAGAAAAGATCTATGTGAAGAAAAAGTGGAAGTATACAATACACTAGAACTGATCAAGATAGAAATTCTACTCAAATAGTTCATCTATCAGATATAATTTATATATGTTCTACTGAAGGTTACAGCCTTCATCATCTTAGCAGTGAGCTTTTGGACAGTGAGTCCTCACCCCTAACAGGTTTACTTGTAAAAGACTCCTAATAGGGTCTGACCTTTAACCAGATCTATGTACTTATTGCATTGTAAATAACAACTCCTAACAGGGTTGCAAGATCTCTTAACATGGATAATTATACTATATTATAGTTCTTTGTGGGTGCTAATTCCCATCGGGGTTTTTACCTATTTGGTTTCCCCGTAACCAAAATTGTTGGGTTCTCTATTGTGTTATCTAAATGTGCATTTTCTTTATGTTAATTGAGATCTAAGTAAAGAAAATAATTAAAGTAGCTAATAACTGATTCACCCCCCCNCCCTCTCAGTTATCCTTTGGGACTATTCTAACACATGTTTGTCGGCTGCATATAACCAATTATCCATAAAATATAAACTATTGTTAGTCGGCTAACACTAACTATTTGACTCGGTCAACACTAAAATCCTTCAATGCTCGACCAACACTCTAATGCCTGAGGGAACTCGGTTAGAACTGAAAATCACTTTGGTCCTCTTTAATTCCTGAGAGTTCTTGGCATGAACTGACTATGCTCGGATAGGATTAGACATTTGTGTGAACATCACTATACTTGTGTAAACATCAATGACAATACACAATTAAATAATTGTCATCAAAAAAAATCATAATAACTCACTTAGATCATAAAGAGATCCTCTACCACTTGAACTAAATCAAGTACAAACATCCCCAAACATATTACCAGCATCATAGTATATGATATTCAATACAGTAGTCATACCACATAAATCATCTCACTGAACTAACCAAGAACATTGTCACCAACAGTAGGAATATGTTGACATCAATGACAAAACATTAATTCCAGAACATATATACATAATTTAAACAATATATCAATAGTAATATGAGGGGGTTGAACAATACTCAAAATAAATATGCAATAAGAAGCTATATTTTAGAAAGAAAAGTGAAGATATTTTATTACAAGAATTGAAAATGACTATACATACCTTTACTAGTACTATAGAGATAATATAGTTGAGCTCTTCATTTTTCATATGTGATTCAATGGAGCCTCATGGGTAGTGGTCACCATGTGGGACCCTAATAAAATCAAAGGGTATATTCAATTGCTTTCTCCTAATTACCTAGAAGTTAATATCACCTCAGCTAACTTCCAATGATATGTATTCAATGTTTATTCTCCTAATACTCGCTCTGGGTGCAAGGAGGTTTGGTAGGTGGCTATTTGTATTCTTGATGATCTAGACTTCCTATGGATGGTGGTTTGGATATTTTGATTCACCCTTGTTCCCTTTGGAAAAAATGGGAGGGGTGATAGATTAATCTAATAGCATATAAAATTTGGTGGACTTCATCACTGGGACAGAGCTTTTTGACATTGAACTCATGGGACAACCATTAACTTGGTCAAACAATAGGAAAGGGAATAATGTAATTTAGGTTAAGTTTGATAGGTTCCTTATCTCTACCAAATGGTAAAATTGTTGTAATGTCACTCTTAAAGCTCTCCCAAGAATAGTTTTAGATCATAATTTAGTACTTCTGCATTGGATTAACAGACCCTCGAGCAGACCTTTTTCCTTTCATTGTGAAATTATGTGGGTGTCTCATATTGACTTCAAAGGGTATGTTCAAAATTGGTGGAACACTCTTGTGTAGGGATTGGCAATGTACCATGTGTCTTAAAAATTGTATGTAATCAGGTAAAAACCAAAGGTTTGGAATAGATCTGCTTTCAGAGATATCTTCAATTAGAAGAAGGAAGCTAGCTCTAAGCTTGAAGATATATGAGATTTAATAGCTAAGTCAGATTATTTACAAATATCACACTGTGATGATGGTGGAAGTAGACATCATGCCCTTGAGGAATAAATTCTACATTGTCTCTAACAAGCTCTTAATCCTACCGATAATGATTAGATTCTAGCTTCAATAACTGAAGAGGAAGTGTGGATTTCTATTTTCTCTATGTGTTCTTATAAATCCCCAAGCCTAAACAATTTATCACCTACTTTTTAATAAGATTTATGGTACATTGTTGAATATGATGTGACTATGGAAACTAATGTGTTTTTAGAACTAGTGAACTATTGAGGAAGCTTTAGAAACAGTATTTTGATTTTCTTAATCCCTAAAATTAAATAACCTAAGAGATTGGGGGACTTCTAATCTATCATCCTATGTAAAACTATTTATAACATATTCTCTAAAGCTTTAGTAAACATGATTAAACCCTTCCTGGATGGTTTTATCAATTGTAACCAAAAAGGATTTGTTTAGGGGAGGTAAATTCTTGATGTTGCGATTTCTACTCATGAAATTATAAAATCTATGGATAGATGTCACATGTCAAGAATGGTCCCCGAACTTGATATTTCTAAAGCCTATGATAGTGTTAGATGGGAGTTCCTATTCAAATTTTTGATAAAGTTGGGGTTTCAAGAAAGATTGATCAACTTGATAAGAGTGTTGGCATCTGATGAAAATGATCATATCCTAGATCATGGGATGATTTTTTTAGTATTGTTATTGTTAGAGTCTATTTCACATGTCATATCAATTATTCTGGTGATGAATGTGACTATACATGAATTTGTCTAAGTATCCAGTGTACTGATGATAAAATAGTCAACCATGGTAAATTCAGTCTACGATGATAATTCTAAGGATTTAGATGATGTGGTCAAACAGGAAGTATCTAGAAAATTAGTTTTGCCTACATCTATGATTAGATAAGAATATTCATTGTACAAGAGGAGATTTGAGGTAAACACCAATGATATTGGCAAGAATAGTCAAACCATTCTAGTCAATTGGATAAATTGATTCAGCGGTGAATTCAAGGTCAAAGATCGGTCAGTTTAAGTGTTGAATAGTTGAGGTCTGACCTTGAGGAGTTAAATTTCATATGTTGGAGTGATCTCTTATGAATTTTGATTAGGTTTTGGAGGATGACAATTGTTAACACATTTTAGGGTTATTCCGCTGACCTAAATGTGTTTATAAGAGATGAAATTGAAGCAAAAAGAGTTGTTATTGTGATTTTTTGTTGATGTGATGATTGTAGTGGTTGAAGTGGATGTTTGTATGAACATAATAGTAATTTGAGTAGTATTGAAGTACATTTTTCAAGACAAGTTTGCTACTTTCATATCATTTCATTTGATTTTATCCTCAAGGCAGGTCCTAACCGGCTTGTGATCAGAATTTTCTAACAAGGTTACTCTTAATAGGGTAAATAGGATCCTAACAAGTTTGAAGACTAAATCCTCTAATAGGGTGAATCTAAGAAGGAGTTTCAACTCCCTTAACAGGTTAGTTCCTAATAGGAATTTTGTAATATCTTCTAACTGGGCTATAGATACTCTTAACCGGGTATACCCTTAGCAAGGTTTTGTAATGCTCCTAACAGGCCAAGACTTACTAGTGAGCTAGTGATATTTGTGGTGATAATTCCCACCATGGTTTTTCCCTCTAAAAATGGTTTCCATGTTAAAGTATTGGTTTCATTGTGTTGATTTCATAGATGTATGCTTTGTTATGATTTTATGTTACATTTAGCTTTGCATGTTGGTTATTTTCGAAGTTGTTGAAAAGATTTTGTAGATCTTTGTTTGCACTGATGCACGCCGCCCCCCCACCCTTGACCTCTCACTTCCTTATAACATTAACATTTGGTATCAGAGCCAAGTTCCCTTAAATAATCCTAATATCTTGGGAAGTATCCTTAATGAAGATATGGAGAATTTAAGATATCAAAGGCAACTTGAAGATGCAGAATAGTTCATTGACCAGTTGAAGGAGAAACTCAAGAAATAAAGAGCTAAGAGGTCTAAGCTTTTTCAAAAATTATCTGAGAGACAAGATCTTATTTATTAGCTATCTAAAGAAAGTGAGTCTGAGTAATCTGGTGTTGCACTAGAAGCTTTGACCTAGGAGAATAATAAATTGCATGGATACAAGAAGAATCTAAAGAGAGATTTATAATCTTTGTTAATCAGGATGGGTGAATAAATGGAAGCAAGGAAGGCAACAGAAGAAGCAAGGAAAGTTTCAAAGGAGACCCTAAAAGCTAAAGTAAATGAGCTTTTCAAATCTGAACAAGAATTTGGTACATTACTTGAACATCTACATGAGACAAATGAAGAAAAAAAAGAATCCCTAAGGCTCAATGAGAGCCTAAGAAAATAAAATGAGAAACTGAAAGGTGAGTTAAAAGTTACAAATTATCTACTCAAGAAGTTCAATGAGAGTATTGAAAAACTTGATGAACAACTCAAGAATCAAAGAATACATGGAGAGAAGCATGGTCTTGGATACACAAGTTATGAAGTTGGATAACCCTCTGGAAACAAGAAGGAAATGAAAGATAAGAAATATTCACCAAAGGTAACCCCAAGGAGTCCTTGTAAGAAACATTACAAACTAGTCTACTTTAAATGTCATAAGGTTGGACATATAGTTAATGTTTGCAAGACAAATGTCACGTCTAGTATTCCAAGTGTTAGATCCAATGCTAGACCAAGTAGTTTTCATGGTTATTATTAGAATTTTAATAAATTTGGTCAAAGAGCTAATGGATGCACGACAAGGATGAAAAATCATTGGTCACAAATCAACTGATCAAGTCCTTATCAGAATGAGAACCGGTGGAATGTTACATGTTCACATTGTTACAACTATGGACACATGAAAATTAACCACAAATTAAGTAAAAATAGAAGGAATGTGATGCAAGGAGGGTATGGAGAGAACAGGGGCCCAAGGCACTCCTAGCTATCCAAACCAACTTGCAAAACAACACGGAAGCAACAACACAACAAGGGAGAGAAGAATCAGTGGAACTTATATTAATTCATCAAACTCATTATATGTTGGGTTGTAAGGCCTTCCCAGTTTTTTCCATATACATTAAGATGTTTACAAAGTAATCTTGATACATGCGAGGTCACAAACCTACAATCTAAATCTCTAATACTATCTCTTCTCTAACCAAGACTTCCTCCCAATATAAGAACAAAAAACCAAATATATACAAGGTCCATCAAAGAGGTCGGCACTTAGATCCTAAAGATACAACATAGGAAACAACAAAGACCTAGATTTAGGTCTACACACATCCCAATGAGAGATCCCACATTAATTACACTATGGAAATTAAATGCAGAAATCGGTCAGAACAAGATAAACAACTCGGTAAGAAGTTGACCAAGCAATAGGAACAACTCAGTGAAGGCCAACCGAGTAATAGGAATAGCTCAGTAAGTAGGGAACCGACAAATAGAAACAACTCAGTGAAAACACAAATGAGCATCCAGGACGTCCACCAAGACCCTTTGGTAAAACAAGACAGAACAAGTAACTGAGCAACAACAGTTACCGAGCAGCCTCCAACAATCTACTGAGCTAAAAAAAACATATTTTTGGTTGATTAGGATTTCAAAAGAACCCAATATGATCCTACATCAAACACCCAGGATTGAAAAATAAATGATTCTTTGAATCATGTGTTAGGTACAACCTGAATGGAATCCAACTTAGATTGATAAATCCAAGATGATTCCTCCAACGGTTTGTTCTTCCATTTTATCAGGTATTCCATGTATTCCTTTCCTCTTGTGCTTCTACCAACTCTGTGTTTCAAAATCTTCTCAATTTCCTCTATCTATTTCTTAGGATAATCAATCAGTACTTTCACTTCTTCATCATGTTCATGATACTCATACAAATCTGAAATATTGAATATAGGTGATATATCCACGTCATTAGGAAATTCTAGCTCATAAGCATTTCCACTGTCAAATCTTCTCAATATTTTGCATGGACCAAATTTCTTCATCTTCAATTTCTATATGTTCCAATAGGAAATCTTCCTTTATTCAAATGAACCATTACTGCATCACCAACTTCAAAAATTTTATTTCTCCTTGATTTATTTGCACTATCCTTGTATTTCTGATTACTTTTCTCCAACTTATGTTTTACATCCTCATGTAATGTCTTCATAAACTCAGAAAACTTTTCTGCTTTAGCACTTATTTTCTCTTCTCTAACAATGTCTCTCAAGTCTAATATACCTCTTGGTTGTGTGCCATGAACAATCTCAAAAGGCTTCTTTCCAGTACTTCTATTTATTGAACTGTTATATACAAACTATGCTTGTGCCAACATCAAATCCCAATTACTCGGTGTATCTCCAACTAAGCATCTTAACAAGTTACCCAAAATTTGGTTTACAAAAATTTTTTGTCCATCAGTCTATGGATGAAATGTAGAACTATACTTCAACTCAATGTCTAACTTCTTCCAAAGTGTTTTCCAAAAATAGCTGACAAATTTACTGTCTTAGTCAGAGATTATGCTCCTCGATAATCCATGCAATCTGACAATCTCTTTAAAGAAAAGATCTACAATATGTATTGCATCTGGTGTTTTTCTATATGGTATGAAATGTGTCATTTTATAAAATCTATCCACAATAACAAATATGGAATCATTACCTCTTGTTGTCCTCGATAATCCAAGAAAAAAATCCATGGTAATATCACTCCAAGGTTTCTCAGGAATAGTGATCGGTGTATACAAACCAATATTCTGAGTTACTCCTTTTGCAACTTGACAAACTCCACAATTTTTCACAAATTTATGAACATCCTTATACAACTGAGGCCAAAATTACCTTTCCTTAAGAAAACTCAAAGTCTTATCAATACCAAAATATCCAGCCAAACCACTACTATTTTTTTCCTTTATCAAATTAGTTCTCATTGATCCTCTTGGTATGCACAACTAAATACCTTCGAACAAAATATCTTCTTGAATGAATTAGTCTTCATACTTACCTAGTTGATTTGGAATAGGTGCTTTTCACACTCTCCACTGCTCAAAAAAATTAGGATCATTTTCATACAAATTCTTCATGTCATCAAAACCAAGAACCTCAATTCTCATTTCAGTCAACAAAGATCTTCTTCTACTCAATGCATCAACAACTTGGTTAGAAACTCCACTCTTATTCTTAATCACAAATTTGAAACTTTTCAAATACTCTACCCATTTTATATGTCTCTGATTCAACTTATTTAGACTACCCAAATATTGTAAAGCCTTATGATTAGTATACAACACAAATTCACTCGGCATCAAATAATGTCTCCATTTTTTCAGAGCTTGAACAATAGCATAGAATTATTAATCATAGATATAATATTTCCTTTTAGAATCATTCAACTTTTCACTAAAGAAAGCAGCAGGTTTACCTTCTTGGGTCAACACAGCTCCTATTGCACTTCCACTTGCATCACATTCAACTTGAAATACCTTATTGAAATTAGGTAAGGCCAACACAGGAAATTCAGCAACCTTCTACTTCAAAGTCTCAAAACTCTTATCAGCTCCATGTGTCCATTTTAATTCTCTTTTGTCTCCTCTCATTGTCTCAGTCATAGAATTACAAAAGAACTCAAATTTCTGATAAACTTCCTGTAAAAACTTGCCAATCCATGAAATTATCTTACCTCACTAACATTCTCAGGTGTAGGCCAACTAAGTATAGCTTCAACCTTCTGAAGATCCATATTTAAACCATCAACTGAAATCACAAAACCCAAATACACAAGTTCTTCTTTCATGAAGGAACACTTTTTCAGATTTATCAACAACTTTTCATCTTTCAATCTTTGCAATACTTGTCTTAAATGCATCAAATTCTCTTCTCTAGTCTTATCGAATATCAAAATATCATCCAAGTATACAATTACACATTTATTCAATAATTTCTTCAAAACTTCATTCATTAATCTCATAAATATACTCAATGCATTAGTTAAACCATAAGGCATAACCAACCACTCATACAAACCTTCTTTTTTCTTGAAATTTGTCTTCCACTCATCACCTTCTCTGATTCTAATCTAATGATATCCACTCTTCAAATCAATTTTGGTAAAATATTTTTCTCCACCTAGACAATCCATTATATCATCCATCCTCGGTATAAGAAACCTATACTTAACTGTGATCTTATTGATTTCTCTTGAATCAGTGCATTTTTCATTATCAATTCTTCTTAGGTGCCAATATAGCTGGTATTGTACATGGAATCAAACTTTCTTTGATTAAACCCTTGTTCAACAACTCATGAACTTGTCGGTTGAGATCTTCATTCTCATTTGGTGTCAACCAATGTGGTTCTTTGTTTGGTAAACTAACTCTAGGAATCAGATCCATACAATGACTAATATCTCTCATTGGTGGCAAACCATCAGGTACATTAACTGAAATGGTCTCCTTTTACTCGGTAAGAAAATTCTCAACTTCTGTAGGAATTTCATATTCTATATTCTTACTCGGTTTATTAGAAATCAAAGCATAACAAATATCACTTATTTTCAAATCCTTAACAAACTATCTACCTTCCATCAAACAAACTTTCATAGATGTACATATCACACCAATAGATTCTTCAACCAAAGGTAACAAGATTTGTTTCTTACCATCAGCCCAAATAATATATCAATTCACTCTTCCATCATGTATAGCATGTCTATCATATTGCCAAGGTCTACCTAATAAAATATGACAACAATCCATTGGCATAATATCACACAACACCTTATCATAATACTTTCCAATTTTCAAATTCACAAAACATTGTTCACTCACCATTAATGTATGCTCATCCTTGATCCATGAAATATTATAGGGCTTCGTAATCTTCATTCTTTCCAACTGCAACTTTGTGACCATCTCCTCTAATTCTAGATTCTTTGAGCTTCCACTACCAACAATTACCTTCCAAACTTTGTTTACAACTCTACATCTGGTCTTGAAAAAACTTTTCCTGGTGGGATCATGATTATCTTTCCCACTCCAAACTATCCTTTTGATCATTATATTTCCTTCCTTCTCAAGTTCATTCGGTGACTCTTCTTGCACCAAATCATTTCTTCTACTACCAACTTTCTTGCTTGCATGTGTACACTCAAAATATTTATGTCCTTCTTCACCACAATTGTAACAAGTTCCTTTGAACCCTCTTCTTCTATAACCACCTTAGGAGTAGTTTCCTCTTCCTCAGAATGAACTTCCACCTTTCCATTTTTTCTTTCCTTTGTCTTGATATGTGTCTGAATTCATCTTGTCTACTTCAGATCTACTATTTTCACCATGAGATCTACCTCTTCCTCTAGGGAATCTACCACCTCTGCCTCTTTTCCTTTGTTCAATTTCTCCTCAACTTTTAGGGTAAAATGGTATGCCTCTTCAATACTCTCTATCTTTACCAGGTTGATCTCATCTTTTATAGAACTTCTTAATCCATTCAGATATCTTGCTACTCTTTCCACTTCATCTTCAACATGTCCAGATCTGATGCCCAATCTATATAATTCCTCGGTGTAATGTTTTACCGAGCTATCTTTCTGATTTAATCTTTTCATTCTCCTTACTAAGTTAATTTGGTAGTCACAAGGTAGAAACTTGCCTTTCAATTTGTTTATCATCTTATCCCATACCTTGATCTTGTCTTTGCCCCTCTTCTTCCAATATAATTGCATATTTTCCCACCACAAGGATGCATGACATTTCAACTTTGTACTTGCAATCTTTACTTTCTTCTCCTCTGATACATTCTCATACTCAAAGTATTTTTCCATCTCGGTTATCCAGTCTATCAATTCATCAGAATAAAACTTTCCACTATACTCAGGAGGATTAAACTAAGGTGTGGACTTCAAGTTTGGCAATGCTCACATGAATCTCTCTTCTTCTTGATCCATCACTGGTACAGGTGCAACTTCTCCTTGCACTTATTCAATTCATCATCACTAACATCTTAAATATGTCTTCCTCTACATTGGGCTATCTCAATAGCTTCCAATCTTGCAACCATCTGCCTTAACAAATCAGCTAGACCTAGATCTGCATTTCCTCTCCCATGAACCATCTTGAAACCCTCTGCAATTGTACTTCATATCGCAATCTTCTACCCCACAACAATATCAACCAACTAGATTTAGGGATTACAAGAAGGAACCTATATCTCACCTTCACTCTGATACCACTTGACGCAAGGAGGGTATGGATCACTCCCATCTATCCAAACCAACTTCCAGAACAACACGAAAGCAACAACACAACAAGGGAGAGAAGAAGCATCACAACTTATATTAATTCATCAAACTCATTACATTTTGGGTTGCAAGGCCTTCTTTGTTTCATCCATATACATTCAGATGCTTACAGAGTAATCTTGATACATGCAAGGTCACAGACCTGCAATCTAAATCTCTAATACTATCTCTTCTCTAACCAAGACTGCCTCCCAATCTAAGAATAGGAAACCAAATATATACAAGAGTCCACCAAAGAGGTCGGCACTCAGATCCTAAAGATCCAACATAGGAAACAACAAAGATTGATATTTAGGTACACACACATCCCAATGAGAGATCCCACATTAATTACGCAATGAAATTGAATACAAAAGTCTGTCAGAACAAGATAAACAACTTGGTAAGAAGCTGACTGAGCAATAGGAACAACTCGGTGAAGGCCAACTGAGAAACAGGAACAGCTCGGTAAGAAGGTAAATGAGCACCAGAAACAACTTGGTGAAAACCCAATCGAGCAGCCAGAACGCCCACCGAGACCCATCGATAAAGTGAGATAGAATAAGTAACTGAGCAACAGCAATTACCAAGCAGCCTCCAACAATCTACTGAACTAAAACAAACATATTTTTGGTTGATCAGGATTTCCAAAGAACCTAAGATGCTCCTGCATCAGAATGTTGGACCTTGAAGATCAACAGGTATGGCATGTTTTAATTGTCACAAGATAGGGAAATTTGCAAGGTTTTGTAGAGAAAGGAACAATAAGTTGAATCAACTTGTTAATGAGTCAGACAAGGAAAAGGGAAATCAGATTGTGAATGTTGAAGAGACCAGGAATCAGATGAGGAAGATTTGGACAAAGAAGAGTGAAGACAAACCATCTGAAGATACCACATCTTCACCAGGTGTGGAGTATTCTTCATCTAAGTCATCATTGACTTAGGGGGAGAAATAAATGTTGAATCTATTGAAGATCCCCTAGATGCATTTGCAATAAATTCTATTTTCATATTTAGATACATATGGTTGTTTTGATTTATGGTATGAAGTTTTTGTTTAATCGCATGAAAAATTGGTTGACCGCTAACAAGATTTTAGAAGGTATATGATATTGTGTTAGCAATCAGTGATGCAATTACTTTTGTAGAGTGAAGGAAAATAAAAGGTGATTTTTAGGTCTTATTGTGCACCTATGCATTCAAATTGAATACACAAAAACATAGAAGTGAAGATTTAGAAATTTGACAGCATTCAAGGTGATTGATTGAAGAATTTGCAGTGATTGTGTGAAGGAAACATCAAGGGTTTGAATTTTCATCGAGCAATATTTATCAAAGGTATTCATTCAATATGTTGTGCTTGAATTTTTCATTTGCAAGATAGATACATAGATCATTGTGGAGATTACTGAGAGACCTAGGCCAGAATTTAAGAAACATCCATTCAAATTGGTCAAAGATGACCCAAAGGGTGCCTATCCATTATCCCCTATAGTGTGATACATATTGAAGATGTTAAATCATACATTCATTGTAAGTTTGAAGATCTAGGTGAATCTCATATTCATTCACTATATGAAAATTTGTGTAGTGATCTAGTATTGAAGGATGAGCACCAAGTAGTTGCAGACAAGGGTTTTGCTCACGCGGTCAATTTCCTTGATGAGTTTGAGGAAGATCAAGTGAGATATTTTTTGAGTTGAGTGATGGCCAGTTTATGTGGCTCGACCATCCACATAAGATTACTAAGGAGGTCATACATGTTAGGATTGAATTATACTAAGAGGGGGGGTGAATCGGTATAATATAACTTTAAACTAATTCTTCACAACTTAAACATTAACCATACATTTCAGTAAAGTAAAGAACATAAGAAAATTACACAATACTCATAACACCATGATTTGTTTACAAGGAAACCCTGGCCAAGGGAAAACCCCGGTGGGGATGATACCCACAAGCATGTACTAAAGTATAATGTCCCTGTAAGGAGACCTAGCCCTGTTAGGAGCTGAATATTACATAGTACATTTCCTTGTTAGAGGAATAATAACCCTGTTAAAGGTTCACAACACCCTTTTAGGGGCTTCTGAGCTTACATCTCTTACAATGTAATTTTGTTACAGAAGGTTCTCAGTCATGAAAAAAACAAGCATCACAAATGCTTTGATAGTTCCTTTATAGCTCTATCATTCTCTGCTCTACCATTCGCATGTTTTCCCTTCCAGATAAAAATGCTACACATACATTATCAATCTTTACCAAAAAGATCTTATATATATATCTCTCAACTTTACAAAGTCGGCTCTCAGTATAAATATTACAAATGGTACTAAGTCAGCCTTCAATACAAAATACATTTAATATAATAAATATCAAATGCATAGTCGTCGCTCTTGCATAGTCAAAGTATAGACTATCGACAACAAAAATACAACTTTGATTTCCTGGAGTCCAAGTCATACTCCCTTATTCTTTTTTGTTGTCCAACTGCTCTGTATCATCGTTCTTTGTTGTTTGTTAGTCTTCAAATCCTTATAACTCACCATGCACTTATCCAAAACCGAATAGATCTTATGTAAATGGCATACATACTTCATAGTGTCTTCCTCTAAGCTCGCATGCCTTAAGTCATCGATCATTGTCTTTGACATCCAAAATAATACTGCATCCCTGCTTCTATACTTAGTCGATTTTAGACATACCAAAACTTAACTTCAAAAGAATCGATCTCAAACCTATATGTGTTGCCATAAATGACAACCAAAAATTGAATCACATTTCCAAAACTGATCACTTACCAATAATCTCTCCCTTTGGCATTGAACACTTAACAAAAAAATGACTAAGTGTTCCAACCAATCAAAACTGTCTCTTCTTCTCCTTATCTCTTCTCCATATTTTTCTCTTAAGTGTTCCAACCAATCAAAACTGTCTCTTCTTCTCCTTATCTCTTCTCCATATTTTTCTCTCTTTCTTTTTATTCATTTTCTCTTCTTCTTTTCTTTATATATATATATATATATATATATATATATATTTATTTATTTATTTATTTATTTATTTCTCTTTTTTACTTCTATATTTTTTTTCTTCTCTTCTCCCTCTTTGACAACAATGACAAAGGTGCACAAAAATAAGTTTCATTTCCTACTTACCAGTTTCAGAATGTCTTGGAAGGAATCTTCCAAAATCTTCACTTATGAGCTTCATGTCTTGAACAAAATTTGACTTATGTGAATCAATCCATTCAATGCAAATGATGTAGTTTCAGCATTCTTCAAGTTTGTGGGTAAGCCTTTTGCCAATGAATCTGTAGTCTTTTCCAAATCTGTTAGATGTGCCTCAAGTATTGATAGCTTCAGAGTTATAAAGTTCCTCAGCAAATTGAATCTGTTCAGTACTCTCTCCTTCTCATTTTCCAATACACTGATCTTGGCTAATATCCTTGTCACTTTAGTGTCTAACTCTATAGTGTTTTTTGAAGATGTTTCACAACCATCCATCAAAGTGTTCAAGGTTGCCCTTTCCTTGGCAATAAAGTCTTCAACATTTTGAATGTGTCTAATAGGATTCATACTATAACCAAATAAATTTCTCCCATGTGCAATGCAGTTCCTTGCATTTGTCAAACAAGTTTTCACAATTCCTAAGTCCCATGAGATGGACTTGCATAATTTTATCAGCTTCTTCTCTTCATAAGTTTTCTCTGCTTTCTCCTCTGTAATTTTCAGCAAATTTTCAAAGTGGCCATCAAACTCATCAAGTGTGACTTTCAAGTTCTCAATATCATCTTTTTTTTGGAATACTAAAGGTACTAGAAGAAATTTATTCAGAGTATCAATAGCTCTTGAAATCACTTTTGTCTTCTTATCTCCTTTTTGTGTTGATCTCTCCTTTGCTTTTTTCAGTGCGGTGAATGCCACTTTCATCAATTCATCTTCATCCATGCTATCAACATTTACATTACTACTTGCCAACAATGAACTAAATGGTGAAGTTACCTTTTCCTTTTCATCTTCTTTCTGTTCAATCTTCTTTCCTTCATCCTCTTTCTACTTATCTTCCTTATTTTCCTCTTCCTTTTTAGGTTTGTCAGCAATAGAAGTGTCCATGGTTCCTGCAAAAGGGTCATTTTTGTCTTGTGAAGGGTCTAGTGTTACAGCCACACCAGAAACATAGAAATTTGTAGTAGTGTCTTCTTTACTCTTCTCATCATTAGTCTATGTTTCCTTTGAGTTGTTATCCATTCCCAATTGTGTAGGAAAAGTTGTCTTAGCACGTGGGGGCTTGTCAAAAGTAGTTTTAAATAAGATCTTCTCAAGTGACTTCTAAGTTTCCTCAATTACTTCATCATACCTCCTCGCCATTATCTTTACTAATATGATCTTTGTTCTCAACGGAGGTTTCAATTCTTTGATTATATTGTCTCTTTCTTGTACTAATAACATAGGCAGCATGTTATCAATCTCCTTGTTCCTAATCTGATCATCTTCAAATTGTGCCAAGTGTTTTCTATTTTCTAATTTTGTATACAAAACTAAAGGTTTGCTTCCTTCAATTTCCAAAAGGGTCTTTCTGAAACTAAGCATGTGCTCTATCACAATGTCTTCAATTTTTAGTTTATCTACTTCTTCATACCTATCATAATATTTGTCAATTGAAACCAATTTTCCTTTTTCAATTGCTCTTTTCTCTAGCATTTTTATGTCAGGTTTCCATGCTTTATTCTTCTCAGTTTTCTTCTCTTCTTCAGCTGTGTTCTTCTCTTTTGTCTGCATACTAGATCTAGTTACTCTAGGAGTAACATACTTTGCTTTCTCTGTCTACAATTGTGATGGAGGTGTATTTTCAAACATAATTACTTCAGTGGTGGAAGGGGCATCAGTGCTTCCACTTGCCACTCCAAGGGATCTCTCTTTCATCTTCCTCTTTACTTCCTTAAGTTCTTCCTCTGACAGACCAGCCTTTATACCACAATCATGAATAAGGTTAGCAATTTTTCTTTTCCTTGATCCTCTTGACTATTCTTCTCTTACCTTTTCTGAATTCTCCTCATAGGTTCCCCATCTCTCTTCTGATGCAAGAATATGTTCTACTTGCATGGTGAGTACTTCATAACTCACTTCATAGCCCATAGGGTAACACCATTTCTTCCTAGGTGTAACTGCCTCAAAACATACATAATCTATTTCAACCATAAAAAAATTTGTATCTTTATACTTCTCAACAATGTCCTCATGTAGTCTATATCTACTCTTCATTTGTCTTTGTAGAATTTTGATCATTGCAAACAGTTATCCATCTACCCAAGTAGTGGTTTTGTCTTTT
The DNA here is from genome assembly GCA_018584345.1 of Thuja plicata. Taxonomy (NCBI): domain Eukaryota; kingdom Viridiplantae; phylum Streptophyta; class Pinopsida; order Cupressales; family Cupressaceae; genus Thuja; species Thuja plicata. The sequence continues at coordinate 5,919,779 of MU224133.1, read as the reverse complement.
GTAACTCTGTGAGATTATTATACCAGTAGGTACTCTAGATTTCCATCCACTAGGATGTAGACCTGGAAACTTGTGCTCAATATGAATGAACATGTGTACCATTAACGATCCAAACCTAAAAGTTTTTGTTTTGTCCTTCTTCACAAGCTTTACATTTTCAAGGAATTTTTCTGCCAATACTTCACATAGATTGTACTATGTGTTTTCTTTTATCATTCTCCATGCCATCATAATCACTCCAACTGACACTGAGTTAGGTCTGCTACTGTAGTAGAATTTGTAACTAAGTATCATTGCAATCAACCTTACATTGTGTTGGAAAATATGATTTATTGTCATTTCCCTTCTATCCCACTTCGAGTGTGTTAGGGTTTTGACTTCTTTCTTGACATGTTTCTCCGCAATAGGTACAACTCCAGTGTTATCTAAACCAGTAATCTCATGAATTAGGTCACTACATATTTTCACAGGTTGGCTACCAATCCTTATAAATTGGTCATGAACCTTTCTCATAAGTATTTTAAACCATTCATTTTCATCAAAGTCGCAAAGACCCATAATCTTCATTATACTCAATTGGCTGATGTGTTTCCATTCTTCCTTCATGATTCCATTCTCAATCATGTCTTCCATTTCAATGAGTATTTCATTATCTCCTAATGTATCATATTTACAGTGAATGTAAGCCCTAATGTCTTCTACATGAAGTACACCATGTGGGGTCTGTGAAAATGCTCCTTTTGGATCCTCTACACACAAATTATAAGTATGTTTCTTGAATTTGTATCTAGGACGATCAACAACATCAAAAATCATAGGTGTATTCATAGCTTAGATGATGTAGAATACCTTTCTCATGTGAAAATATAATTTTATGGTCCAATCGATCACACACGACAGGTGTAGAAAAATTTGAATACTTCTGCTCTTGGCTCACTCCTTGTTAAATCATGGATAAATAGATCATAACATGGTGCTTTATACAAGTTAGGTTATAACTTTCTTTTTCACTTCAAACTGTCTAGTCGGCTGCTAATTCTCATGATCAAAATATACAAGTCAGCTGATGATGCACTCTTAGATATATAATCCATGATGTCATATTAACTCACACACAAGCTCGCATGAGCTCAATCAATGAATTTTGGGGCAGGATAAATTTTAATGTTTTGCATTTAATGCTCCCCCTAAGGCAATGATCGGCCAATTAGGTTGATTATGTCTAGCTACCTTCGGGCGAAGATCCAGTAGCATCTACTAACTCTCCCTGAACTGATGTCTCACTAGTTTCTTTAATCTTCCATATCTTACCAATGTTGTTGTCTTCTTCTTTCTTAAAACAATTTTCAAAATCACTCTTCACATCTACAATACTCTTACCATTATCACTTCCATTCTTCTGAGGTTTCATAGGAGGTGGTGTTCTTCTATTATCTACTCCATTATATCTGCAAAAATTCACTATATGTCCTGGATTATTGCTTTTGTAACATATAGGTGGTCTTCTTTCTTGATTAACCTTCAACTTACAATACTTCACAATGTGTCCAATGTTGTTACATTTGTAGCATGTACGTTTCATTGTAGGTTCACTTCCATTGTCTTGTCTATAACTAGATTTTCAGCATTATGTCTTCTTGTGCCCATATCCATTACAGTTAAGACAATAACCAGAAAAATTTCTAAAAGGGGCATTACCTCTGCAATCTCTCTTCATGTGTCCAAATCTGTTACAACCAAAGCATCTACCTCTAAGAGGTCTGATCTGTTGTTTAGGTTCTACAATAGATAGTTTCTTAGCATAAATCTTCTTATCTGATTTCTCTTCCTGATTCTTTGAACATTCAGCTCCATTGAAGCCAATACCAGTCATGTCACCTTTAGGTTTCTACTTTTCTAATTGTCCATCAATCAAATCACTAATGGTGTGAAGTTTCTAGATATGTTTCTTTTTTTCAGAAAGTTCACCTTTCACAATCTGATTGTGTTTCTCTAATTCCAAGTATTTTTTCTTGTAGTTGTCAGCCTCATCCTTAATTTGATTCAAAGCATTGTTTAAGGTTTCTTCAGCTTTCTTCTTAGCATCCTCTTGCATCTATATTTCTTTAGCCATATTCTTGTTCTCAAGTTTCAAAGTCTCAATCTCTTCTTTCAGTTGCTTGACCTGATCTGAATTATCCTCATCTAAATCTTGTTTTATCTAAACCACAAGATCTTCTCTCTAACTTCTAAAAAGTTCAAGTTGTTCTTTCAGTTTCTTTATGAATTTATTAGCTCTTCAAAGGTTGAACTTCAATTCGCCATTTTCTACTTTAGCATTGTCAAGGTCTTCAAGTGCAGCTTCAAAGTTCTCCTGTAAACTGTTCAAATCCATTCTGATCTCCCTTAAGTTGTTAGACTTTCTCTCCAAGGGCCAAAAGCTCTGATACCAATTGTTAGGATTGAATTATACTGAGAGGGGGTTGAATCAATATAATAGCACTTTAAACTAATTCTTCACAACTTAAACATTAACCATACATTTCAGTAAAGTAAAGAACATAAGCAAATTAAACAATACTCATAACACCATGATTTTTTCACAAGAAAACCTTGGCCAAGGGAAAACCCCGGTGGGGATGATACCCACAAGCATGTACTAAATTATAATGTCCCTATAAGCAGACCTAGCCCTGTTAGGAGCTGAATATTACATAGTACATTTCCTTGTTAGAGGAATAACAACCCTGTTAAAGGTTCACAACACCCTGTTAGGGGCTTCTGAGCTTACAGCTCTTACAATATAATTCTGTTACAGAAGGTTCTCATTTATGAACAAAATAAGCATCACAAATGCTTTGATAGTTCCTTTATAGCTCTATCATTCTTACTCTTCCATTCGCATGTCTTCCCTTCCAGATAAAAATACTACACATACATTATCAATCTTTACCAAAAAGATCTTACATATATATCTCTCAACTTTACAAAGTCGGCTCTTAGTATGAATATTATAAATGGTACTAAGTTGGCCTTCAATACAAAATACATTTAATATAATAAATATCAAATGCATAGTCAGTGCTCTTTCATAGTCAAAGTATAGACTATCAACAACAAAAATACAACTTTGATTTCCTGGAGTCCAAGTCATACTCCCTTATTCTCTATCGTTTTCCAACTGCTCTGTATCGTTGTTCTCTACTGTCTGTTAGTCTTCAAATCCTTATAACTCACCGTGAACTTATCCAAAACCAAATTGATCTTATGTAAATGTCATACATACTTCATACTGTCTTCCTCTAAGCTCGCATGCCTTAAGTCATCGATCATTGTCTTTGACATCCAAAACAATACTACATCCCTGCTTCTATACTTAGTCAATTTTAGACATACCAAAACTTAACTTCAAAATAATCGATCTCAAACCCAGATATGTTGCCATAAATGACAACCAAAAAGTGAATCACATTTCCAAAACTGATCAATTGCCAACAATACATGCAATGATAAGTTTATGTGTAACCAATGAAGCGTCGGTACTTAGGTCAATCTCACAGGATGTAGTCACAAAGTTAACTAAATCAAAGTGGGATAAGAGAGTGATGGAAATCAATGATATCCCTAATCTTAATGTGAGATTTGAATCTATGGTGGTAGGATACAAGTTCTATCACTCCAGCTGGATCAACAGTGTGCCCATTGTTGCAATCCACACTATATATAGAATGGCGATAGAATATGTAGAGTATGATTTATGTACTGCAATGAGAGATCAGTTATTTATGAACATGGATAAGATTAGAAAGGACAAAAGGCAATTATTTAAATTTATTCAATTGATTATGGGATTTTTCTTTAACTTTCATTATTTCTTTCTTGGTGTTGGTCATATAAATTGGATAGAAGGTACACCAGTTGTGGTCCAATTGAAAATTTGTATTAGATTATTGGATAATGGATTTAATGAGAAATTTTGGGGCTATTTCAAAGACTTTCAAAGCAAAATGCATCAAAGGGAAAGGATACCAATTCATATTGTTGAGAAATACAAGGATGATATATGTTTTATGGTGGATACTAACACTTGTCAGATGGAGGTAGTAGTGCCTAGTACATCATGGTATATACCTATGGGATATGAGGTAGAAGGTGATATGTTCACCTTACATGTTGAATATTTATTATCTAAACTGATAGAGCCAAATGAGCCTAGATTTGGAACCTATAAGGAGAAGAGCATGGAAGTACATAGTAAATTGACCAAATAAGTGATTGAGAAGAAGATTAGAAAAGTGGTAGAACAATTTACATTGAAGACATGCTTTAAAAAGGAAGCCATAAAAAAGGCAAGAGAAAAACAAGTTGCAGAGAAAGTTGGAACATCTGGAGCAACAATAGCTATAGGTGAAGGTGTGATGAAGGGTGCTCCCCTTAATGCCACAAACACATAACAGAAACAGAGAAGCAACAACAATTTGCAAGAACAGAAAATGGGCTTCTATTATCTCCACAAATGTGGAATTACAAACTTTTAGAATTACAATATGCAAAGCCACATGGGCATTCCCCTTACAATATTCTATAGGACAAAGCCTCAAATTATTACCCAGATCTACCCTGAACTGCCCTAGACAACACTACGGGCCTTCTTTATATAGGCAA
>MU224133.1:5898388-5910056 GCA_018584345.1 Thuja plicata | reverse complement strand
CTTGGAAATGGCTCAGAAAAGCCTTTCTTCTTCTGGATTCAAAACTTCAACTTCTTCTTGATCATCATTTCCTTCTTCGGCTTCATCCTCACTTTCGTTTCTAACATTAAGATTCATTCCTCTGTGAGTCTCTTCTTGCAATGCTCACACTTGTCTCTGGAGCTCTCTAACCTCAGGTGTCACAATGCCAGCTCTTCCGCCACATTCCCTTCGTGGAGGCATTTTTGTAATGTGTGCTAAAACCCTAACCACGGTCCTGGTGCAAACTGCCTCACTGTCGGTGATTTGTTTACACACGCAGGAACTTCTCGCTCTAATACCACTTGATGAAGGGTTCTCCCCTTAATGCCACAAACACATAATAGAAACAGAGAAGCAACAACAATTTGCAAGAATATAAAATGGGCTTCCTATTATCTCCACAAATGTGGAATTACAAACTTTTAGAATTACAATATGCAAAGCCACATGGGCATTCCCCTTACAATATTCTGGAGGACAAAGCCTCAAATTATTACCCAGATCTACCCCGAATTTCCCTAGACAAAACTACAGGCCTTCTTTATATAGGCAATTTCCACCTCCCGAGAAGGTTCTAGAAATCTAGCCATTAAGGCCGACTACCCTTAGCATTTAATTATGTTTCACTTTTATTACAAAAGGGTCGACTTTAAATATTTACAAAACATGAGATTAGGTAGCCCAACTTCCGGAAGCCATAAATTTTGAACCGTAGCTCCGATTGGCTATTATAACCACTTTTCAGAAAGGGGAGATCACAATCTATAGTGCTTGACTCGCGAAGCGTCAATCAGCCAGGGGTTCGACCTTGATTCGGAGCATCTAAGGTCTTGAAAATTGAGCTCAAAGATTTTGCACCCTAAAATCTCAACAGTAAATCCTTAATAACTTCACCAATACAGATGATCTGGCAATGAAATTCAACTGGCATTCTTATATGACTAAGATGAACCTTCACCTAGAAAATTAGAACATTCTGAGTTCAAACGACCAACTTACTAAAAATAGTAAGTTTCCAAAAATAGTAGCTTTGTAAAAAATAGCCCTTATTGAATAGAAAAAACACATATTTTTGGGTGATGCAAGATTGCCCTTACACCCAGGATGCTCCTGCATCAAGGTGAAGATGTAGAAGTTATTTCTTCTACAACAGGTAGGCAAATAAGAAGTGCCTCAGTAACAGTAAAGAAGGAGAAAATCAATCCTCTTGTAAAGACACCAATAAAAGAGAAGAAAAAACCAACACAACATGGGCCCTCAAAAGCAAAGGAGGCTACCACATCAAAGAAGGTTGGTGTCAAGAGGAAGAAACAGAAGGCTCAAAGGAACAAGGAAGCTGAAAAGATTGAAGAAGAAGTAGAAGAAGAAGGAAAAGATTATGGTGAAGAACAAAAGGATATGAAGGTTAGTGGTAAAACTTCAAAGGTGGTTGGTGCTCCTACCACTAAATCTTTCAAGCCTAATTATGGAAAATTAATTTTTGTTGACAATATAGTTGAAAGAGTCAAGAAGTGGGGTGTACTTGTTGGTGTAAGAAAATTTTATGACAAGGTGAATAAAGATGACCAGACAAAGATTGAGGATGTAGTTGTGTTTAGTATGCACAAATTGAGTAAAACAATTATTAATTTACAAGGATGGATTCATGCATCTTTGTATGCTAATATTTAAGCTAGGTGGCGTACAGTATTAAATCAAGACAAGGAAATAATTGAATATGTATTAGTCCAATTACAACTAAAAATTTCTACAGAGGAAATAAATGAGACGCTTAAGAAAGTTAGACCTGCATTCAAGACTAAGTCAATAATTATAAGATTATTGATTGGTGACTCTCAATTAGTGCATGAGGAAACTGAGAGTATTTTGAAGAAATTATTGGGTCTTTTTGAAGAGAAGGAAGATGATCAAGACAAAGATGAAGAGGAAAAAGGATAAGATGATAATGAGTCTGAGCTTACCCATGTTGATGATGGATTAATGGTTGATGGTGTCAAGATCACACTTGAGAATGTTTATTTGGATGAGCCCAAGGATACACTTAAGAAATTTAGACATGCATTCAAGACTATGTAAATAATTATAAGATTATTGATTGGTGACTCTTTATTAATGCATGATGAAACTAAGAGTATTTTGAATAAATTCTTGGGTCTTGTTTAAGAGAAGGAATATGATCAAGATAAAGATGAAGAGGAAAAAGGAAAAGATGATAATGAACCTGAGGTTACCCATATTAATGATGGATTAATGGTTTATGGTGTGAAGATCACAATTAATCATATTTATTTGGATGAGGCCACGGATACCATGGACACCATAGGTGATGTTCCTATCATGGATATTCCTGAAGAACAAAGAGACACTATGCTCATGGATGATACAAAGGGGCCTAAGGCTACAACTGATGAATAGGTGGATATAGGAATATATCAAGTGATGAATGATGATACCACAGTCAAAGTTCCTACTAGTGAGAAACAACAAGAACCAAGAGCAGAGGCAACTGGTGAAATAGAAGCCAAGAAGAAGCAAGAGCATGCACATACTGAGGATGTGCAAAAGAAAGGAGAACAAAAAAAGAAAGAACAAAAAAAGGAGAAGACTACTGACAGAGAAAAGGAAAATTTAATATCTCCCATGTCTATTGTTCAGCAATTTTTTGGTAAAATGGGTGAAGAAGACTTGTCGGTAATTCAAGGACCAATATACCTTAGTAAAATGAGCCCTACAAAATTGATGAATTTTTCTATGGCCATTAATTCTAAGGCCAAAAGATATCAAAAGTAGGAGGCACAAATTATTCATGTTGCAAGAGATATATTGTCTGATTTAGTGCATAAAGCAACTTATGATGAGAAGGATGCACCTCTTAAATAGTTAGGTCGATTGGTGACACCTGTAAGTGATAAAATACAAAGTCTCAAGGATGCTGCTACAATGAGAGTAGAAAAAGATTATGAAAGGAAGATGTCAGAAAAGTTGGCTCAATCCATTGTACTTGAAACAAATACCTTAACAATGGTTTTGACCAAGGTGAAATATTCTCTAACTGAAGGTGGTAAGATTCTTAACTCAGTTTCTGATTTTTCACAATTTTTGAAGATCTTAAATAGGAAGAGATGTGAAGCTCAACAGGAGCTAAGGTTGTTAATAGCAAATTTTGATCCTATTGATGATTCAACTACAAGTTTTGGAGAACAAGTTAGTGCAATCAATCATAAGCTTAAGGATTATAGGGATGAGCATAAAAAGAGGATTGCAAACTTGGTGGAGTTACAGATTCAATTGATTCCTAAATTAGAGAGATTTTCCAAAAAGGTGTTAAAGAGGCTAGAACAGTGTTAGTCTCATCTGCTCCGGGCACTGTAGAAGGATTGGAGGCACTTTCCCATTTTCTACATAGACATATACTTATCATAGAGAACCTACTGAACACTTGGGTTAATGACTTACAGGTTTTGAAGATGAATTTTGGTGATGTATTTAGTAGATTTTAATAGGTATATGCTACTCTCTATAAATACAAGTTTGCATTTTTGTTATCCAACATACTACCTTTGTCATTATTGTCGAAGGGGGAGTAGATAGAGTAGTCTAGAGTGAAAAAAATTGGCTAAGTATTTGTATTAGGGATCAGTACAAACATGAATTAATTTGATGCAATATGTTGCATGATCTATTTTTTTAATTACCTTAGGGGGATTAATCCTAAGGTTATTCATTTTTTCATAGTTATACACTTAGCATTTTTCTCTAAGTGTTTCCATCAATACCAAAGGGGGATATTGTTGGCATCTAATGAAAATGATTATATCCTAGATCATGGGATGAATTTTGTAGTGTTATCATTATTGGTAACAAGTCTATTTCATAGGTCAGATTAGTTATACCAGTGATGAAGGTGACTGTACATGAATTTGTCAAAGTATCCAGTGTACTAGTAATAACATAGTCAGTCATGATAAATTCAGTGTGCGATGATAATTCTGGGGATTTAGATGATGCATTCATACATAAAGTATCTACAGAATTAGTTTTTCCTACATCTATGATCTCATAAGAAGATTCAACATACAGGTAGATATTTGAGATAAACACCAGTGCTATTGGCAAGAACAGTCAAATCGGTGTAGTCAATAAGATAAATCAATTCAGCAGTGAAGTCAATGTCAAAGACCGATCAATTTAAGTGTTGAATATTTGAGTGACAGCCTTAAGGAGTTCAATTTCCTATGTTGGAGTGATTGCTTATCAATTTTGATTAGGATTTGGAGGCCACCAATAGGTAACACATTTTAGGGTTATTACACCGACCTAAATGTGTTTATAAGAGATTAATTGAAGGAAAGAGATTTGTTGTGAGTTGTTGTTGATGTGATGATTGTAGTGGTTGAAGTGGATATTTTTATGAGTAGAATGGTGATTTGAGCAGTGTTGAAGCAGATATTTCAAGAAAAGTGTGCTACTTTCTTATCATTTCATTTGATTTTATTCTCAAGGCAAGTCCTAACTGGATTGTGATCAAAATCATCTAACAATGTTACTCTTAATAGGGTAAGTAGGATCCTAACAGGTCTGAAGACTAAATCCTCTAACATGGTGACTCTCAGAAGGATTTTCAAATCCCTTAATAGGGTAGTTACTAATAGGACTTTTGTAATAGATTCTAACCGGGTATACCCTTAGCAGGGTGTTGTAATGCTCCTAATAGGCCAAGACTTATTGGTGCACTAGTGAGATTTGTGGTAATAATTCCCACCATGGTTTTTCCCTATAAAAAGGGTTTCCATGATAAAATATTGGTGTCATTGTTTTGATTTCATAGATGTATGCTTTGTTATGATTTTATGTTACATTTAGCTTTGCATGTTGGTTATTTTGGAAGTTCTTGAAAAGATTTTGTAGATATGTGGTTGCATTGATTCACCCCCCCCCCCATTAGTGCCTTATAACATTAACATGTGGGAATAGTTAGATTCTTGATAATGGTAAATGGGGTTCCTAAGGTTTTCTTTGAAGTTGATAAGGGCATCAAACAAGGAGACCCATTCTGCCCATATCCATTTATCATACTTGTGAAAGTCTTAGAAAAATATTCTTGAATCTAGTCAATTCGGGAAGAATCCAAGGGATTAAGGTTGCCTCCAATATTCCCCCTTCTATTCTGCAAAAATGTGTTGATGACACCATCATCTTTGGAAAGGATTTGGTTGTTAAGGCTAGGGAATGGAAGGCCTTTCTTGATGATTATACAAATACTTCGGGCTGAAACATCAACTATGAGAGAAGTAGTCTATATTTTTTCAATAGTAAACAAGAATTACATAACACAATTGAAAAACATATTGGGTTGTCAGAATGTTGTTCTACCTAGTACATACCTTGGCTTTCCTCTTACTGTTGAAGATGTAACCTCATCCTTTTGTATTACAGTTTTGAAAAGAATGTAGAAGAAGCTAGTGGGATACAAAGGTAAATTTCTCAGTAGTGTGGGCAAATGTCATGCCCAAATTTGCATGTAAAAACACAACAATTTTTTTTCAAAAAGAATATCAAAATGGGTGAAGCGTCAGTTAACCCATGCTTACCAAATTATCAAATAAACTGCAAGGTTAGGAAAAGTATCTAGGTCAAGAGGATTAGTTGGTTCAATGTCGGTATTAGGGTTGAGGGGAAATCATGACATGAGTCAATGTCCCTCAACCCTAGAGTTGAAAAGTTTTGTCTATCATGTTGCGGGTTCAAAACTGTCATAAATTTAAATATTTAATTAAGTTATAAGGGTACGGTTGATAACATTTTTGACCAAATGCAACACCCATGATTTTAGATGTTAATAGATCTTAATTCTACCCCATTAATGAGACCATACTCCTAGGCGAGAAATTAACAAATTCTTATTAATTAATGTGTTTGATTAAAAATTATACTTCTCTAGGTATGTCATAATGAACCTTCCTAGAGTTCTATTAAAACTTGGATTTCAACTTTCACTATGTTAAGGTTCAATATTAAACTATAACTAATTCACTATGGTTATTCAATTATGCCTAGCTCCAGAACTAGGCGTATTAAATTAATCTAGTTGGCATGTAACATTTTTCTTACATTGACCATTACACTGACCACATGTAAAGATCACATAAAATAAAATTATCAAAGTAGGCGTCTATAACCACACATGTCCATTAATCCCTAGGTTTTTAAATTCATCTTAATTAAATTATACTAAAATTCCTATAGTCATTGGATAGTTTAACGCTCATTAATTAATTGCCTTCAACTATAATGCATATTATACATATTAATTTTAAGATCCTTGATGTACTTTCATTAATATGCTCCTCCCATTAATGATCTTAATTATATTATGTAAAATCACACATTTGCTTAGCGATAATACTATAGTTATTTAATATGATTGCTTTAACTTCCTCTTATTAAATAAATACTTGATTTCCATTTATTAACTTTAATTAGTTACTTAATTTCAAATTTTAGCATAAAAGATATTAATAAATCCACATGATTGTGAATTTAATGATATCTACATTAGGATAAAATGGTTACAATAAAATTTCCATTCTTTTAATTTATTATAACCATATAATACCCAACATCAAATCTATTAGGGTATTCATAAAAGTTATCTAATAAATTTTATAAGTGCATTATTAAAAGAGCACTAAACTAGTTTAAACTTCAACATGTAAAGTTAATCTCTTATTTAATAAATCTAGTGAACAGTAATATAACGGTCTAATTTATTTCCTACCAAAAGAAATTTGAATTCAATCTCATAAAAAGAACACTACTTAAATGTAAATATATAAATAAATAAATAAAAGTCAACTCTTATTTTCAAATCCCTGACCCTAATTCAAAATTAGGGTTAGGGATTAGGGTTAGGGCTCAAATAAGAGAGTCCAAAAATGAGGCTCCTTCCTTTGTTTCATTATCTTCCTCCATTCTACTCAAATTTCTAACCCTAGTTTTTTTTTCTCTTCTTTTTTTTTGTGTGTATTTTGCAAAGAGGGGGAAGGCCACAACTTTTATGTGTTTTCTTAGAAGTGTGAGATGGCTACCCATTGTTGGCAATGTGCACTTGTTAGAGAGGAGGCGGTTTATTTTTAGAGCACAGAGTGCTTTGCATATAGTGGATGGGGAGTGTGGGGAGTGGGGAGTAGGTGTGGCCCCCCACCACCACTGTGATGGTGCCGCCCCACGGACTCCACATAGTCGGCGACAAACATCATCGTTGTGTGGTGGACGTGGTGCCCGCGACCACCACAGTGGTGGGGGAGGGGCATCGTGCCTCCCTCTCATCACTCTCACACACAGCCCGTAGTGGGGGTGGTTTCTCCACCCTCCCAAAATTGTATATTTTAATTTTAATTTAAAATGTTTGTTATTTTTGTAAGTTATATATATATATATATATATATATATATTATGCATAAGCATGCAGATTAAAGATAAATACAGTAAGTCAAATCTTAGATATATATATATATATATATATATATATATTTGATATAGACGGTTAAAATCTAAAGTTTGATAGATTTAACAAGTTTTTAATTCATGTGTATACAAGACAAATCTCACATATATGGATATACAAATGTGAAAATACATGTCTATTCTTTTCTGTAATATCCTCATAATAACAATATCTTCATAAGGAAATAAATCAAATGAAGTAAATAGATGTTTGTACAGATATTAATAGGAAGATTTTGAAAGTATTGCAGATGTAAGAAAGTGTATGTATCTATAAAGATTATGATTATGTATTCCTTTCTGTTTGCAGAAAAAAAAATTTACAATACATGAAATGTTAAGATTTTAAAAAGAGATCTAACTATATGTATACAATAAACATAAATGTATCTACATGTATAAAACCTAATTCATGTATGCATTTGTATAACAAAATAACACAGAATTAAAGGACATCGTTTCTATGCGTTATTTCTAGTTTACAAACATTTCTTTTTTAAAACTTTAGAAGACGACATTTCTTTGAAATCATTTATATGTGGAAGGATAAATTCCTTAAATCTGGAAAGTTCAGAAGAAGAAAAAAAAAAGATTTATAGCAAAAAAATTTGAACCAGCAAACAACCCTATTTAGCATAAAAAGTAAATCCACCTCAGTTTTGTTTTTCTCTTAAATAAATCTATAAATTGTTCAAATTTACATATGTAAAACTTCTCACAATTTACAAACAATTTCCTTTCCAAATTTAGAAACATAATTATAAAAAAAATTCAGCCTCGTGGCTTTACAATTACAATTTCGCTAAAATAAAATAAAAAAGCATCTCTTCTTCTCTATAGGCTTATAGATCATTTTCCAAGTAGTAAGAAGCAGCCACAAAATTTGCAAAGGAAAAGAGTTTTAAATAAACCATGGGAGCTCACCTCCCATCCTAGGTCTCTAAGAAACCACCCCCAAGCTATGGGAAACAAGATTGGACAAGGTGACATTCATGAAAATACAATACATCCACAAAGCATAACAAAAATTAACACCCTTCCAAGCTTATGCATAATTGGGTCACCTTGGACCCATTAAAGGGGTGAAGGTGGAAACAACCAAGTAGGAGAAATGCCAAAAATAAGGACAACATAAAGGAGAAAAATCACCTGCCTTCCCAGGGCTTCCATATAACTACTAAAAAACTCCATATATAACAACCATAATCCCTTATCACCCCAAGAGTAAATTAGAAAAGGACATGGCACATAGAGCTCATACATCCATGTATTCTCCCTCTTCTTCCCAATAAGAGACTCTACGCTACATTTTTTTCCCAAAATACCCTCACCCACAATGGATCTCTTCCCTCCCAAGGGTGAGCTTAGCCATTCACATCCATGAACACCACAATGCAAAAAAACAAAGAAAACGTGAAATGTAATAAAATTCACAACATACACTCCTACATACAAGATCAAAATTTACACAAGATTGAATTACAAGCAACAAGCTTAATTCAAAGTTGAAAGCAAGAACACAAAGAAACTTTTCATGGCTTGTGAACACCAACCTTTCTCCAATAAAAAATGGTTATTAAATTGAGTTGAGCATCATTTCTCTCCTTAGCTTTTTTCCTCCTAGCTCCAATCTAGCAAGTCCTCCAAAATCAACTAGAAGTCTCCCAAAAATGGAGAGTGGGAAATCAGCCCCAATTATCCTCCCAATCTCCCCTAAAAGGGATCCCTCACCAACTCTTACCTAACCAACATAAAGAGAGGTGACTTGAGTCACTCTCCCCTTCACACTTTCCCCTTCTCATGCATGAAAAGAAGGCCCATTTTTTGAGGAAGGTGGTGGTCTTCCCACATTCCAATTTTCATCACCTTTTAAGAATGGCACTTTTGGAGGGTCAATAATCAAAATTTAACCCCTAACCCATAGTATACCTATAGGAATAGTTATTATTAATCCTAACTACCCACTTGGGCTCATTTTAACCCCTCTAAAATTCACTAAGAGTTAACCCACGAAAGTCTATGATGGGACTCATGGTTTTGGTTTCCAAGGTATGTAACCCTACATGGGGACACTACAAGGTAATACTAGGGTGAAATATTAACCTCCCTTAACTCCATGGGCATGCCAACCCACATGTACATGTGCCAATTGGCACCACAAAGCACATCACATTTACACACACTTGGCATGCCTAGTTGGAAATTACATAATTGAACAATTTACATTTACATACATGCATAACCACATTTACAAAAATAATTTACATTATAATGAGGTTATTTCCCTTTTTAGGGTTAACACTGGCTTAACAAGAATTTTAACATTAATTTAATCTTATTTCCTCGGTTTGAATCCATGGTTTATTCACCTACACACTCGATCAAAGTATAGTAGTCCAAGGGAGAAATCTTTCACACGTGATAATATACATTGTAATATTTAAATAATCATGAATTAAAGCATCATTTTCAAAATTAGATCATCCATGTACACATAAATTGATCAATGACAAAATCATTCAAATTACTTGTCTATCCTTCAAAATTAACCATTCGAGATCATTTGCAAAATTCAAATCTGTAAATCCACATTTATATACCACATGACCTAATTGAAATTTTAGAAACATAGAATGGAAAACTTTTTAAAACATGTAATCAAGATCTATAATTATAATCATATAACAATATATCCAAACATCATCAAAATAGTGTCATCACATAGTATCTATGCTATGAAATCTTTTTCCAATAAGTCAATGTATCAAGGATAATGTATCATCCTGATAAACAAAAACAAAAGTATCATCTCTGAAATGAGAGGTTGGGGTAGGACATCACATCCTCCCCATCTAGGCATGAACTTCCTCCTAGAGTTCATCAGAAAGGTGGGGGTGCTGATGTCTCATACATGTTGTGTCCTTCCATGAGGTTGTGACCTCATCATAATATCCCCACTAGACCCTAACCTGGTCCAGCTCTTGGCCTCAGAGAGCCAATGTCCATCGAGTGAGTATGCAGATGGGCTCCAAAGAAAATTGTCCATACAACTATTTTCAAGTTGACTCTCAGGGATAATATGACTTATTTTGTGTTGTCATTATGGAAACAAAGTCATATGAAGTTTTGACATAAAACTATGAAGTGAAAATTGACTAAGTATAGAAGACAGAACATAACAGTGATTTGCAGTCAATCAGAGCACCAGCGCACATGCATACAATCGCATCAGAATATGCGCATTCAAAATTAATTTCTATGATATGTTTTTGTGATTTCCCTTAACACGCATGGTCATATATGTTAGTATAGATAAGTTATAGCAAGAACAATGATACTAGCAGTTCAGAAAATAGAGTATGAAGCCGAATTTAGTTTTTGGATCAGCGTATAATATTTTATTGTGTAAAGGCCAAGCACCTATTATAGTATGTTTTTAATCATGTCTTAATTACTATTGTAAACACACTTAAGCCAATGTGTTTGGAAGCATTGTGTATTGTGTTTTTGGGATGACTATAGTTTTGTTTTGGGTCGCGTCTATTCAGGCATGAACATATATATATGTAATGAAAAGGTATATTAGAGGTGTCAAAGAGATATGTAGAGCAGAGATATAAAAGAATAGTATAAGATGTCAGAATGAGATAAAGATCTTGAAGAGTATAAGAGCATCAGCGCATAACCGGAACTGATCAAACAAGTGTGTCACATACAGCAGTTCACTTTTGGATATAGTGTATATCTATTATCAGGGAGGTTGTAGCCTTCATCCTATTAAGCAGTAAGCTTCTTGGACAGTGAGTCCTCACCCCTAACAGGGTTATTTTTAAAAGAATCCTAACAGGGTCAGACCCTTAACCAGGTCATTGTACTCGCATTGTAAAGACTGCTCCTAACAAGGCAAAGGAACTTTAACAGGTTCATTATACTAGTGCAATATTTGTGGGTACTAATTCCCACCAGGATTTTCCTCTTATCAAGGTTTCCCCATAATCATATCATGTGTTATGTGTTCTTGTATTAAGCTTCAATTTATTTATATTTGGTTTATGTTTAAAGTTTTTGAAATATAATAAATAGACAAACACTGATTCACACCCCCCCCCCCCCTCAGTGTTTCTAACAATTGGTATCAGAG
>MU224133.1:5855049-5872308 GCA_018584345.1 Thuja plicata | reverse complement strand
TTAGCCTGTTAGCCTCAATGACCTTGTCATGATGTGCCTTGATACTATCTGCATTTGAGGTTAGGCTTTGTGCACTTGCTGTGACATTAGAATCTATCTCTGCTAACTTGTCACTATTTTCCTTTGTGAAATTTTCAAGCATGCACATCTTTTGAACTAAGGTAATTGCTTCAACAGTCATTGGCTCTAATTGATCAGTTAGTTTAGAGAGTTTTACCTTGTTTAGTGCCACTTCTTGGCTGATTTTATCAATTAGCTTGTATTGATACTTCTTTTCTGCTTGTTCTTCCATAGCTTGTTCTGCATCTATATTTTGTTCTATGATTGTGTCGGTAAGAACAGCTATATGTTCCTTAACTGTAGCATTTTGTTCAAGTTTTACCTCAGGAACAAGTTGTTGGAGAATTTCTCTTGCCTTTTCAAGTGCCATTGTTTCCCTGTGTTCCTATATCATTTTCTTTTGAATGGATTTCCTTTGACGTAGCACTCCAAACTCTTGAAGTTTATCACTATCCAAAGTGGTAATATCCCAGTTTGGGACTTCTATTACTTCATCTAGTGTAACAGCCAAAATTTCTTTCTTCAATGGTTTCTTCTTCTTCTTTGGCTGGGTGGCAGATTGATGTACTGCCATTTGTAAAGCTTGAGATTGGGTTGACTTGGTAGGTGAGGGTCGAGAAGATGAAGTGTCCTTTTGTATATGTTCTGAGTCTATCAGCTGGTTTGGTGAAGACGTCTCCTCATTTGCCTTAGGTGTATCAACAGATATATCTTCTTTAAGTTTTATTCCTTCATCTTGCTTGACTCCTTCACTTTTATCTTTTTCTTCACCCTTTCTTAGTGTATCCTCTATTTTTTATCAGCTTCTTTGTTTTGTTCTTTTAACACTTCTTGTTGATTGTCGGTTGCATCTTTCATTTTTGTATCTGTATCCTTTTGAGTTTTAGATGCATCTTTGTCATCAGTACCCATATCCTTGGGTATATTATCATCTTTCTCAGATGATTTGTCCTGACTTGATTGAATATCAATAGCATCTATTAATATATTCATTTTTTTGGGTGTATTGACTGTTGCAGTGTCAATAGTTGTATCCTGTCCGTAGGTATTTCCCTTTGCAATATTTATGTCTTCATCCTTTTGTACTTCTACTGCATGGTCTTGTCCTATAGTGGTATTGACAATGTTGTCTAACCATGATTCATCATTTATGTCATCATCTAAGTTACCTTTTATCGTTAACTCTTCTTTGGTAACTTCTTCATCCTCTAAACTGATGTGAATTGGACTTGCTTCTTGATTTTCCTCACTGTTTTTAGGCCATTCTTCATCTATAATATCAACCTATTTTTGGCTAGTTATTTGAACTTCTTCACTGTCTAACTCAGCTGTTGAGTTATCTCTCTGATTGACAGTTTCCTTCTCATAACTGCTCTCCTCAGCAGGATTGATTATCTTGCTCCATTTATCATGGGTTTCTTGTTCTAGCTCTATAATCTTTTCTTCAAGAAACTTATAAGCTCTCATTTTGGGTGAGAAACTTTTCACATATTTCTCCATGATTTCATTTATTTCTTCTCTTTTTGATTCAAAAGGCATAAGAGAAACAAGTACTCTTTCTCTTATCCTCTTCTCCTCATGGAGTGCAAATGTGAACCTAGAAGACATTCTAATTAACAATTCTTGTGGTACATCACGTGTAGTGAATTGTAGTGGGACATAGTAGTGTCTACACATTTTAGCTATAAGTGCATCTTCAATCTTATTCTATTCTACAAAATCCCATCTCAACCATTTCCTAATCTTAGAATGTCCAATAGATGATGCTTCAAAAATGTACTTACATATTTCATCAATTTTTTCAGTAGTTGATGTTACCTTTGCTGCTTCCTTTGCTTGTTTGATTGTAGTGTCAGGCTCATCCATAGTTGAGTCCTCTAAATCCTCATTTGTCTAAACAAATTTCCTCCTTTTGGTAGGTGCCCTAACTAGTTGTTTTACCTTTGATGTGTCAGGTTTCCTTTTATACACCTTTCCTTTTACCATGGGAGAAGGAGTTTCATCCTTTGTTGTCTGACTCCTTATTCTTGACTTCTTAGGTGGAGGAGGAGGTGGTGAATCATAATTTTCTTCCTCTGATTCATTTTCTTCTTTTGTATCACTGATGGGTATCTAGTCTTCGATGATTTCCTCCTTACCCTCTTGTTCCTCTTCACCTTCCCTTTGTTCTTCTTCTTCAAAAGATATATTCAAGTTCTTTTTCAAATTCTTCACCATTCTTTTTGACTATTTTATAGCCTTCTTGACAACAAGATTTTTTTTAATCTTTTGTTTGGCTTCTTCATAGGTGCCAAATCTTAGTTGTTTGTTGTCCACTGGTTCATTCCCTCAATGCACTCATTGGCTAGTCATGCTTTGATTTTATATTCTAACTTTGAAAGCCATGATTTCCTAGGTACTACTACTTGGATGTATGTGAAATCAGTATCTACCATGAAACATATGTTCTCTCTATGTTCCTCTATCAGATTTTCGGGAATTCTTGTTCTAGATTGCAGCATTTCCTTAATGGTTTTGAAATACTCATGCATAACATTATCAAAATTTGTTCCTAGTGATTCTATGAATTCACCTATCTGAATGGTTATGGGTCTACTTGTGTCCCATACAACTTTTCCTATTGAAGGAAAGTATTCTTCAAAGTAAAATAATATGCACATTATGAGGGAACCAAACTTACAAGTGTTTATCCTTGAAGATCTTATTGCGCACATGTTCTCCTCCAGTTGATATAACAAGATCTCTGCAAGATCCATCTTCTTTCCCTGTTTGATGATCTTGTATGTTGTGCTCATGGCAGTACTTGATATGTTGTTCATTCTGCTTGCTTGGAATATTTTATATCCAACAAGACATGCTCCAAACTTCAGCTCTATGTCGGTAATGGTGTTGACCTTTAGTGCTCTTTTATCTGATTTTGTACCAGTCAATTTTTCCACTTCTACCAGGGATGGGTGCTTGTGAGCTTGTGGTTTATTGGTTGTAGGATAACCAGTAATCGTGTGAATAACATCCTTAGTTATTGGTTTTGGCTTATTAAGCCATAAAGTCTTGTTTTGAACTCTGCTAAGAACAATCTTTATCCATTCTATTTTGAAGACTTTGGGAAAATGCAATGCATTTGTGAGTCCCTTTACTTCCAAATGTTTGTGCTCTTCTTTGAGCTTTCCAGCTTCATCACATAGTGCCCTGTAGGCATTATCTAGGTCTAGATCTCCTATTTCTGAGATCTTGCGGTGAATATAGGACCTTACGTCCTCTACCAGTAAAACCCTAGGTGGGATTCTGGAGAATGCTCTGGAATATTTAGGTTGTGAAGCTATTTTAGGGTGTAGCTTCTATTTGGTTTCAGGACAAGAGCCTCTACTGACAAGCTTGAAATATTTCTTCTTATCTTCCTTAATCTTCTCAATTCTAGAAGTCGATGCCATCATGTTTGCAAAAATTTAGGGCTTTTCGCAAATAAAATAGTGTGATCGGTGAATGTGATTACTTATGGATTCTCTATGATTGCCTGTGAATGTGAATTCTTTGTGTCAAATTGATGCTGGGTCGCTCTCCAAATTGCTTTGAAATCGCTCTGCTCTGCTGGAAAATCGCGTGTGCAAAAATGAGTTTACCCGTCGGGCTTTTATAACCTTTTTGTGCCCTAAGTTGTTATTAATGCTCACCAACTTGTTGGTATGTAAAGACTGAGTTCATCGGTAGAGGCATTCATAACATCTTCGGTGTCTGTGAAAAGCATCAGGGTAGCTAGTAGCTTTGGTGACTTCACTGATGATTGTCGATAAAGTTGTGAAGACAGCTTTTGTTGACTCAAGGTTCACCGATGTCCGTCGGTTTACACTTAGTTTGTGTAATGACTGATACATTATGGTAAGTAGTGATAACTTTTTTGTGTGTGTTCACCGATGCAAATTGTGCCCAATAACCGATGGTTGCTTTTCAATAGTTTAGCAAATAAAAATATATTGCATCTTTATTCATGCTAATATTACAATATGAACTATGTGTAATGGAACCGATGTATAATGTAACTTGTCATAATGCAGTTCCATACTTACTTGTGAAATCTAGTTGGATGTAGTGATGTCACCGGATCCATTAGATGGGGTTTCACGATTTTCATTGCTTGTTATAGCACCTTCAGTGTTTGTGGATTTTACCCACATCTTGTTTCTCATTCTCTGATGTCATCAATGGTATTTCCATTGGGATGTGTACTTGTGTCTGTCAGTCATTCTTTGCAAACTTTTATCACATGTCCAACCTTATGACAATGCAAATATGCATACCTGGATTGGTCCAACCTCTTGACCTTTTGGTCCACTTTCTCATACAATTGGCAGTAATATGACCGTACCTTCCACATGTTGTGCAGTTTACCCATGTGTTATAGTCCCAAACATATGAGTTACCCACTCTTGTTGGTTTGTGGCTATTATCAGTTTCTTTTGGTGTTCAGGCCTTGTTGCTCTTTTTCCAGCACTCTTCATGTGTATGCCCATTCATCTTGCAGGTAGGACAGTACTTGTCCATGTAGGTTTTCCTCTTTGGATTTGTCACTTTGGATCTGCATTCATATGCCTTGTGTCCTTTCTTTTGACATTTATAACAATTACCAATAAAAGTAGATTGTGCTTGAGAAATACCTTTCATTTTGCTTCTGCAAATGTTTGAGGTGTGGCCTAGTTTTCCACAGTGATTGCACAATAGCTTCTTGGATCTTGGGGTTGTGAAAGCATTCCTTTGATTTGGTTGATTAGAAGATTCACCATTCTCATTGTACCCTAATCTTGTGTAGTTGTTGACTCTTCTCTGTCCATCAAGAAAATCATCCATCCTTTTGTTGCTTTCTTCAGCCTTTTGATCAATTCATTGTGTTGATTATGGACTTTGATTTCACGCTTCAATTTTTCATTCCCTTCTCTTAGCTCACCAATGATCTGTATTCTTTCAATGAGTTCTATATTTAATCTGTTTGCTTCTTGACTCATAAGAATAATCTGGTTGGTAACCTCATGGTGATGCTCAGTAAGTGTTTGAATCTCTAATTATTTCTCTTGTATCTTCTCTGTTATTTTCCTCCTATCATCAATGGCTAGTGTTCTTTCATTTTCATATTTTCTTGCATCATTCATAACATCAATCATTTTCACCATTTGAGTTTCTTGACCAATTTGTAGCATCTTGATTTGATCTGTCAGATGTAGATTGACCTCTTTTAGACTTGTAATTTCCTCTACTGATGCATCTGAAGCTTTGCTCATTGATGATTCTATTGTATCAAATTAATCTTGTATTTCTAATTCTTTGTAGTCTTTTTCATTCAGCCTGGTTGCCATAATCTTTATTTCATCAAGAAGTTTTCTTAACTTGAATCTTGCCTCTTTGTACTGCTCATAGTTTATCTGCATCTGTAGCTGCTCATTCTCAATAGTCGTGTCCAGTCTGTACTTTTCCATTGCTCTGATCTTTTCTCTTAAGTCTTTAAGCTTTTCAAGAAAGAGACTTAGCTCTGATACCATATGTTGGAATTATATTGGAATGATGTACTAAGAGGGGAGGGGTGAATTAGTACCTCTAAAACTTTTCTTGGTTATCCCATTAACCCTTAATCATCAGTTTTTAAATTATCTTATCTAACTGTTCATCTTTCTTTATGTATATGCAATTATATCATAAGTTCTTTAATATGTAACCATAAAAGAAACATTCATGAAAATAGATAACATGTGACACAAGATATGACATCGCAGAAAACTCATGTTAGGAAGTAAAAATTGCGGTGGGGATTGTTACCCATAAGACTTCACTATCTGCAGATAAGAAGGGGTCGATTAAGGCTTACAATTGGTCACTTCTAATGACCTACCCTGTTAGGATTATTACAGTGGAGACCTGTTAAGATATACTTCGTTTGAAGCTTTAGCAACACTGTTAAGTGTGCACTCTATTAAGAGATTTGTAAAGAATGGTTAAGTCCACCTTCTACAAAAGGATTTTAGATGTGATGCACTTATTAGAATGCAACTACATAAGTCTTTGATCTGATGATGTATGCAATCTCTAATTTCTGATAACAGATCCAATAAATCTTCATATGTATGAGTAATCATCTTTCCATGATTGAATAATACCTTTGTCTGCTCGTCGATTGCCTTTGTGTATTCTTGACAACTGATATGATTTTTTTCTATACTTTGCATGAATTCTGCCTTCTGCTCCTTAGATGCTCTTCGTGGCTATCAACAAGAATTAATTCATAACTCACAATTGATTGAACATTTATTTATAGTAGATTTTAGCTCAATTCTTGATTCACCCTTCACAAGTTAACTCTAGATCCAAGGTTTACAACTTGACGTTGATCTTTAGTTAGATATGTTTTTTGATCCGTTAGGATGCTTTAAAACATTTACATAAAGCTTTCTTGACCCTCAATTTATGATTTAAAACACATTAAAACTCTATAAATAGAATTACAATGCTTTATCTAACGTGTAAATCTCAGATCCACTATTTACGGGTTCTCTAACTGACGGTCGGTTTTCTTTGCCGTCAGTGTTCCTTTCTTGAATTGGTCATCGGGTATGCCTTTTCTGCTCTGTTGATTTTGTTCTCAAAACTATATCGTCGGTGATGATCTTCATGTTATGTTATTGACCCATCAGTGATGTCATGTTCACTTCGTCGGTGCAACACTTGTCAGTGTTCATCAGTCAATTCCATACTTAACATTTTCTCGTGACCTTTTGTTCTGTCGGGTATGCTCGATGTCTGTCGGTAATGCTTGTAGTCTGTCAGTAGTGCTTGTACCGATGATCTCTGTCAATGTTTTTCAATAAGTGTACTAATGGCAAAATTAATGTTATCAAACTCTACTAAGTGTAGGTACTCCTCCCATCTAGGCTGGTGATCCATAATATACATCCACAACATAACCTCTAAAACTTGATTAACTCTCTCAGCTTTCCCATCTCTCTCAAGGTGATAGGTTGTGCTAAAATTGATCCTGGTGCCCAATGTTGTTTGTAACTCTCTCCAAAATGAAGAGGTAAAGAGAGAATCTTGATCAGATAAAATCTTACAAGGAATTCCATGGAGCCTGACAATGTATCACAAGAATACATGTGCTACTACAGGTACCGTCGAAGTGGTATATACGGGTGAGAAGTGGGAAACTTTGGTCAACCTATCCACTGTCACCATGATGGCATCATAGTGGCGAGAAGACATAGGTAGATCAACAATAAAGTCCATGGAAATAGTATCCCACTTCCACTCAGGTACCTCATGTAGTTGAAGAAGCCCACCTGGATGGTTGTGCTTTGCCTTAACTCTCTAACACTCTAAAAATATGGCCACAATCTTAGCAATGTGCAACCTCATACCTGGCAAATGATAGAGATTCCTCATATCTGCATGCGACTTCTTGACTCTGGGGTGCACTGCATATGGTGCTCTATGAGCCTCAAGTATAATAAAACCACGCAACACACTGGGTTTAGGGATCTATAAATGTGGGGTAAAAGCACAAAGTTGTGTCATGTTTCAGGACCACTTATCAGCACAGCTAAATTTGAGTATTTCTAACTAAAAAATATTTTTTGTCAAAAATATGGTCTATCTAGATTCACTCTAGCTAAGTTAGATAAGTGGTTAAAATTTTTCAATTGGAAATGTCTATTAAATGCATGTTGTATACCAATTTGGATCCAATTACCAAAAAAATAAAAATTATTTCAGAAAAGTGATCTTTTGTCTATAATCCATCTTGGCATTGTGGGTGCAAAGCCAATCCATGATAATAACTACATCATATGAACCAAGAGGTGTGATACATAGATAAATCATAAAGTTCATATCTCCTATCTACATTTGACAATCTCTGACTACATAATCAATTGATACCCTAGCACCCGAAGCTAACTCAACTTCCCAATTCACCTATTGTCTAGCTACCACTAGCTTGCAACACTCCACAAATAATAGGGAAATGAAAGAATCAATAGCTCCTATATCAAATAGGATAGTGATGATACTATCTCGAATCATACCTATAGCCTCAATCATCGTGGCATGATGCTCGTCCTGGCAGTTATCAACCGCTGCAAAGACTCTATGGGACTTACCCAAGTCCCCAACCGTGGCCTTAGATGTTGTTGAACACTGACCACCTCCCTGAGGGCAGTCCCTAGCAAAATTCCCTATGGCACCATAAGTGAAACATGGCCCTTGAGACTGAATCTGTATACCCTGTGATCTAGTGTACTGTGAACCGCCTGTCTTACTAGAGTCATTGAACCCACCATGAGAGGTCTATTGAGTCCTCTTTGGAGGGGTGTATGGTGCCTATGATCTCTGATCTCATCTAGTCCCCTATGTCAGCCATTGTTTGGGCTTAAATCCTTTTTGTCCTTGTGGTGGCATAGAACTTTGATTCTGTTGAGTCCATTATGGCTGAGGCTATGGGGCTCTAAAGGACCTCGATGAGTGCCTTTGATTCCGCTTCCAAGAGGGTCTCTGATATCCTGAACTTTGGGGTGTCGTATGTCAATTATGTGATTGATCCCATGAATCTTGTCCTTTTCCCTGTACCTTCTCTGCAATCAAATCCTTCTCTACATCTTCCCATAGGTCCCCTAGTGTTTCTATGCACACCAGTCCAGATATAGTTGCATTCAACCCCTTAATAAAGAGGTTGACTCGAAGCTTCACATCTCTCATGTAATCCACCTAGGGTAGTAGCTCAAGAAATTTACTCTCGTACTAAGCTACAGATAGGCCTCTCTGTTGGAGATCATGGAATTCATCTATGCGACGATGTTTATAATTCTCTAAGAGGTATTGATCCCTGAATCTCTCTAAAAATGTAACCCAAGTGAGGGCGTCAATAGACAGGTTACTCTTGAACGCTTCTTGTCGCCACCAAGTCGAGGTTGTCCCTCTCAATAAGTGGATAGAAAAACAAGCTCTCACATTGCTCTCATATGAGTGCAAACCAAAATATCACTCTAAACTCAATAACCATGCCTCAGCCTTGATCCCATCAGTGGCCTCTGAAAATGGTGGTGGCTTGAGGCGAAGCAAATATTTAATCTGATCTCCCACATCCTAGGTTGCTCCTCTACCCATCTAAGGTACAAATCCGGGTGGTGGATCTTCCATGTGTACAGATTCACCATCCTACTCTACCTGCTCCTTGACTCGTCGAGGAGGAAGACTCCTACTCCACTCACGAGCTGCTCCCCCTAGCCCTGTTATCTGGTCCCCGAGCGGTAACCTATCCATAAGTATCCCTGCAAGGTTCTAGGGGGCATTTATTAAATCCTAATTTGGATTCGATGGTTGATCGGGAGGAGGTCTCTGCTCCTCTCTGACATCCACCCTAGCACCCTCTACCTCTTGTTCATCATGAGCTTGTGCCACAAGGGCATGACTATGACCTCTCCCACGTCAGCGAGCATGTAAAGTAATGGGAGGCATCCTACAAGTTCAATCAAGGTTTAAAGGTTAGAAAGGTTAAGCATAATGGGTTTAAGTTTCCAAGGTTTGAAACGTGGCTCTAATACCAAAATGTCATGCCCAAATTTGCATGTAAAAATACAACAAATGTTTTTTGAAAATAATATCTAAATAGGTGAAGGTTCGGTTAACCCATGTTTACCAAATGCTCAAACGAACTACAAGGTTAGGCAAAGTATCTAGGTCAAGAGGATTAGTTAGTTTAATGTCAGCATTAGGGTTGAGGGGAAATCATGACATGAGTCAACGTCCCTCAACCCTAGAGTTGCAAAGTTCTGTCTATCATGTTGGGGGTTCAAAACCATCATAAATTTAAATATTTAATTAAGTTATAAGTGTATGGTTAATAACATTTTTGACCAAATGCAAAAGTCATGATTTTAGATGTTAATAGGTCTTAATTCTACCCCATTAATGAGACCATACTCCTAGGTGAGAAATTAACAAATTCCTACTAATTAACATGTTTGATTAAAAATCATACTTCTCTAGACATGCCATAATGAACCTTCCTAGAGTTGTATTAAAACTTGGATTTCAACTTTCACTACACTATGGTTCAATATTAAACTATAACTAATTCACTATGGTTATTCAATTATTCCTAACTCAAGAATTGGGCGTATTAAATTAATCTAGTTGGCATGTAACATTATTCTTACATTGACCATTACACTGGCCACATGTAAAGATCACGTAAAAATAACATTATCAAAGTAGGTGTCTATAACCACACATGTCCATTAATCCCTAGGTTTTTAAATTCATCTTAATTCAATTATAATAAAATTCCTATAGTCATTGGATAGTTTAATGCTCATTAATTAATCGCCTTCAACTATAACGCATATTATGTGTATCAATTTAAAGATCCTTGATGTACTTTCATTAATATGCTCGTACCATTATGATCTTAATTATATTATTTAAATCGCACATTTGCTTAGCGATAATACTATAGTTATTTAATATGGTTGCTTTAATTTCCTCTTATTAAATAAATACTTGATTTCCATTTATTAACTTTAATTAGTTACTTGATTTCAAATTTTAGTCTAAAAGGTATTAATAAATCCACATGATTATGAATTTAATGATATCTGCATTAGGATAAAATGGTTACAATAAAATTTCCATTCTTTTAACTTATTATAACCATATAATACCCAACATCAAATCTATTAGGGTATTCATAAAAGTTATCTAATAAATTTTATAAATACATTATTAAAAGAGCACTAAACTAGTTTAAACTTCAACATGTAAAGTTAATCTCTTATTTAATAAATCTAGTGAATAGTAATATAACGGTCTAATTTATTTCCTACCAAAAGAAATTTAAATTCAATCCCATAAAAAGAACACTACTTAAATGTAAATATATAAATTTAAAAAATAAAAATAAAAAAAGTTGACTCTTATTGGAGAATCCCTAATCCTAATTCAAAATTAGGGTTAGGGCTCAAATAAGAGAGTCCAAAAATGAGGCCCCTTCCTTTGTTTCATTATCTTCCTCCATTCTACTCAAATTTCTAACCCTAGTTGTTTTTCTCTTCTTCTTTATTTTTGTGTGTGTATTTTGCAGAGAGAGGGAAGGCCATGATTTTTCTATGTTTTCTTAGAAGTGTGAGATGGCTACCCATTGCTAGCGTTGTGCGCTTGTTGGAGAGGAGGCAGTTTTGTTTTAGAGCGCAGAGCACTTTGCATATAGCAGAGGGGGAGTGTGGGGAGTGGGCGTGGCCCCCCACCGCCACTGTGGTGGCGCCACCCCACGGACTCCACACAGTCGGCAACATACGTCACCGTTGTGTGGTGGTCGTGGTGGCTGCGACCACTATAGTGGTGGGGGAGGGGCCCCGTGCCTCCCTCTCACCACTCTCACACACAGCCTGCGGTGGGGGTGGTTTCTCCACCCTCCCAAAATTTATATTTTATTTTTTAATTTAAAATGTTTGTTATTTTCGTAATTATATATATATATATAATGCATAAGCATGTAGATTAAAGATAAATACAGCAAGTCAAATCTCAGATGTATATACAGATTTGATATAGACAGTTAAATTCTAAAGTTTGACAGATTTAACAAGTTTTGAATTCATGTATATACAAGAAAAATCTCACATATATAGATATACAAATGTGAAAATACATGTCTATTCTTTTCTGTAATATCCTCATAATGACATTATCTTCAGAAGGAAATAAATCAAATGAATGAATAGATGTCTATGCAAATAAAATAGGAAGATTTTGAAAGAACTACAGAAAGTAAGAAAGTGTATGAAAGTGTATGAAAGTGTATGTATATTTAAAGATTATGATTATGTATTCCTTTCTGTTTGCAGAATTTTTTTTTTTTAAATACATTAGATGTTGAGATTTTAAACAGGGGTCTAACTGTATGTATGTAATAAACATAAATGTATCTACATGTATAAAACCTAATTCATGTGTGCATTTGTATAACAAAAGAAAACATAATTAAAGGACATCTTTTCTATGTTTTATTTCTAGTTTACAAACATTTCTTTTTTAAAACTTTAGAAGAAGACATTTCTTTGAAATCATTTATATATGGAAAGAGAAATTCCTTAAATCTGGAAAGTTCAAAAGAAGAAAAAAAAATAAGAATAATAGTAGAATTTGTTGAACCAGCAAATAACCCTATTTAGCATAAAAAGTAAATCCACCTCAGTTTTATTTTTCTCTTAAAGAAATTTATATATCATTCAAATTTACATATGTGAAACTTCTCACATTTTACAAACAGTTTCCTTTCCAAATATAGAAACATAATTACAAAGATAATTCAGCCTCATGGATTTACAATTACAATTTTGCTAAAAAAAAATCATTTCTTCTTCTCTATAGGCTTGTAGATCATTTTCCAAGTAGTAAGAAGCAGCCACAAATTCTGCAAAGGAAAAGAGTTTGAAATAAACCATGGGAGCTCACCTCCCATCTTAGGTCTCTAAGAGACCACCCCCAAGCTAGGGGAAACAAGATTGGACAAGGTGACATTCATGCAAACACAATACATCCACAAAGAATCACAACAATTAGCACCCTTCCAAGCTTATGCACAATTGGGTCACCTTGGACCCATTAAAGGGGTGAAAGTGGAAACAACCAAGTAGGAGAAATGCCAAAAATAAGGACAACATAAAGGAGAAAAATCACCTGCCTTCCCAAGGCTTCCATATCACTACTACAAAACTTCATATATCACAACCATCATCCCTTATCACCCCCAAGAGTAAAATAGAAAAGGACATGGCACATGGAGCCCATACATCCATGTATTCTCTTTCTTCTTCCCAAGAAGAGACTCTACACTACAAGGTTTTCTCAAAATCCCCTCACCCATAATGGCTCTCTTCCCTCTCAAGGGTGAGCTTAGCCATTCACACCCATGAACACCACAATGCAACAAAACAAAGAAAACATGAAATGCAATGAAATTCACAACATGCACTCCTACATACAAGATCAAAATTCACACAAGATTGAATTACAAGCAACAAGTTTCATTCAAAGTTGAAAGCAAGAACACAAAGAAACTTTTCATGGCTTGGCAGAACCAACCTTTCTCCAATAAAAATAGTTATGAAATTGAGTTGAGCCTCCTTTCTCTCCTTAGCTTTTCTCCTCCTAGCTCCAATCTAGCAAGTCCTCCAAAATCAACTAGAAGTCTCCCAAAAATGGAGAGTGGGCAATCAACCCCGATTCTCCTCCCAATCTCCCCTAAAAGGGCTCCCTCACCAACTCTCACCTAACTAACATAATGAGAGGTGACTTGAGTCACTCTCCCCTTCACACTTGTCCCTCTCATGCATGAAAAGAAGGTCCATTTTTTGAGGAAGGTGATGGTCTTCCCACATTCCAATTTTCGCCACCTTTTAAGAATGGTGCTTTTGGAGGGTCATTAATGTGATTAAGACACTCTAATCATCAAAAATTCAACCCTTAACCCATAGTATACCTATAGGACTAGTTATTCTTAACTCTAACTACCCCCTTGGGCTCATTTTAACCCCTTTAAAACTCACTAGGAGTTAACCCACGAAATTCTATGATGGGACTCATGGTTTTGGTTTCCAAAGTTTGTAACCCTACATGGGCACACTACAAGGTAATCCCAGGATAAAATTTTAACCTCCCTTAACTCCATGGGCATGCCAACTCACATGTACATGTGTCAATTGGCACCACAAAGCACATCACATTTACACACACTTGGCATGCCTAGTTGGAAATTACATAATTGAACAATTTACATTTACATACATGCATAACCACATTTATAAAAATAAATTATATTTTAATAAGGTAATTTCCCTTTTTAGGGTTAACCTTGGCTTAACAAGAATTTTAACATTAATCCAATCATGTTTCCCCAGTTTGAATCCTTGGTTTATTCACCTACACACTCGATCAAAGCATCAGTAGTCCAAGGGAGAAATCTTTCACATGTGATAATATACATTGTAATATTTAAATAAGCATGAATTAAAGCATCATTTTCAAAATTAGGTCATCCATGTACACATAAATTGATCAATCACAAAATCCTTCAAATTACTTGTCTAGCCTTCAAAATTAACCATTAGAGATCATTTGCAGAGTTCAAATCTGTAAATCCACATTTATATACCACATGACCTAATTGAAATTTTAGAAACATAGAATGGAAAACTTGTTAAAACATGTCATCAAGATCTATAATCATAAGCATATAACAATATATCCAAACATCATCAAAATAGTGTCATCGCATAGTATCTATGCTATGAAATCCCTGTCCAATAAGTCAATGTATCATCCTAATAAACAAGATATAAAAATATCAGCTCTGAAATGACGAGTCGGGGTAGGACCTCACAGCAAACTCCATCTTTTGGTAACTTCACTTCAAGGTATTCATGTGTACTTCCTCTCTTTATTCAAGATCATTGGTAATATGGCGGAGAAGCTTGAAAGAATCCAAAGGAATTTTCTTTGGATGGGTTTGGAGGAAAAGAAGAGATTGGCCCTTATTAATTTGGATATTGTTTGTAAAACAAAGAGTCAAGGGGGACTGAATTAGGAAAATTACTAGTCTTAACAAAGACCTTATAACTAAAATGAGGTGAAAACTTGCTCTCAACAATTCTGACTGGTGCAATTTTTATTAGTGCTAAATATCTAAACTTTGAAAACTTCTACATAATACTCTCAACTCTTGGTTAGCCTAGTGGTTCTAAGATATGGAATAACATTCTTAAGTGTATAAGCCTCATGCAAGCTGGTCTGAAATGACTGGATGGAAATAGGATAATGCTAAAGTTTTTTTGGGTACAAGGGTTGCAAACTTTATATCCTCGTTGATGAGATGGAAAGACCTCACTCAATGTTGTCAAAAGAAACATAACATGACTATATTTTTATTGTCGAATTGCTATTGTTGCTAGTTAGAATTGAGCCCAGTAAGCATGATGAATTTAAAAATGACACCACGATGTGGCACATCTGCTATGGAGGATTTTCTCAGTTTATTGAAAGTATTAATGGCTACGATGAGGGTATGTCCATTTAGTTTGCTACTTCTTGGGTGGACATAAGGGTTACTATGGGAGGAATATCGTTTGAAATGAATGAGGAAGTGATTGCTAAAGTGACAGGGCTCCCAACAAGAGGAAAGAAGTGGAAGAAAATCAATTGCATTTCTGCCAACAGCCTAAACCAATTCTTCAAAGAAAATGAAAGCCCAGTGAAGTTGTATGGAGGCTACGAAAGAGAGCAACTACTGGAACCTTGGAACTAGGTATTCCTTATGATCATGAAATACTTCACCCTAGAGGGTAGGTTTAGGGTATACTAGTTCTATACCATGTCATTGCTAAACCATTTTCGTAATAATGGTCTTATCTCTTTCCTCGTTTTCCTTTTAAATTTCTTGGAGAGTTATGTGAAGGAGGCGGTGGAAAATGCCAAAAATCAAGGAAAAAAGTCATCTCTCTATCAAGGTCTGATTTTTTTGCCTTTATCACATCCACCTTTCTGTGTGTCTTCCCAAACAAATATGGTGCATGGAGCCCCTAATTCGACTACCCCAACTTCTGCCAACATCATTGACACCCCTAGCCCTAGCATGAAAAAATGCATTAGGTACCCAGGGGTCAAATTATCTCCTGACATGGAACTCCTGAAACCCCCACTCTCATTGTTACTGAGAATGAGTTTGAAGACCACAAACGAAAAACCTCAACTCCTAGCAAGAAAAAGGGGAAAATTTGGGCCATTTTGCAAAAGAAAGCTAAATTCAACATCCAAGAAGTTATTTCTAAGGAGGATGAGGCCAAAGAATAAACCAATAACCCTAAGAGGTCAAATAGATTGGCTATCGACTTTGTAGGGAAAGGAAAAATGAAAAAAAATGGTTGACTCTGATAAGGGAAGTGAGGAGAATGAGGAAGAATGAAAGAGTGAGGAAGAGGGAAAAGATGTAGAGAAAGATGAGGATAGGGAAAGCCCTAACATTGCAAATAACTCAACTTGTATTTTTAAAAGTATAAAAAAGGAACACATTGACCTCACAAACGACATGATGCCATAAGAAAAAGCAAGCAAACCAAGGACTGCAAGGACCTGTAAAACCATGCAAAAGGGGACCTATTCCAATGCAAGACTACGGTAGTGGAGCTTGAACATACTAAAGCCAAATTTTCCAAACTTGAAAGGAAAATTGGGAGTGTTTCTAGGTTAACCATGAGAGTCATGCACGACTCAACCACCTCTTTGTGCCTCCTACAAAAAAAGATCCTAAGCACAAATGAAAGTGGTGATGGCAACTACACAGATTTGTTCAAGTTCCTTACTAAAGATTGGTCAAATGTCCTACATCGAGTTGTTTGCAAATTTGAGGAAGCTCACTAAGGATGAAGTCTCTTTTGTCTCTTGTTTTGTTGATAATGGTCATAGTTGGCCTTATATTAAGACTCTTACCATAGTTGTTGTTTATGATCTTGATACTTTAAGTAGCTTAGATACTATTAATGAAGTTGATAGCCCTAAGTGGCCTTTACATAAAAACTGTTAGTAATAACTGAGAGGGGGGGTGAATCAGTGACCTCAAAAACTTATCCTTATTCTAACCACCAATCAAATAAACCTCAGATTATTGTCCCTACAAGATGCATGCCATGAGATACTTA
Organism: Thuja plicata; assembly: GCA_018584345.1. Classification (NCBI taxonomy): domain Eukaryota; kingdom Viridiplantae; phylum Streptophyta; class Pinopsida; order Cupressales; family Cupressaceae; genus Thuja; species Thuja plicata. The sequence continues at coordinate 5,855,524 of MU224133.1, read as the reverse complement.
TAATGATTATATGTCTATCGGTTTACCTTGTCTGTCCTTATTCTCCTTGATTACCGATAAGCAGTATAACTATTTACCGAAATACAGTAAATATGCAGAGTATACCGATAAATCCAGTGTTAACTATGTCAGATACAAAACAATAAAGAAATGAATCATACACACATAACACAAATTTTTAACGTGGAAACCCTATTAAGGGAAAAAAATCACTAGGACCGGTACCCCAAATTTTCACTCTTCTGAAGTGAGCCATGTTAAGAGCCAACCATGTTGAAGGTTATAAACACACTGTTAGGTGTGACCTTGTTAGAAGATTTTACACATATACGTTGTCACTTAGTATCAGGCATCTAATGTTGCCATCCTTGAATCAGCCTCTCTCTTAGACTGTCAATAGGCATCGGGCATATCCAATGCTACTTTCATGAATCAACCTTTTTGGTACTCCTTGGGATGTACCTCAATATATAGA
>MU224133.1:5801518-5838134 GCA_018584345.1 Thuja plicata | reverse complement strand
CTTGAGAAAGTCAACTTTCTCAAGCATGACTTTCCTAAGGGACCAACTTGCCAAGTTGAACCTTACACCCTTCCCATGCTTCTTTAAGGCTTTCATTAATGTCTCATTAATGAAGATGCCTTAAGCCCATGTCTCCTCCATACCTCATTAATGCCCAAGGCATTAATGGCTCTTACAGCACCATTAATGAGTCCCTCAACTCATTAATGAGCCTTGTCTCCCCTCTCTCTCTCTCATTCTTCTATAAATAGAAGCCATTTTTGAGAGCAAATAAGCCTTCATCCCATATTGAAAATGCATTGTTATGCTGTTGAAATAGAATTAGACTCATACTTCATTTCATAGTTCATGCTTGTGCATTGTTATTATCTCCATTTTTAGACTAATATGCATTGTTCATTGAATAAATAGCTTGTTTTAAACTAAATCTTTCATGCTAGGTTGTTTATGTCACTGGTATTTAGCATAAATCTGAGGGCTTATATGTTACATGCTACACTCATCCTAGTTAGAAAGCAATAAGTCAATGTTAGGGTTTATATGCTTTTTAACCCTTGTTTTTCACTAACATAATGACTTATTGAAGTGTTGTGTTGCAGATATTAGGTGCACAAATATACACACACATTTCTGGCGCCCACCGTGGGGCTTGATTTCCAACTTGGCCTCATTTTCTAACACTTTTTCACTGATTTGCATGCTGAGAATTCTGACACAGGATCATTTTTTACCATTTTGGATTGCATCTGGGATACGCCATCACACTGCAGAAAATGAGGCTCGCATCTGGGATTTCCCAAATCATTTTCAGTTCAGGCTCGCATCTGGTAAGCATGGAATCGCATCTGGTAAGGAAGCTCGCATATAGTATGTTGCATCGCATCCAGTAAAATTTTGGGCTCGCATCTGGTTAGAAAGTTTGTGCATTTCGTTTGCCTAACCCTAACATTTTGACAAGTTGTGTTTTTGGTGTCTTGCAGTCTAACAAGTGTTTACAGGTTGTTCTTGAAAGTTTTTGTGGTAGTTAACATAAAGAGATACTAACTCAGTTTTACAAGTTACCCAACCCCCCATCTTGAATTCTATTTACTTGCTTTCAAATTAAGATACATATTCTAATCTATCACTAAATTGACTAGAGGATTATGCTCTTTTCCTTTTAAGGAAAATCAGAAACTCATACATCAGTTTATGGATTGAACGGAATTTGGAGTTAACTGAACAAGCAAACAGTTCATTTAATTCAATTTGGGCCAGTAAATGAACAACACAAGTCACTAAATATTGTGGTTCAATGAACAACTACATCATATAATCTCTTTTTGGATTCAGAAATTGGACAATCAAAGCACTAAATATGTGGGATCAAAGAACAAGTTCAATCGTTTAATTCAATTTGGATCAGTAACTGGACAAACAACTCACTAAAATTTTGTGGCTAATTGAACAAGGCAACTTTCCTTTTCAAGCATCTTGTTTTTCTTAAATAGGAACAAACTAAATTGAGCTCAACATAGCTTGAAGGAATGAACTTTACTTTACGTGTTTTGGAGAAAATGGTTTAGATTAGGAGAGTATGCTCTTCTTCTTTGGGAGAATCAAAAATCCAAACATCTAAAGCTCGCCAATCCTGGTTACATATATTTAAAAAGTAGAGGGTCTACCGGTTGAGGAAAAAATCTCCCAGGAACGACCCAAGTGAGGACAGGTTTTACGCTAACCCTTCCAACTCACTATAAATAGTTGCTTCCTCGTAGGCTAAAGCCTTGGAAGATGGAACTGGTTTTGTTCTTAGAATTTTGACATCATTCCTTGAACATATCTGGGTATATGTAGAGTGGAGCCGCTTGAATCTTGCTTGCGAGACTACATATACGAAAAGACGAGTGTCTTTTTCACCTCCATAACAATGCAAAACTGTTTGATGTGTTCAAAAGACCATTAAAAATATAAGCTCCTCAAAACAATCAACAAATTTCAAACCCTAGAGGACAAGTGTTTTTCACACCTTACGACACCTCTTAACGCAATCTAGAAACAAACAACTTCACGCTCTTCAAAAACAAACTTTTTAGAACTGACCAAAATTGATAGAGACATCATAAGATTGTATCCTAGATTTCCCAAATCACATCTGGTATTTGGGATCACATCCGGTATACTTTCTCACATCTGGTCAGCAAACAGTCGCATCCAAATTCTAGGCTCGCATATGGTATCATCAAAGGCTCGCATCTGGGAGCTCGCATTCAGGATAGTGATTACTTGTAGAAGTTTTTCTTAGAAAGTCTCAGTTGATTAGGATACCCTTTTTTCTCTTTAGCTGGTTCATGTTGTCTCTTCTGGTCTCCATGTAGAAATTTCAAAACACTTTCGAAACGTCCACCTTGCATGCTTAGTCAGTCTTTCATGATCAGTTTAATACGTGTGGTCTACCCATTTTCTACCAACAACTTGGTTCCCAACTCACTATTAGGGCATTCTAACCCTCTGACGTTGGAACCATTTACATCCACCAACAAAAAACAGTTACCTCTACCTAGACACACCCACTTGAACAATTTGAAACTCTCACTTGCACTATTGGGAAACGTTAACAAAGTTGAGGAACAACTTCATGGTTAACACAAGAGGCAACAAGTACACAACTAAAGGATCGAAAGTGCCTCCTAAAACACTGCACTTTTAAGGAGACACTTCTCGTATTTCCCTTCTTGATCTATATTCTCCTCAAATGGATAGAGATACTCGTAGATGGAGTGAGGCCTTTGAGGACTATAACAATGGAAAACATCAAAAACCCGAAGATACTGATGAAGAAGAAGAACCCAAATTCAAACTTCCTTTATTTGAATCTGGTAGTGAGGACAAAATCTCTAAAGAAGAATATGAAAAAATCAAACAAAGCAAGAGGTTTCACCAGATAATGGAAAGAATGATTGATGAGGATAAGGAAAAGTACTTCCTCCATCTAGCATCTATAGATGTTAAATTACCCAAAGATTATGACATGGAAAAACTCAAGGAAAAGGAGGTACCAAATCCAATATCTATTCTCACCAAACAACTCAATCTAATGCAAACAAAACTCACAAAGCTCAAACAAGAGAAAGAGAAACCCAAAACACAATACTCTTTGGACGCCATTTGTCCATTTCCTTTTGATAAAAGTATCATGATGATCCCATTCCCTCCCAATGTAGCAAGGACAAAGTATGACAAGTACACAGGAGAAACTGATCCACATGACCATGTAAGAGAATTATGTGCTCTGATCATAGAATACATGCACGAACCCACATACCTCGTGCGACTATTTCCAGGAAGTCTTGGAGGTAATGCCATGGAATGGTTCTCAAAACTAAACCCCAAGGTCAAGACATTCGAGGAGTTGATCCAACGGTTCATTCAACATTACTCCTACAACATCCAGCATGATGTAACTATGATGGACCTATGTAACACTAAATAGAGAACTGGAGAATCATTTACACACTTCCTATAAAGATGGAGGAATATTTTTGCATGATATTCGAGGGCCATTCCTGAAATAGAGAAGATGGAAATCTTCATTAATAATCTAGTGCCTAAATTGAACTATGCTCTACAAATTCAAGACTCTCCTAGTTTCGATAGGACGATTAAAAATGCCCTCCGTATTGAGGAAGTCATGGTCAAAAGGGGAGAAATCACCCTTAAAAATGAAAAAAAGACCAACAACTCCAGCTCCAAGCCTAAATGGTGGAAACAAAACAAGAATGTTGTTAATGACGGAGTGGTTGATGCCTCTAACATTAATCCTAAACCTGAGGTATTTAATCTAACCAATGGCATGCAAGTAAGCAATGATGCTAAGGCAACACCTCCCGTCCCTAAAGCAAACAATGATACTAACAAGGGATGAACATGGACTTCAAAACCCCAAAGAACATTCACTCCTTTCGGAGAACCTCTTGAGACTATTCTAAAAACACTATTGGATAACAAAGTTCTTACAATTCTCGATTCTAAACCATGGGAACCAATGGTCAAACCCAGATGGTGGGATGATAATTCCTATTGTGTCTTCCACAAAAACAAGGGACACAAAACTAATAATTGTCTCAAACTTAAGCATGTCATCCAAGACCTCATCGAAGGAGGTAAGATGAAAGTAGATGGACATACTACCAATGAGGATCATACGACATTCAACAAACCCTTTCCTAATTACAATCAAGGGGAGACATCTAAAGGGAAGAGTAATGAGGTAAACTGCACCTATTCCAAAAATGACAATGTGATTAATATGCTTGACATCAAAATTGAATCCGTCAATGTGGTCACAATCAAAGGTGTCTCATTCCACTCAAATGTTGTAACATGAAGCCAAGCACAGGTTACAATCAAAGGACCTCTGAAACTAACATCAACATCCAAGGTTCCTATTATAACTATTCCTAAACCAGCCTCAAAACACGTGGTCACTATTCCTAGGGAAAAGTATGACTTGGTAGATCAATTGCAACGAACCTCTGCCAAAATTTATATTTTTGAGTTGCTCAAGATATCCAGAGTACATAGGGAAATACTAGAACAAGCTCTACATGCTGCTAATGTTCCAAAAGATATTGATATAGACAAATTTCAAGCGATGGTCAATCACATCTCAGCACCAGATTACCTCTCCTTTTCTGAAGAGGATGACAAATTATTGACACATCCACATAATCAACCCCTCCATGTTGAAGTACTTATTCATAAATCCTGTGTTAGACATGTGTTGATAGATGGAGGCACAGGATTGAATATATGTACACTGGATCTAATCAAGAAACTAGGTCTCTTAGAACAAACAATTGACTCTAGAAGCAAGATAACCATCAAAGCTTATGATGAGGAGGAAAGGTCCTCCAGGGGTCTTATTGTTCTACCTATCATAGTTGGACCAATTGAGGGGAACATCCTATGTCAAGTTCTAGATCTACCATTGGCCCATAATATCCTACTAGGGAGACCATGGATTCACGAGATGCAAGTTGTACCGTCCACTTACCACTAATGCATAAAATTCCCTCATAATGGGGTGGAAGTAACGATTCCCACAAATGCTAATTACACTTGCAACAACATCAAAGCAGGTAGCATGGTCCTGCACAACAAAGAAGCTATGGATACAGTTGCTCCTGAAACTACCAAAGACATGGTTATGAAAAGCTTCAGCAAAACCTTGAAACTTGAAGAAATAGGTATGGGAGAGTACAATCTAGACCTGACTCCCTCATTGATAGAACTTCTGGTGTCACCAAGATCCTATGGAAAACCTTCATCAACATTCGCACCTATAGCATCCAAGGAACCAGAAGCACACAAAGCAACTGGCATGGTAAAGGCATCCACATCTTCTTTAGATAACATAGAAGAATAGGCAGTCTTAGACTGGCTATACAAAGGAGAATCGGTGGAAACTAAGGTCAAACATGTGAAAATATCTCCCAAACAGTATGGAAAGGGATATGTTTTCCTCACAAAAATGGGCTACAAAGGAAAGGGACCTCTAAAAGACACAGGGCAAGGGCTCATTGAACCTATACCCATGGAGTTCTGGGATACCAGAGATAAAACAGGACTGGGTTTCAATACTAAAATTGATAAACCCGCTCCAACAGAGAGTCTGAACTTAGATAAAGGGAGTGATGAGACAGATGAACTAGAGCAGTGGTCCTATGAAAGGTTGTTACATGTTGGCGCACAAGACCCCAACTACCAAGGAGAATGCTACGTACCCATCTTTGAGGTACCACATGATCTTCACACTCCTTTGCTAGCCCAACCTCCCATTCAAGAGGTAGGAGACACCATAGCAACAATTACTCAAGAGACACCCCAACCATAGAATTTACATCCTAATTGGGGGAAATTGGTCATAATTTTACATGTCCTTGATCTACCCCACTTTGATCTACAAGCAGTTAACCAAGTACATCAAATAACCATTGCTGAATACTTAAACAGATCTGATGATGATGTAACAGATTCTCATGACTATGAATGGGATCAACTCTCTATCACCTCTAAAGATATTGGAATAGATACAATTCACATGTTTGCAACTCCCTCAGCTCCTAGTAAACGATCTGGCACTCCTCAATAATAATGATCCTCTTGAAGCATAAGAAGAGTTCCTTCCCCTGATCATTGATGGAGACACTGGTGAATACATAAGTCTATAAGAATTTCACAAGCTACAAGCAAGAAGCCTCCTTTTATGGAGAGACGATGATGAGATTTCTACCAATGAGTCGCTAGAGTTTGGGACGCATATAACTAACAATGACCCTTTTAACGATGATCTCACTCTTATTGAGCTAAATATTGAAGAAATTAACTTAACAAATCGTGTCATGTCGGTTAACGATCTTGATGCTAACACGATGTTGTCCTTCCCAAAGTCTGATTTCCTAACATTGGTACTTCCAGACCTAATTGATTGGACTGAAACAGATCCTACTCCTATCCTTTACTTTTCGAATGACCACCCTCTAGCATGTTATCTCAATGCTTGTGACCTTACCCTTCTTCCACCAAAGCAAGGAGTGAGAACATGTCACAGGACGATATCAAGTTTCTTAGTCACAAATTGAAAAAGAAAAAGAAAAAGCAGACTAATGGTGAAAACCACTTTGTGGCAGTATCAGATCCCAAAATAGTAAATAAAAAAGACGTATCTGATGGTGAAAACCTCTCCGAGGCACCAAAGGATGAGACTCTTGATATCCTCCCTGAACACTTTCAGGAAAGATCTTTGGTATTGATTGAACCAACACAGCCAGTAAACTTGGGCACTATTGAAAATCCTCAAATAGTACATCTTGCACAATCTTTATTAGCAGAAGAGAAGGTACAGTTCATAGAGTTCCTAAAGGAGAAGAACATCAACTTTTCATGGTCTTACATTGACATGCCAGGGCTAGATCCTAATCTCATCATGCACCACTTATCTATAGCTCCCAGGATCAAGCCCGTGAAATAGAAACTTAGAAAAATGCATCCTCACATTGCATTATTAGTAAAAGCAGAGCTAGAAAAGTTGTTAAAAGCTGGATTTATACGAGTCATTGCCTATGCAAGGTGGATCTCCAATATGGTCCCCATATCTAAATCCGATAAATCCATCAGGATCTGTAAAGACTTCAGAGACTTGAAAAAAGCATGTCCGAAGGATGAATTCCCTCTACCAAACATTGACATGATCATAGACCTTACATCAGGCTTTCAGATGTATTCATTAATGGATGGATTCTCGGGCTATAATAAAATCAAAATCACTCCTGAGGATCAAGAGAAAACCGCATTCACATGCGCATGGGGCACCTTTTGCTAGAATGTCATGCCTTTTGGGTTAAAGAATGCCAATGCAACATATCAAAGAGCGATGATGACTATATTCCATGACATGATGCACAAGAACATGGAGGACTATGTAGATGACACATTGGCTAAATCCAAGGAAATAAGTACTCACATTGCTAACTTAAGAAAGATCTTGGATCAAATGGAACAATTCCAACTCAGGCTCAACCCCAAGAAATGTGCATTTTGGGTCCAATCAGGGAATCTCCTAGGATTCATAGTATCAGCAAAGGGAATCGAGGTAGATCCTACAAAGGTGAGGGCTATTCTAGAGATGACTCCTCCATGAAACATCAATCAAATGAGGAAAGTACAAGGGAGACTTCAGTCCATTAGGAGATTCATGTCCCAACTTGCAGATAAGGCACAACCCTTTACTACATTTCTACATAAAGGGGTTACCTTCAAGTGGGATAAACACTACAAAGCAAACTTCTAAGAATTAAAAGGATACCTGGCTTCTCCTCCTATTCTTATGGCACCCATTCATGGAAATCCCCTACTCCTATACATTTCAGCTACAGCTACATCCCTAGGAGTATTGCTAGCACAAGAAGATGAAACAAAGAAAGAAAGATCTATCTACTACATTAGTAGGACACTGGTCGCCTATGAGCTCAATTATAGTATTATTGAAAAAGCATGCTTAGCAGTCGTCTTAGCATCACAAAAATTGAGACACAAGCTCATTTCTAAGATTGATCCTCTAAAGTACCTTTTGAGCATAACAATATTAACAGGACGTTTGGCAAAATGGGTCCTGATTCTAAGTGAGTTTGACATTGAATATGTAGAACATAGATCTATCAAAGGACATGTCCTTGCAGATCAATTGGCTGATTCACCACTCCAAGACGATGAACCTTTACTAATTGAATTCCTTGATGAAACAATTATGCACCTAACTGAACATCCATGGAAGATGTACTTTGATGGTTCATTCACTCAACAAGGCTCTGGAGCAGGGGTCTTATTTGTAACTTCTCAAGGATACAAGATTCCCAAATCTTACAAATTGATGTTTCCATGCACCAATAATATCTCAGAATATGAAGCATTGGTAAACGGCCTCAAACTAGCTATGGAATGGAAGATCAAAGAGTTACATGTATATGGTGACTCCCAACTAATTATCAATCAAGTCAATGGGGAGTATCAAACAAAAGATGAAAAGTTGATGCCCTATAAGCAACTCGTTGATGATCTGAAGAAGTACTTTGTCTTCGTCACCTTCCAGCAGATACCAAGATCAGAGAACAAAGCTGCTGACGCTATGGCTACCTTGGTGTCCATGTTATAACTAGAAGAACATCAATTTCACTATGAATTCTTGGTGGAATAACTATCCTATCCTACCTTTGACACCCCTGAGTACCAGGTAATATGTGCTTTAACTACTCCAGACCAATCTTGGTATGCCAATATCATTACTTACCTTTCTAACCAAACCATTCCCGCCAATCTATCTAAAAATAAGAAAAGATCCCTGATTAGGATAGCATTGCGTTACGTCCTCATAACTAACAACCTATATCGACACAGTCTTGATGGTACACTTCTTCGGTGTTTAGAACTCGAAGAGTCTGATCTAACATTAAAAGAAGTCCATGAAGGTGTATGTGGATCACACTCGAACGACTTTTCATTAGCCAAGAAACTGCTCAGAGTAGGCTATTATTGGCCTACCATGGAGAGAGATGCTATTCAATTTTCAAAAGCATGTCTTAAATGCCAGACACATGGAAACCTTATCCATGCTCCTGCCAGAGAACTCATACCTTTCATAACACATTGGCCATTTCAGCAATGGGCCTTTGACTTGGTTGGAAAAATATATCCCAACTCTTCAAATGGACACAAGTTCATCATTATGACCACTAAGTATTTCAAAAAGTGGGTCGAAGCCATGCCTCTAATCAAAGCCACTGGCAAACATGTGGCTATGTTCATTCTGAACTACATTATTTGTAGATATGGGATACTCTCTTCAATTGCAATAGACAATGGCGGCCAATTTAAAAATCAAGACATTGACGACCTTTGTGAACAGTTCCATATTACTCAACACTGCTCCTCAATCTATTATCCTCAAGGTAATGGACAGGTTGAGGCGTCCAACAAGAATATTCTCAAGATTCTACACAAAATTGTGAGTAAGTCTGGCAGAGACTGGCATCTACAACTAAATCTGGCACTATGGGCCTACAGAACAAGCATAAGAACACCAACTAGAGCCACACCATTTTCTCTAGTCTATGGCGCTGAAGCAGTACTACCTATTGAGGTTGAGATCCCATCTTTATGAATATCTTTACAAGGTCTCGTTACAGATGAGCAATACCGCATAGACAGGGTAAATTCTTTGGACCTACTAGATGAGCATAGACAACACGCATTCGATCACCTCAAAGTGTACCAAGCACATATTTCCAAAGGCTACAATAAGAAGGTCAAACCACATAAATTTGAAGTAGGAGATCTCGTCCTCAACGAGAATCCTAAGAACCAGCCAAACAGGGAACAAAAAGGAAAATTTGAACCTAACTAGCTGGGGCCTTATGTTATCACTGCTACTTTTGGGACTGGAGCTTATCAAATGGCTACACTTGAGGGAGACATTCTTCCAGATCCTATCAACACTCTACATTTGAAGCGGTTCTACACTTGATGTTCAGCTAACAGAGCCTGTACAACAATTTTTTTTTAGAAAATAACAAAAATATTCAGAAAATTGATCCTGAAGGAAATCCAAAAATAGTGGAAAAATCCTAAAGAAAGGGTATCCTTGGTGAAACCCTGGTAAACATGCACCTTGATACTACAAAAACATTCAAAAAAAGCAAAAATAGCAAAAAAAATGAAAAAGAGAAAAAGTGCCTTGATGAGCACCTGGTAGAACAGACATCTTGGTAGCAAAAAGAAAGAAAGATCTTGCCAAGTGGTGAAAACTTGACAATCAGGCGTCACTTGTGTTCTACGCTCCATCTATCAATGCACTACTGATACTAGGCCTTCATAATTTTTCCTGTGATCATACGCTAACTTCATTTCCTAAATGACTATCTTATCCTCGCTTGGGATTTGTTTATCTTTATGTCTTAGGAATAATTCATTCTGCACTGGGGGCATCTTTGTTGGCATAGTAGGTCGCGGTTGCTAGGTTTCTCTAGGCTGGTTTGCCTTGTGGACACAATGTTTCTTGATACATGCAAAATGATGTCCCTTTCCAAAACAAGGATCTCTTTTCAAAATATCACATATCCAAATGTGACATTTACAGTGACAGTGTTCCTACAAGGCTATGTTGGACCACAAACATGAACGGATGATCCTATCAATGCACAAACATGGAACACCATATTTCTTGTATTACAATTTTCTGATTGATGAATCTCTACTGTGTTTGACATATGAATGAACAAGTACTACTTAAACACACATTTTGCTATTGGTTTGATTATGATTCTTTAAATGTCCTGATGATGTTTTCAACTAGGGACATCTAAGTAATTATAAATTTTATTTTAGTGATTCACAATTGATGATTTGTTATGTCTTCTTAGTTACTCAATGATGTATGCGCAAAGACAAAGAGTCACAAGGATAGGGGCCATAATATTTTCTTGATTTCCTGCGTATGGTGATTGTTCCAAATGATCCTATTAATTTCACCTAACTTGGATGTTTATGGTAAGAGCTGCCACTATGGGTGGATAGCTGCATATATATCGATCTTTGTTATGTGTAAACTACGGTAAGGTTGAAACATTTTCCTTGTCTATTTTCTGATCCATATTATCACTAAGGTATACGAATCATAATGTACCCAAGGATATGAATTTTCAAGGTCATTGCGGGTCCAATATCTTGCCTTAATCAGAATCTGGTATATTAAAAGGAAGGTGACTATTTTGTTATACTGGCTTCTATGCCTTGATGCCTAAGTCTATTTTAGACATTTCACTAAAACATAGTATTCATATTATCATAATATCAGTGGGTATTAGTGATGGTTGTACTATCAGGTAGTTTTCATTCTGAAAAATGCCCAATGATGATAAAAAGATATACATTTGCATATCAGTGACAAAGTCCTAAGAGTCTGCATATAGCTGCATTTAGAGTTTTCATGATGCATTTATAAAGGCAGTAAAACACATAAAGACTTTTGTGCTCAAAAATGATTTCTATCTTCTTCTAAAAACCAAGTTAATAACATCATAAAATATTACTGATATCCAATATCGGTGCACATCCATAGCATACATTTTGCATTCATTGAAAAGAAGCAAAAGGAAAATACAAAAATAAAGCATCCATGTATTGTATTTTACCTTTTCATCCTAAGTGCATCCATACATCTATTTTGCATAATGGAAAATCAAAAGAAACATACATTTACATTTTCACATGAGTATCATTTAAAACATATTTATATCAGTAATGACTCATCACATCCAATCATGAAATGATGTTATCATCTAAAAACTAACTCATCAAGAGACCAAGATATCATCACATGTGCAAGATACATTTACCACATCTATGAAAGCAAAAAGAACTCATGAAACATGTCAGAATCAAGAAGCTGCATCAAATATCTATCATCATAACATGGTATAGGTCAAATATGGAATAGTATGCATAAAGAGTATCAGAGTATCAGTAAGCCAAAATGAATCAGATATACATGTATCAATGTCATCTACAAAAATAGATCTCAGAAGGATCCAGATATACAAAAGAGGGGATCTTAGCAGGATCCAGATATACAAAAAAAATCTCAAGATGCACATGTCATAAAAATGGTACACAATGTCAACTCTATCTCGCCCCCTCTCCCTGATCAGGAGGAGGAGGAGGTGGTGGTATAAAAGGAGCTACTAGAGGTGGCATGGCCCCCTCTAACTGCTAAGTCACTCAAGAAAAAGAAGGAGCTCTCTGACCCTCGGGAACTGCTGCGTGATACATGGCATAATAGTATGTGGCCCTTTGTCCTTGATGGACCATTGTCCGAGCATGTGCATCTCTCTCAGCTCTGAGAATCTCACCCTGCCTATCCCTCTCTACTCTTAGCTGCACAAGCTGTATATCCCCGTCCACTAGTAGAGCATCTGCAGTAGTAACTCAGGCCTCCAATGCTATAATCCTAGCTCGTAGTTGCTCCCTCTCATACTGACATCTAGACAGTGGATCTCCATCTCTGCCTGCATCCTGATCCTGGGACCTATCCTATCCTCCATCTGGTGGTCTATCCTATGACCCCTAACGCCTCTATCACTGCTGCTCTCTTGTAAGCAAGGGACCAGTATCTCTCCGAGGGGCCACAAATTTGAATCTCTGGCGTCTTCCCTGCCCACTACCACTGGCTCCACTTGTATCCACTGCCTCACCACCACCCCCTCTATCATCCCCATCACGACCATCATCAGGAGGAGGATGCCTGGCATCTCTACCATCCCTACCACCATCATGACCTCCATGCCTGTCGGGAGCCCTGTCTCTCTGCACACCGCCCCTACCCTTGGCTGGTCAGTCATTAGGATCATAGTCTAAAGGATCCTCTATATGAGAAATAATCTCCTCAAGAATAGTGAACCAAGGAAAGGGGTACTAAATTCTCTCGACAACATATCCATCTGACACACCTGCATTAGCTACATCAAGATGGAGATCCCAGTCTACTGCCACCATATCACAGATCTCCTGATGGGCCATCTCATACTGTAACTATGCCCCCCATAATGGCATCACATCTCTTGTCCGGGAATATACAACAATATCCTCTGTCCTACCTTGGTGATGGCCGTACTACCTCAACACTCTGGTAATCACAAACCTCTCTATAATATATCTCATCCTACCAATAAGATATCTGCTCTGGCATAAGTAGGGTACCTGCCAGGCATCTGAGGTCTGCACCTCACAATCTAAATATGGCCGCCAAACAACCTCTGTCATATCATCGAACAGGCAGCACCAATACTCCAGCTTGCCTAGATGGGGCTACTGAAGAAGACCTGCATACATATAAACATAAGGCTGCTCTGGAGCCCTCTGTCTGTCTACAATCAGCCATGTCATAGGGATGTGCTCCTAGGCCCAGATCTGAAGAATAAGAATACCTACGGTCATGCTCTGAGTATAGTGGTATACTATCTCATGCAGCTCTCTGTACATATGGGCTAAGATATAGCTTCCCCAAGCAAATCTCCGACGGTGGGTAACCATATGCTCTATCATGTCTACCCAGCCAACCATAAATCTGTGCTGGCCCCTATCAGGCATCAGGATGCCACCTACTAGACCTGTTAAATAAACTGATAAATGATCGTAATTATCGACCATGTAATCCCACAACAGATATCTCCGATCTATGGTGTCATCCTGGAAATATCTCCACGCAACACCAATTGCCATGGCCGCCGTCAACTCAAAACATACTTCATGTCTGATCATCGATACCCGAAGTATCCTCCAGATGTCCTCCAGAGTCACTATAATCTCTCCAGTCGGTAAGTGAAAGGTGTTGTGCTCTGAGTGCCATCTCTCGGCCAGAGCAGTCAACAACCCACAGTTTACCCCGATCTCAGGTAAACCCATCAACGAGCATAATTTGCATAGGATCATGATCATCTGCTCATCATCTGACAACCATAGAGACAATGCAAGTACACACGCAGGGTAAGTGTCACAAAATGCGACTACCTCAAACTGGGCCTATTTTGGACAAAATGATAATACATTAATATCCTATCTACAAAATAGGGGCAGACTCCTCAACAGCTAAGTGGTTCCAAGTTCACGAGATGCCAATAGATCAAACAGATTGAAATTCTAAGTCTCCTAACCAGAAATGATTTTGAAATAGAAGGCTGCGATCCATTTTCCTGGATGCGATCCTGGAAATATAGGACATGACTTAGTATACAGGATGCGATCCCCAAAATATGGGATGCGATCCTAAATGTGGGGTGTGACCCTAAGCAAACAGGGTGCGACACACTGATGGATTTCAACTAAAAACATGCCAAAAATAATGAAAATGGATGTGATCTAGGGTATCCTGGATGCGACGCAGGAATCTAGAAAAATGGGATGCGATCCAGGAAAAACTGGATGCGACACGGGATTCGTAGGTTGCAATCTGGAATCCTGAATGTGATTCAAAATGAAAAGAGCTATAAAAGCTATGAAAATGCATAAAATTGAAATTTGAAAAATTCACAGGGTAGTTTTTCGAGCACTTACCGATGGTGGGTAGTCGGCGGGGCGCTGATGTCATCAGCTCATCTCAAAATGGTGCTTCCTCACGGGGACTACCATCTTCTCTATAGAGCTCTCTCAATTACTATAGATAAAAGTGAAAATGAATAGTGAAATGGTAATTTTGGAGGCTTATATTGGTCTTTTGAGCCATTTAGGAGTTCTAAAACTCCTCCCAGGCAACTACAAATACATTTATGTCCCCTTTTTTATCAATCAGGAACCAAATCGAAGGCACCTTCCATATTTTCAGTAGAACAATACCACTTTTGCGACTATTTCAAAAATTGCAGATTTTCTAAAAATCTATCAGAATATACATTTTATCATAAATCTTGGTCTAACATCATTTTTATCCATCCTATCACTCATTTTTTCACATAATTAACTTGGTAATCATGTGTTTATTTTTAAATACACCATCTTTTTCCACTTCTTCTACTTCATTCTTTCTTGCCCTGCTTGCTTCCTGCAAGTGATACGTTCTTTCAACTAAGGGATTTTACTCTTTTCCTTCAATTTTGTTTCTGAGGGGGCATGATCACACTATCATCAATTAAATTTTTACTTGAAACAATATTAAAATGACTTCGTTATCAAACAAGCTAGGGACATAACAGTTTCCTTGACTAAAGTCAGAACTGTTGGATAGAAAGCTTTGGTTCTCATGAGATGGATATCTTATGTTTCCTCATTTTAAAAAGGTTTTTATTAAGCTCTTAGTAGCTTCATACTGGCTTTTTGGATGACAACCAAGTTCAGAATCAGTATTATCAATCTTTGGATGACAACCAAGTTCAAAATTGGTATTTTTAAAATATTTTATTGATCTTTGGATGACAACCAAGTTCAAAATCAATTCTATCAGTTTGGTTTGATCAAGTGCAAGACTGATCTCATCAACATTTCATTCGACAACCAAGAACGAGATTCTCAATCTTTCTGAAGTCAAAATCAAAAAATTTATTTGAATTAATGTGTTGCTCGTACGTCAATTCAAAGAGGGGCAAATGTAACCACCTGAATTTGGTCTGTTCCAACTATGGACCCTATTTTCCTTAAGTGTGATCATACCCTCGATTATGTCCAAATGACCCTGTTACTGCTTGGCATAAATCTTTAATCAATTTAATGTCCTAGGTGATTTTTATCACTAAATTATATTAACTGTTATAGCCATATAATTCAAATCAATTCAAACCAATTAAATCAAATCAAAATCAAACATGGCTATAGTATTTAATTATAAAGGAATTAAATAAATCCATAAATCAATTACCCACTTGCAAATAACCCATTCCCCTAGCCTGTTTAATTTAATTAAAATGGCTATAGTCCCCTTAATTATTAAAAAGTATTAAATTGTTTAAATAATTAAATTTTTATTTTTTAGATGAATTAAATAAGTTTAATTCATTTAATTAATATTCCCTTAAACCCCAACCTAACCTATCTCAATCACTTCTACCCTGGGTTCTAACCCTTCTCAACCCATTCACCCTTGCTAATCTAATTCTAATTCTAAAATCTACCCTAACCCACCTCCTAATGTTGTCACATCCCATCAAGGAATGATTAACAACTCAACCCACTTGAGAAAGTCAACTTTCTCAAGCATGACTTTCCTAAGGGACCAACTTGCCAAGTTGAACCTTACACCCTTCCCATGCTTCTTTAAGGCTTTCATTAATGCCTCATTAATGAAGATGCCTTAAGCCCGTGTCTCCTCCATTCCTCATTAATTCCTAAGGCATTAATGGCTCTTAAACCACCATTAATGAGTACCTCAACTCATTAACGAGCCTCTCTCTCTCTCTCTCTCTCTCTCTATAAATAGAAGCCATTTTTGAGAGCAAATAAGCCTTCATCCCATATTGAAAATGCATTGTTATGCTATTGAAATAGAATTAGACTCATACTTCATTTCATAGTTCATGCTTGTGCATTGTTATTATCTCCATTTTTAGACTAATATGCATTGCTCATTGAATAAAAAACTTGTTTTAAACTAAATCTTTCATGCTAGGTTGTTTATGTTACTGGTATTTAGCATAAATCTGATGGCTTTTATGTTACATGTTACACTCATCCTAGTTAGAAAGCAATAAGTCAATGTTAGGGTTTATATGCTTTTTAACCCTTGTTTTTCACTAACAGAATGACTTATTAAAGTGTTGTGTTGCATATATCAGGTGCACAAATACACACACACACACCATCCACTCAGCCAGAGCTAGTAAGTAGAGGCACATGATACTGAAAATTAACATCAAAAAGGCATATGATAGAGTGGAAAGAGGATTCCTAATTGAGATCCTCAGAAAATTTAGTTTTGATGAGAAATGGGTCCAATGGATCAAAGGAATGATAAGCTCCTATCGAACATCGATTCTAATCATTGACAGCCCCCAAGGATTCTTTGAAATGATGTGAGGTATCCAACAAGGCAATCTCATTTCACCATTTCTATTCATTATCCTAGCTGAAGTACTTGGGAGCGCTATCTCCAGGAAAAAATCTCAAGGAATATGGAAGGGCATTGAGATTGCGCGAGGATTGGAAACTACATCCCACTCTTAGTTCACGGATGATACCTATCTTTTTGAGGTGGCCTCAATGCAAGAAACCATGGTGATGAAAAAAATTCTAGACACCTACAGTGCGCCATCAGGGAAAAATGTCAACCAGCAAAAATTAGAAGTGTTTTTCTTTGGAACGAAGGTCGAATCTCAGAGGGATATTTCTAGAGTACTTGGAGTCAGTATTGGCTGACTCCCAAGTAAATTCCTAGGGACTCCCCTCTTTGCAGGTGCATATAAAGAAGAGATATGGATGGAGATGTTTGAAATATGCCAAGCTAGGATGGATGGATGGAAGAGTAAATGACTTACCTTGGCAGGGCGTATACTACTATTAAAAATAGTAGTCTTGGCAATGCCTATCTATCTAATGGAATGCTTTAAAATCCTAGCTAAAACTATTAAAAGTATACAAAAAAATATGTGTAAATTCCTATGGAATGGAGTATAGGATCATGACAAAATCCCCTTAATGGCTTGGGATAGATTCTATCAAAAAAAGGTGGTGGCGGGGTTGGACTTCAAAACTGGAAATTGACTAATGAGGTGATGGGCACCAAACTGGTATGGCAAATGTATAGCAAACCAGAACAATGATGGGTGAAATTTTTGCAAGCCAAATACCTAGACAATGCAGACCGGGAGAGAATATTCATGATTAATAATTCACCTAGAGGGTTGGCCCTGTGGAACTTTTTGATCAGCTGTAGACCAATAATAATAGATCATTTGTCATGGCAGATCGAAGATGGTAGGAAATATTCCTTTTGGCAGGAATCTTGGGATGGGCAGCCAATCTCAGCTCAAGGGATACCACACCAGATCATCTTGGCAATAGAACAATAGTGGGGAACTAAGGTAGGAAATTATTTAGATCTAACCTCTATTGAAATTGGCCAGGAACTCAAATGGAAGGAGACAATGGATTTGGGACTTTCTGAGGAACATCAAGAGATCTTGGTGAAAATATTGAGTAGCTGAGTGATTATTGCATCAAAGGAGCAAGATGAATTAATCTGGGTAGGAGCAAAAAGTGGCCAGTATTTTGTAAAAATTGGCCATGCCTTGTTAGAAAATGAATTCCAAAAGGTGGAGTGGGAAGGAAATATTTTCTGGAAGAAAGCATGTTTACCCAAAGCAACAAAATTTACATGGCTGGCTGGGAAAGGGAGAGCCCTCATAGGTGATCGAATTATGTGGATGGGATTCATAGGACCTTTTAGATGCATCCTGTGTAATAAAGTAAAAGAGACTTTGGATCATTTGTTCCTAAATTGTGAATTCTCACAGGAAGTTTGGAGATTTGGAATGCAAAAATTGAATTGGCAGGCCCCCCTACCATCCAAGCTTAGTGAGTGGTTAAATTCATGGCCAAATCAAACATGACTATCAACCTTGGTATCTATTTGGCATGTCCTTCCATCTAGTACAATTTGGTTGATTTGGAATGAGCGAAATAAGAGAATTTTCACAGGAAAGGCTAAATCAGTAGCCCAGTTTTTACCACGATTGGAAGTGGCAGTGTCAAAGTTGGTGTCCAACGCGGCCGCACAGACTGATGTTAGCAAGACTCCTTTCACCAGGGCCGACGTGATGGTGAAACTCTAATGGTCATTGGTTAAATACAGACCTATTAATGGGAATGGGAGGGTGCAACCTCTGAAAAGGGTCGAGGACGCCAGTATGAGTAATTGGCAAACCTCCATCCCCTGGATGGGTCAAAATAAATTTTGATGGCACCTCACACGAAAACTTGGGAATATTTAGGATAGGATATATTGCACAAAATGAGAGGGGAGAAATTATGGCGATAGGTGCCAAAAGACTGAAATTGGAACAAATAATGAGGCTAAGTGTTTGGCAGTAGTTGAGGCCATCCTAATGGCAAGATGACTATAGCTTAGGAGAATTCATCTAGAAGGAGATTCACTCCTAGTAGTGAATGAGATTGCGAAAGGACAAATGAACACCTGGTATTTGAATAAACACATCAGATGAATTAGGAATCTGGTGGGATAATTTGAAGACAACAAAGTATCACAGGTGCCGAGAGCAGCAAATGAGATGGCAGACAAACTCTCAAATATTGGTACCAACAGATCACTCAAAAACCAATTTGAACTATTTGAAGATTTGAGAAATGAAATATAGAGGTAAACAAGCACACCAAGGAAGGAAACCATAGTTTGGGGCTTGTGAGTATAATAAAACCTGAGGATGGAGAGTTAGAATTGGAATGAAGAAACTCACCATCGAAAGCACGTGGAATCTTTTCCCACTAGAAGGAAAAGGATATGATGTCAAGGTGGATGTGTGTGAGCATGAGCTATTTCAATGCAATATATCGTAAGCCAAGGATTCCCTTCATGTGAATGCAGAGAAAGTATAGAGAGGAGTAATGTGAAGGGATGGAGGGGATGACAACATAATGAAAATGCCTTTTGGGCCTCTAGAGACTTTAAAAGCACTTTAAAGACAACCAAGAAGAAGGAAAGGCCAGCGATTTGAAAATCTAAACATAAGACAATAGTGGAGAATGGAGGCCAAATTTTCCCTCAGCACAATAGGCCAAATCCTAGCATTTGAAGGACCCATTACGATGAATCGACTGAGCCATGTCTTCAAGGAAGACGGTGAAGATGTATGGGTGGCAATAATGGAAATCTTTGGGGATCACTACCTGCAGGATTGGTGGAAACCACAAACAAATTTTGACATCTCATCCTTGTTTGTTGTGCTCGGGCTCTCGGTGGTGGCATCAAAAGACAAAGTGTGATGGGTGGTCCGACAATGTATGGTGATCAAGTGGGTTGAAGGAGTTGAGAAAATTCTGCAATGGGCGGAGGTGGGGGTCGGGTTGCACATGGGAGACACACCATTTTGAATGGTGGGATGTAGAAGTAGAGGATTGCATCCACTCATGCTCTAGTCTACAACAAGCCCAAAGGAAATTCACTTAGCTCGGCTCCTATGTGGTTGGAAGGACTTGAAGGCCATTTTGGAGAAAAGAAAGACGGAGGTGTAGGACAAGGTCGAGGCTAAACTCACTAGGAGAAAATAGAAGCAGACACCCATTAAATCCAGTGCAACAGTGGGAGAGGATGGTACGTCACAAATTCAAAGGCAGCTACCAGTCACAAGGAGGGACAGAAAGGCCAACGTAGCATGTAGGGCCCAAGAAGCGGAGGCTATAGGCATGAGTGGGGTGGTTCAGGGTCAACGACCTGGTGGAGGAAGGTGGCACCTTCGGGAATTTCACAAAAGAGGAGGCTACTAGGTGGTTTAATTAATGGGGGATAATGGATTCCTTTTTGAATGTTTGTTAATAGAAAATTGATAAGATTTCTACCATGTTTACCTATAGATGAACTTAGGAGAAAATCAAAGGAATGCAACAAAGTTTTGCATGATTGTAGTCGATAGCCATGTATGGTGATGATGTAATCTTTTCTACATATTAATGAAATACATATTACCGATCAAAAAAAAATATTAATAACATTAAAAACTATTATTGTGGTTAGTATTTATAGCTTTTTTGATATTATTTTTCCCTTTTCTAGTTTTTTTTTAGTGCTTATTATTTTTATTAATTTCTTTTTATTCTTTTCTTCTTATTTTTCCTCCTTTTCCTTAATTTTAGCTCTTCGACTTTATTTCCTTTGATTTTGCTCTCTTTATTTTATTATTTGTTTTTGTCTTTATTTTTCCTTGGTTTTGGTACCATCTATCTTTAGGACTCTTACTCCTTCCATTTAGGCTCTTGGGTCTACTAAATATTTTCACTTCTCTTTTCTCGTACTTTTCCCCAATGATGGATATAGTGCGTGATCCGAAAATGGTGGAATAAAAAAATCTACATAGCCAAATCCAAAAGATTACATTGTAAATATTCATTATGAAATAATAATTTAATGAGTGAGATACTGTTGAGCTAAATTTGGCTTGCGACTTTATCCTAATTTGTCCATATCATTACTCATCCCTAAACCTTGGTTGCAACCCCTACATCTCCCATTTGCCATATGTTGGCTAGTAGATTTTTCCTTTTTAAATTTAATTATTCTTAGACTCTATTCCCATATAAAGAACAACTCTTTAGCAATAATTGGGTAAATCGTGAAGAATTCCTCTCTGAATTTTATATAGGTACAACTCCCTTAGATAGATTTTCAATGATTGAAACTAAACTAAATTCTCAACATATACTTTTTACAAGAAAGTACAAAGGTGCTAATTGATATCCATCACATCAACACATAATGGATAGAAAATATGTATGCATATATACAGATTAATCTTTAATAGGACTCATAGGTCCTTCACAATTAAATCAAATAACTTTTGAACAACTTGGACACAGAAAAGCAAGCATGTAAGAACATAAAATAAAGTGTAATATGAAGTATACTAATTCCAATTCAACTCCCTTAGATAGATTTTCAATGATTGAAACTAAACTAAATTCTCAACATAAACTTTTTACAAGAAATTACAAAGGCGCTACCTGATATCCATCACATCAACACATAATGGATAGAAAAGATGTATGCATATATACAGATTAATCTTTAATAGGACTCACAGGTCCTTCACAATTAAATCAAATAACTTCTAAACAACTTGGACACAGAAAAGCAAGCATGTAAGAACATAAATAAAGTGTAATCTGAAGTATCCTAATTCCAATTAATCAGAATAAGATTTTCATAGAAACCATTACTCCATATCATCCCAAACACACAGATTCAGAACCCAATTGAAAATATCATTTGCTTTTCATCCACATATGTAAATGTTATCTTTAGATAATATCAAAAAATCACATGCATACTGTAAATTGTTTGTTCTAAAATATTTATCAACCATGTGCCAATCTTATGATCGACTTTATATAGTCTTTTACATCATATCCCCTAAAACCATCAATGTTTCTCCAAATTAACACGAGTTTCAAAAACAAATAAACCAACAAAAACTCTCTAAATTTACCCTAACCAACTATTATAAATTACCCTCAAATGTCCTATCTAACTAGACATTCTACGCAACAGATGATTGTGATTGAGCATTTTCTCCTGATCCTGCGGACTGGGCTAAATGTGTTGGCGTGGCCTGTGTTTTTTTCATTCTTTGTATAAACTGATAAAATCTTGGACCGCATGGATATTAGGAACATTGACATGGGCCATTCTCTTCCTCCACATGTCCTTTTCTCGTTTGATCTCCTTAATTCTCTCCATGCAAGCAAGTAAGTGTCCTAAGCATACATAAAGCAGGGCTTCCATTTGTGCTAATTTTGAAAGATCTCCAACTGCCAACAGTTTAGCCTCTTTACCTTTTCCAATTTCTTCCCTTAGCCTCTGGAGCACGTCATTCTCATTTTGTTCTATCACACCATTTTCATCCACATAAGACAATGTATGCGGTTGAAACCTACCTAGGTGGAACAAGCTCAGACATGCAAATGTTAGAGATAAAAGAGCATACAAGTTACATTAACATGTCTATAAACCTAGTTCCTACACAAAGATTCTTCCACGACCTCCAATGAGTTGAAACAAGTGAACCCAAGACTTGTTTGATTTTCTCTTACAAATTTTGTGGGTGTGCTCTCCCAACACAATACAACAAATCCCACTATGATTTATTGCTTTCTTCAGGTGATTAATGCAAACTAATGGTTTGATGAAGAACTCAAGAACAAGTTTGAAGAACTTGCCTCAAGCTTTCACCATTGATGAAAATGGAGATTCAAACTATTAAACTAAGATGAAATACAATATTAATCTAAGATTCATTCACCATTAACCTAGCATGTGATTTCTAGATTCAACAATGAACTAAGATTGAAAAGCATGAGAATGAACTATGAAATCCTAGAGCAATACTAACATGATAACAATTCATAAAGTTAAAAGGATCCCTTTGCAAGGAGTGAGGCCTCCTATTTATAGGTTTTTGGAAGGGTTAGGTAGGGTTTTGGTGGGAGTAAAGGAGACTAATTGGCAAAAGAATGGATGGTCAACATTAAGATGTGGAAGGGAGGTGTTGACTTTTCAAGTGGAGAGAACAAGAATTTGAAAAAGTCACACTTGTGTGCAAGTGATTAAGGCTAAAAAGGTTTTAAATCCCTTTTAAGTGTTATCATAGGAAATTAGCCAAAAGCAAGGAGAAGTGGAATTTAAATTAAATTAGATTTAATTTAAATGGGGTTTAGAATAATTTTAGAGAAAATGGAGAGATTTAAATAAGGAATATAGAGGAAACATATATCAAAATAGAATTTTAATACATTAGGAGTAGTATTTAAATTAATTAAATACAAGGAGATGAATTTATTTAATAACATTAAATAAATAGTTGAATATAACAAATATAGCTAATTTATAAAAATTAACTATATTGTTATAGGCAATATTAATCAAAATAGAAATGAAGAGGGATAATTTAGGGTGTCTACATTTTTCCCCTCTTTGATGCATGTTGAAATCGGCATCGCGTCAAAGAAGAGAAAAGAGGAAGATGCCCTAGAGGTCACGAAGCGACGAAGAGAAAGAGAGGTGCCCCCTTAAGAAAATAGAGCACAAGAATAAATTTTGGGGCAATTTTCTCAAAAGAAAGGGGAAAAGGATGAAGAAAGAGGAAGGTGAGATGCTTCCTAGGGGGTTTGGGGTAGAGAAGGGATAGGATGCCCCAATCAAGATGAGGGAATAATGAATAAATAAGAGCCTCATAATGCAAAGTGCAAGAATGCTAAGTGAAACTAATTAATATGCCAATTTGATCTGAAAAATGCTATGCATACATATAAAATTGATCTAAAAATGAAAAAGAGATTATTTTCATGGGATTTGTATCATTTTAATATTAGAGAGCACACCCTAGTTTAATGTTGCAACAAGAGGTATGCATCACATGCCAAAGGGCCTGGATAACATGATTTTGTTGCATAGTGAAACACAAAGATAAAATCAACAAATATGCCTCATAACCAAGCAGTTATTTGGTCCACAGTTCTTTCCATGAATAGGATTGGATGATGTAGGATTGATAAGTTGATGCCAGAAGGATGCATCCTGATGGGAAAAGATTGATTGATCTCAAATGGGCATTCACTGGAAATAGTTGTGAAATGAATAAGTAGCTAGGACGCTCGATCTCATAACTTATTTGGTTAAAAATTACGCGGTCAAAGTGTCTGAAATAAGCTCAGTGGAATGGAGGAGAGCACAGTTTGATGGGATAAAGCTCATTTGATGGTTGGAATAGGTGGAAGATCATGTGATTAGATGACAAAGGAAGAACTTGATTGGGTAAAATTAAATTGGAGGATAAAATGGAAGAAAGATAAATGGATTTGAGTAGAAGATAAATGGATTTGATATGAAAGGATTGGATACGATATGGAGAAGGGACAAAAATGGCATGAGACCAATGACAGGGGAGAATAAAGGAATGATAGAGTATGGAAGGATGAATAAATGGCTTGGATATGAGATAGATGGATGGATAGGTAATATGGGATGGATGGATATGTAATATGTGATTAAAGGATGGAGATATAAGAACTATTAAATGCCCCACACTATAGGTAGGAAAATGAAGGGTGGGAATATGGGGATGAAGTATGTATGAAATGGAAGGATGGCATGTAAGGGATGTGAGTGGAATTCTAAAGGATGAGGAATAAAGGGAGTATGATCCAACGACTATGTTGCAAAGGATGCCCCCATACTAGAGGTGAGAGGATGAAGAATAGAGAGATGAAGGATAAAGGCTATATGAGATGGATGGATAGTGTGTAAAGGATGTGCATAGAGGGGATAAAGGCTTGTATTTTCCAACACATGCATGAATATTTTAGTGCCTCTAGTTTGTATGAAGAGCAAAGGTAGGAAAGGTGGAAAGGGATATGAGATGGAGGGTATGAATAGGATAGGGGATAATGATATGGAGGATATATATGGAATAGGATAATGGATAATATATGGAGGAAATACATGGGATAACCAAGATCAAAGACATGGAAAGAAGGATGGAATTATATAGGATTATGAATGGGGGATGGAGGAAAGAAATAGGATAAGGATTATGAGATGGAGGATATGGATAGGATGTAAAGATCAAATATGGATAAAGTCGATGGAAATATGTAGGATTATGGATGGTGGATGGATAATGAGTAAAGGATACAGTAGGTGCATATGGATGGATGAAATGAATATGATAGTCAAGATCAAAGATGGGAAAAGGAGGATGTATGTGGATAAGATAATGGGTGGTGGATAGGGGATGTAATGGATATGCATGGTAGAAAAGTATGGATGGAGCTTTCCCCCAAGGGTAGAGTTCAAGGGGATGAGAATAAGAGAATGGATATATGAGTGGATTTGGAAGACAATGGATACATGAAAAGGAAGACGGTGGAATGTGTTGGTGTTTGAAAATGATTTTACACTTTATAAGCTACCAATATACCTATAGATAGATTTCAAAGAGTGGTTAGTTCCAAATATGGGGAAATCTGAGGTAATTGGACCAACTATAGGGACGAGACTGCCTTCTGCACTTTTGGCTGTGCAAGACCAAGGTGGCTGTACCTAATCTAGCTCAATATACAATACTTTACAATTCTCTTTGGATTTAAACAACAGAAAATGATAAGAAAGTGTTGAATGATAACCACTCATTCATCGAATCTAAATTACCATGAAGAACATACAACTCATAACGAAAAAACTTAAAAGGGTCTTGAAATGGTTTTGATTTAAAATGGCAGAATATATCCAAACCTGACCAAACATGTATCACTATAGAAAGTAACAATTTATGACCAGTGCTTTATCCATTGGGAAATATCTCTAATGTAGATACACAATACAAAAATCAACTATTGTCAAAGATTCAAAGCCATAAATGCATTAACCTAGACCCACGCATCTTATAAAATCCTTGTGCATACAAAAACGAATCTATGTTTTATCCAGAGTAGTATTTAATTTGACCCTAGATCAAAACTTAGGAATAACAACATATACACAGATAAATTCTATGTAATGAATTAGAAATTCACAACTCATGAAATAAACACATAGGAGAGATTAAAATATGGATATTTGTATTAAGTATGAAGAATCATGTTCCTGTATCAATCTGATTCAAAATATACACCACTTCAATAAATGAAAAAGACCTGAAACTTTATGTTCTATATTCACACAATCTAGATACAAATCTGATATCCCTAACTAGGACCAAAAATTGGAACCTCTCTTGGAGCCAAAAAATTGGAACCTCTTGGAACCTCCTCGAACCAAAAAAATAGAACCAAGAAAAAACCTTTAATGAATGAAGAGGAAAGAAAGATATGGAAGGAGAAGAAACCCTAAATTAATTCTTTGATTAACACCTATCTCCTCCCTCAAAACATATGATTATACAAAATATCTTCTTTCATTTCACTGGCTGAAAGTTATTTGCATCTTCTCCTACCTTTGAAGATTTGGAAAAATCCCCCGATGGATGCTCATTTTGTACATTTGAAAATAATAGCATTTCTACACATTTCTTGCTCTACCTGTGCAGATTTCACTAATGTTCTATGCAGAAACAACACATATTAATTTAAATCTAAAACTAGATTTCTACACCCAAATTTTATTATTTTGCACTTTTAATCTATCCATGATTCTGCCACATGTCGCCTACTGATTGGCCCAAAATCCACTTGTTGGTCACTTCAGCACCCTACTAGCTCTTGCAACATCTGCACCTGGCTCCTTTAGACCCAATTGACATGTGTCACACCCTAGTTGGTCCAAGAATCCCCTCTTGGCGCCACTGGGCATCTCATCTATTCACCACTTCCATCCTATCAACCTGCCATGTGTCAGTCAAGTGTGATCTGACAATCGGTATCCACTGAGCACCTTTTGGATCGTAGGATTGTGCTTGCTATCTGATCTCACCTCGGGATTCCTCTGGTAATCGGTATCCACTGAGCACCTTCTGGATCGTAGGATTGTGCTTGCTATCTGATCTCACCTCGGGATTCTTGCACCATCTGAGGTTTCTTCGCCACATATCTGCCACATCACCTTCATTTGGGTGCGGGCCCACAAAATTATCTTATCCTCCATAGGTCCCACAACATCCTCCAAGCGAGCGCAATCACCAACAACCTTTGCTCTATATTCATCAAACATTTAAAGTGTTTTCATATAAAAACATCTAAAAACCATCCCACCGAGCATGTGGGACAAAAATGTTAACACCCTTTTCGTAAAAATGCCCTGTGCATTGGCTGATTTCACTCATTTAACAAATGTCGGCTAGCAAGTTGATAGCATTAACCATCCCCACAAAGGGCTTGAATATTGATATCAGCAAAATCGATCGAAACTTGAAATAGTATCAGAATCAAAATCAACATTTGGGGAAGAAAAACTAGCAAAGGTCGGGTGTCCATCTAGTTCAGCAACTCCAGTCAGACATTCACTTTACTGTTATCAATCATGGGATGACATGTTGGAGTGGACCAGTACAAGAGGAGAATAGAGGATGGGGCGGTCATGAAAGGTAGTGGAGAATCTCCTTATCTACCCCTGTGCACCATATCTTAGGAATGGTCACTGGATAGAAGAAATCCCCCCTGCAAAGTCATCGAATGGAATGAATGAATGGAAAAATCCAACTGGACTGCTGGATAGAATGATACCGAAAGGATCAAGGGGTCTTCATAGGGAAAGTGCCCTTGGGAGGGAAATATATAACAAGCGGCGTTCCTCATTGTGTAGGCGAATGAGCATCATATATTATGACTGCAAGCGTAGGGTAAAAACTCAGGTGGTTGGTGCCCTGCCTATACACAATAGGAATCGGAGTACTCGCTTGTGACATGTATAACCTACTCAATTTGTTACACAACTCTAGATAGGCTCTTGCATACATATCGATTAAAGAATTTTCATCAGTGCATACAGCCTGGAGGATGTTGGTAAAATTTGTGGAATTTAATAGAACTAAATCTTTCCTTTGCATCTGTCATTTGCAATGGGCCCACATTCTTTGAAGGAAAAATATTAGAAAATGTTTTAATTTCTTCATTTGATCACCCTCTCATTTTGCCTAGATAAGGTCCCCTACATGTATGGAGTATTATTGTTCAATTGGCAACCATTAAAACCAATATTTGATACCTTTGCATAATGACTTAAAACATGTCCACTGGCCTTTTGAACATGCTTTAAAAATTGGCCAAATGACCTCATGGGCTCTTGAGAATTGGAAAACCTACTCATCTCTAACCTCAGAGTATGGTTGACAACTAGATTTGCTTGATAACATCAAGTATTCAAGATAATAATATTCAAAATGAGCCATTTCAGTTGTTCTGCAACCGGATATGTCAAAACACTTGCAAACCTTGCCCAGATGCAACTTAGAAAAATACTAAATCAAATCTTGAGAACCCATCACTTGGCATAGTGATTCATTAAAGCACAATAAGAATGTACATACAAGGAATTTGTCTGATTCAACTCCATGTGCAAGATATAACTGATCAAGCTTAGAAATTGTGAAACACTATGCAAAATGCATATGCAAAAACTACATAAATTGCATTTGGATCTGCCCTTGAAAAAATATCAAACCATCTACTGAAGCTCTGTCACTAGTCCTAGTATTAAATTTAGGCACAAGGAGTATAAGGATTCAACTCATTTTTTATGACGTTCATCTGGCGCCAAAATTTTATCATGTAAATTTAGCCCTTTGAAAACTTTACTGCTGCACCCACTGAAAACTGAAAAAGTCCTTCTTGGATTGGGCTTGACAAAAATATTGAATTAACTCAAGAAGAGTCTGGACCTCTACAAATGGGTATTCTGAGATATGAATATTACAAAGCTACAATTAGCTTGTCCTGATGATCAACTGGTACATATTTATTAATCCTCAAAGTAGTCCACCTGATATCAGTAACATTGTACATACTGCAAATCTGAATAAGTTGCATTTACTTTGAGCTTACCAGACTAGTCAAATGAATTAACTATGGTCTGAAAATGCACATAATGGGACAATGTCATGATTATAATACAAGGGAATATTCAATACCTCCTCTTCATTCAACTAGGTGCAAATTGTAGGACCCCAAAGTAGGACACTTTATACTTTTGCATTTCACACTCAGAAAATCAGAATAAATTGCAAATAGAAAGGCCTTAGAAAACTCATCATATGCAATTACAAGGATCTCCAGATAGAAATTTTGACTCACTTTAATGTCTACAATGTCTTGAAACACTCCTTATTCCATATGGTTTCAACTGGGTGTAAGATGCAAACCTCCAAAGTGGGCAACTTGGTAAAAACTAAAACTATGCAAAGTGCAGATTTGTGTCAAACACCTCCAAACAAATTTCAAAAACACACTCAATCTGACTTTTGAAAGATGCAAACCAATACAATTACTCAATGATAGGTGATTCACATGTTCCCCAACTCAATTGTCATAAAAATATCCGCGTCTCATTTTACTTGCACACAAAGTAGGCATTTTCAAAAGTTTTCAGGGGCACTAACTTTGTGTCTTTAGAGAAATTTTCAACTTAATCACTCCAAATTTCTCATAAATTTGAGAGTTCCAACAGAAGGACTCAAGCATCTAGTTCCATGGGCGGTATCTCTTGATATTCCCCCCTTTTTGTACCAAGGCATTTTTAAAATATGTCCATATATGTTGGTAGGATGGGGAAATGGAGAAGAAATAGATGGGGGATATGAAGGGGGAATAAGGATTTATGCATAGGATGGGATTAATGGTATGGAATGGTGGGGAAGAATTGGTGGATAATGAATGGGAGGTTGACAGAATTGTGAATAAATGGATGGAGGAGTTGAAAATATCACCATTGGCACACACCTTGAAGGGTGGTGGAGTATTAGAGGAGGAGATTGTGAAGGAGATGGAAGAAAAGATGTGGATTTTGGGATGTAAGGGCCAAAAATAGATGTGGAAGATGGATGATTGGAGGTTTTATGAGTGGAGGAAGCTTTTGGATTAGAAAGGATGGATTCCAAGTTGGATTTTTCTCTAATATGCATTGCTTCAATGAGTAGCCTTGGAATCCAAATGAATTTTGAATTTTTATTTTTGGGCCTTTGTGGCCTTTTGAATTTTTCTTTCTTTTGGATCATATTTTTATTTTCTTGAACATTTATTTTATATGGGACATGTTGATCCTTGTATTTTTGTGGATTTTTGGCTTTATGCATTTTATCTTTGGCATCCAATTTACTTCCATTAACCATGGCATGGGTGCACGAGGATAGATAGTTTAGAGAGTTAATGGATGGAATAATGGAGGGTGAATGTTGGAAGGGATGGAAACATGTGTTAATTTTTTATTTATTTTTATCTTGCTTGGGGATGGGAGATGATGGAGTGGTGGACTTGGATGTGAGGGATGGAGGTATGTAAGGACCAAAAATGAATGGAAGGGATGAAGGTTTTGATTTTTGGACATAAGGACCCAAAATGGATGTGGATGAGGAAGGGATAGTGTTTGGAACATAAGGGCCCAAAATGGATTTGGAGGATGGGAGAGGGGAAAATTTGAGTTTATATGGAGGGATTTTGGATTTGGAAGGGGTGGAAGGTTTACCAACATCTTGAGAAGTTATTTTTCCAATGGGATACTTATTATTTTGTAAAAATTATGTGAGTCCATGTGAATGGGGTGGAGAGGTGGAAGTAATGATAGGATATTGAAGGAAGCCATGTTGGATAGAGGTGGAGGAACCAAGCTTATATATATGAGGTTCATGGATGGATTAGGTAGGTGTGATGAGACTTTGTGGAGGAGTAGGATCATGTGTAGGATTAGGCTCATGAGGGGGATTGGAAGAGATAATAGGATATTGAGATGGGTTGGGATAATGACACGAATTTGAAGGGGTACTTTGATCTTGACTTTGGGGAGGATTATGTGGTAGAATGGAAGGGGTGAGTGGATCTTGAGATGGAAGGTGATCATGCAATGGAGTGGAGGGGATGAAATCAAGAGATTGAGTAATTTTATCTTGACATGGAGGGGGATTAGTGGATTGGATACATGGAATATCTTCATGAAGTGGAGGGTAGTTGGAGTTTAACTCTTGACATGTAAGGGAGTCATTAGTGGATGGAATACAAGGTATGTCTTGATCTTGATTAGGAATATGATCATAAGATGGGTTAAGGAGGATAAGTGGATCTTAAGATGGAAGTTTGGGATCTTCGTATGGAAAGGTTTCATAATATGGAGAGGTTTCATAAGACCGAGGAATGTTTAGATCTAGAAGAGGAGAGGAATCCATGTTTGTGTGTTGTGGAATACGGTCTTGATATTTTGTGTCTTGTGGGGGTGGTGTGATGGCTCAAGTAGAAGCTTCATATTGGGTAGAATGGAAAGATGAAAGATACTTGATTGGGGTAGATTGAGGGACATAATAAGAAAGGGGATTAGGAGATGGGGGTATGTATTAATGCAAGGTATATGGACATGGGGATTGGAATTTTTTTTTTTTTGAGTTGGATATTGATACTTCTTTGCTATTTTTTCAATCCAATCACAAAAGAAATTTGCAGGGGGTGAGGATGATGTGGACTTTGGAGGATTAGGATTATACGTAGGTATAGAATTGGGAGTAGGAGGAATATAGGGAGTATATGTAAGATAGGAATTAAATGGGGGATATGGATTATGAACTTGAACAAAGAGGGAAGGGGATGTGTCCTTAAAGGGAAGATTTTTCTTTTGTTTTTCATTTTGTATATTGCAGACAATGTTTTGAAGTTCTTGGATCTCTTGGGAAAGGGAATCATGTGTAGAGGGGGGATAGTGAGATGGATTTTCCTTGTTAAAGGTAGAAGAAGGATAAACAATGAGATAAGAAGTAGGATTGGATGTGATGTGTTGAGGAGGAAAATATTGATTATCAGGACGTGAATAGTTTTGAGGAAGATATGAGGTTGACAGGAGTGTTTGATAGGTTCATTGAATTATAGGTATGGTTGGAGGATTGGGGTTTGGCATTTGAAAGTCCTCAACCATTTTGTAAAACCAATACATATTCATGATTGTTGAATGGGGGGTTTGGTTTTGGATTAGAAGATTATATGTATGAAGATTAGGTTTGATAATGGATGAGTTTGGAAGATAAATGAGGGATGTTTGGAAAGAAGTAAGTGATTAAGGGATGATATTGGACTAGGAGAAATATTTTAGGATTTGTGGTATGAGGGGAGAGCCTCAAAGGTTATTTTGATTTGATGTTAGGGTATGGACTCAAAGGTATGAGATTTTATGTTTGATTGTGAGGGAAGGGCCTCAAGATTCAATTAATTTGATTTGGATGATTGCGAGGGCAGGGCCTCAAAGATATGAGATTTGATGTATTGGATTTGATTTGATGATTATCAATATTTGGATCAATTGGTTTGATTTGTTGAAGTTTTGATTTGATTAGGTGCTCCTAGGTGCAAATATGGGATTTGAAAAGTTAAGGGTGAAGTATTGATGATAGGATTGGATGATGAATATGACCTTGATTGGATTGGGAAAATTGATTAGGATTAGGATCTTAAATGGTGGATTATGAATGAATTAAGGATGATTAAGATTAGAGGAATGAATAAGGATTATTAGGAGGAATGTGAATGATTATGATGATTAAGGTAGAATGAAATATGAAAGAAGAATATGATGATTAAGATAAGATGAATGATTAGGATGATTAAGAATAATTTGAAGGATTAGGATGATTAAGATAGAGTGAAAGATGACTGTGATGAGTAATAAGAATATGAATGACTTAGATGAAGTGATTAGGATAAAGGAAATGATGAAGTAAGAAGACAGTTACGAATATTATCGATGATTAGGATATGATGAATAGGATGATTAGAATAAGATGGATGATTGGATTAGATTAAAGAAATGATTAAGAATGTGATGGTTGATATGATGATGTGAAGAATTAGGAATGATTGAGATGATTAAGAGGGGGATTAGGATAAGAATTATAATTATGATGAAGAATTGGGTTGATGTGGAGATGATAAAGTCTTGACATGGAGGAAAAGTATGTTACACGTAGTGGTTGTCATTGCACCAAAAGATTGACCTATCAATTCCTGGTATAACTACTAGACTTTAGAATCCACAGGAGGTGGTTAATCCATGTTGCAAATCACCACAAAGGATGCTGACACACTACCAATAATCCCCTTCCAGCATCGCTCATTGTGGATTGCATATATTTGAACCTGTGACCAAGCTCGATACCACTTGTTACAAGTAGTGGTTATTGTTGCACCAAAAGATCAACTTGTCAATTCTCGATACAACCATAAGAATTTAGAATCCACAGGAGGCAGTTAATTCATGTCGTGAATCACCAAAAAGGACACTGGCACACTGCCAACAAAGTAGACTTCAAGTGGTCCTACCCTAAGGAAATTAGCTTAGTGAGAAAACCCTCACTTGTTGACTTAGGTACACACCCAATAGCTAATCAGAATACGACCACCACCAGCCATGAAATCGGTCTAGTAGTGTCGTATTAGCCAACTCCAAACACTAATGGGGGCACGATATGGATAGTGTTTTGGGGGAGTTACTATCTCCCTTACACTTGGATTATCTCACCTTCAAAGGTGAACCAGGTAGCTTCTATCTTAAGGGTTCTAGTAAGAGCATCCATTTGTAACTATCCCTCATATCCCCTCAAGAAAGATTGAGGCTTATAGCCCTAAAAGTACTAGATTAATGCAGTCCCACATGCAGGATTGAGGCCTTTGAACCCTACAAAAATCTAGCACACATAAAATGTAGAAATAACTACGTCTTCCTCAACTTTAATCTCAAAGAGGCTTTTGATTATAGTGTGTTGGAAGGGTCAAGTTCACCTATTCCTCGTTCCTGTGAGACTTTGCACTGCAAAATGTTTTCTATTTATAGAGATTTCCAAGAGGAGGGGGGTGAGTTTAGTTTATCATGATCAAGGTTGAGTTGAGTTGGTGGTTTCAAATGGTGAGACAAAGTAAATCCTTTGGTTTCAAATGTTGGAGCAAAGAGATAATATAGAGGGTCAAGATGCAACTCATGATGTGTGGTGTAGAGTTGATGAATCCTTGATCCATGTGAGTTCAATTCTCCCTTCTCATTGGTTTATTAATTTTTGTCCCCTTTTGTTGAATTGAGGAATTAATTCATTCAAACAAATTAATTAAATTAGCCATGTAGGGAAATTAGATGGGTTGAATTTTATTTTATTTAATTGAACTATATAACTAATTTATTTAAGCAATCACATAGTTTAATTAACCACTTATTGGCTTGTATTTAATTAATAAATGGCTTTGTTAATTAATCCATAATGTTGACTTGATTTAACTCCTTTGACTCATGTTGACAAAATTAGGGTGTCTACAACCATATAATGGACGCCACAAATCTTTCTACTATAGAAAATCCTCCATTAAACCTTTAAAATTTTACTTCTTTAGTTCTCATTGCTCCCACTCAAACTCAAACCTCTCCTAAATCTCTCAGTTACAGATTCACAGTGGTTCAACAATTGCATATGTCCACTCTCACTCAAAACAATATTTTTATTCAATTCTCCAATAATAAATTATACAACAGCCACATGCTTTTATAAGCATCATCCTTAATACAAAGAGCCAAAGATTATAGCAGGGAAAACAAAGTGACTGTTGAGTTTCATATTCAACAATATAATCTCGAAACAAATTCAACTTGATGAATATAATCTCGAAACAAATTCAACTTGATCTTGCCTTTACTATGTGTAAGAATAGATGAAATATGCTTGAGAAGTTTGAATGTTTCTCTTCATTTTTCTATGGGTTTTAGTTTGTGATGAGATTGTTGCATTATTGCTATGAATGAAATTTCAGAAGGAACTAAGACAAACTATCCTTATGAAAGTGGATATGTATTAGTGTAGGGTTTGAAACAAAGTACGTGAAGGCATCCACTTTGTTCAACCTGGAAAAAACAAAAATAAATTATCAACATATGTCTTCAATCTAAATTATATAAGAAAATATGATAGTAAAGAAAAAAGGGAAAAATAGCATAAAGACGTAGATGTTAAATAGATATTATAGACCATCCCTACAAAAACATCGATTACAATTACATCACATGGCATTCAATTAGTTCCTACAAGTTTACAACTACACTATCAAGCACTACCCTGCTACAAAAACACATGAAAAGAACACGAAAATAATCCTCTCAAATACATATATTTATTCATCAATCGCCCCAGTACATTTAATTGGAAAACCATCAAATAGTTTCTTTTATAATTTTAGAGCATATAAATATTTTTATACCTCAGACGAGCAATGATATATCTCAACATATACTTTTTTTGTTGCTTCAATTTTATTTGAGAGAATCTCTGCGGATGGAAATGTTAGAAGGGAGACTCTCGAGAGTGAGAAAGACTCCAAAATCCAAAATCCAAAATCCAAAATCCAAATTAAAGCTATATGCATGCAATTTTTAAAATTTAAACCTAAAACTTTGAATAAATCTTAAAGAATCGCATTGTAGAAAACTAAAAAATGGGTATCTAGAAAGCCACACAGATGTGAAAAAAAAATCAAATAATTGAAACTCGGTTGTAGATGTTCATGTAAACAAACTCCAAAAAGCGGACGCAAATACATGTAAAGAGTAAACCAACTGAAAAAACTGATGAAAATATAATGCAATAAGTAAATTCGTTGGCAAAATAATGGAGGCGGTGGCACAAATAGAGGAGCCGTGTTCGACCAAAAAGAAGAGACGCGGTGAAAAATAAGGGAATCATGCCCACAAATACATCGAAACAAAAACAAAGGATGATGACGAGAATAAGGGATTCAATGCAATTCATAATCTTTAGGGCCTGTTTGGTGCATGACATTAACTTATCTAGAATAGGCCTATTCTAGAACAAGGACCTATTCTCGGATTAATTAATCCTAAAAATGAAAGCTGGAATAAGCTATTCTGCGTTTGGATCCCATATTGTAGAATTGGAATAAGAATTATTTTACATTTTTTAAATTAATTTGAACAATATGTATTTTTAACTTGTGTATACACATATACACATACAGATATACACACATCTACATATACACACATATACATAGATATATACACATACACATACACACATATACATGTGTGTATATACATACATGTGTATATACACATGTATGTATATGTATACATATGTGTATATACACATGTGTGTATACACACACATGTGTGTATATATACACACACCTGTATATATATATA
>MU224133.1:5777377-5796024 GCA_018584345.1 Thuja plicata | reverse complement strand
ACAGAGGGCATGCAATTGGTTTGATGACATTATCATGATTATTGCATATTTTATGAACGTTTGAAGTAGAGTCAACTGTAATTTTGACATACCTTGACTGCGTAACTGATAACTTGTTGTGTATTTACCAAAATTTTAATTTTTTTTTTTATAGAAAGAAGACTTGAAACTGGAGGGCATTGTTATTTTTCAATTTTTTTTTCTATTTTCTACTATTTTTCATTGAACGTCAAACCTGGAAGTTTATATTTGATAAAAAACCTACATCTGATACACGTTTAAAAACATAGACCTAATTAATTCAAAATTTGTCAAATCTATATTCGTTAGAAAGCTCATTCAGAGTACTTGTGCGATGCAAAAGGAGGTGTCCCTATTCTTTCATTTGAGCCCTGCGCTTGAGCCCCGAAGCCATGAAAACTGTAGATTTCTATTAGCCTTTGCAGATAGCCTCAATTTTGGGGGTTTCGATCGAAAGTACTTTCTATCGAAAGTAATTTCTTCATTTAACATGCATATGGGTCAAAATCCCACTAAAATCTTTACTAGCTTAGTTTCGATAGAAACTAAGCAAAAAAGGTAGTTTCGATCGAAACTATTAATGTTTCGATCGAAACAATCAAGTACTTTCTATCGAAAGTACCTGACTAAATCCTCCCACCTCGCAAATTTGTGAGGAATTTCTTCCTCCGAAAAAGTGTAACCCACTATTGTGGGATCACCCAATGATGATGATCTCACTAACAACCAATTTGCTGATGACACGACAATTTTCTTTAAGGCTATTGCTAAGAACTTCAAAGATTTGCAAGTTAAGCTGAATCTATTTTGTACTATGTCTGGTGCTAAGATCTCCCACTCCAAATCCATTTGCCTAGGTTGGAAAGAGAATCCCCCTGACTAGTTTAAGAACTATGACTTTCAATGGGGAGGCCCACAAAAGATTGTGAGATATCTTGGCATTTCCTTTGCCATTATCCCCTCGCTTAAAGACATGTGGCTTTGGGTTAAAGAAATAATTACTAAAACGATGGACAAATGGCGTAATCGTTCTCTATCCTTGGTTGGTAGACTTCAATTTTTCCAGAAGATCTTATCCTCTTATAACATCTACTACTCATCTGCGTGGATGTTTAGCAATTATCAAATTTTTGAAATTCAAAAAGCTGTTAGGAACTTTTTATGGTCTGATGGCAAAGGAAACAAAAAATTTCATGTTGTTAAGTGGAATTGGTGTTGCATTGATAATCTTATTGGGGGGCTAGGGCTGAAAGACCTTAGGCTTCAAGGAATTTCCTTGGCTGCCAAATGGATCTTTCACTCCATGGATGGAAATGCGCCATGGAAGATCCTTGTTAGGAGTAATATTGAGAGAGGTTTCCCAAATAATGCTAAGTCTTGGAAGAACCTTCCATTTAATGATTTAGTCATTGACAACTTCCCTATTAATTTTCAAGGATCTGAAGTCTTAAAATCAATCTGGAAAGCTTGGAACCAAGTTAGGAAATTTATTGTTAACAAGGACTTCCATGATGACACCCAAATTTATGGTGAAAGATCCATCTGGTGGAACCTTCATCTTTATGGCAAACCCTTGGCCCTTTCCCAAGGCTGCTCAGCTAGACAGTGGGCCAATAAAGGCATTTCTCAGCTTATTGACATTTTTGAACATGATCGGCTGCTCAGCTAGGAGGAGTTGAGAAACACATTTAATATTCCCATCTCTCAAAATAAAACTTATAACATGCTTCTCAAAGCTACTAAAAATCTTCCTTCCATTTGCAATGTTGACTCTCAGAGATTCTTAAAATGCAAATGGTCGGATGGGACCATCCTATCCAAGATTAAAGCTTAAAATATCTATAAGATTCTTGGATATGATGATGCCATCCTTGACCATATTAATAATGTTTTGTATTCCTCACTGGATGTCTGCTCTTGGAGAAAGTACTTCGATATTTTATGGAAAGGCTGTGTTGAACCCAAAATTAAGTGTTTAGATGGCTTTTTATATTGGACAGACTGCCTATTAGGAAAAATAACTATCAAAATAATTGTTGTAAGCTTTGTAACCTTCCTAAAACCAACATGCATATATTCTTTGAATGCTCTTTTGCTATAAATTTTTGGAATATTTTTAGGATCTCTTATCCTACTTATGTCTCTATTATAGAAATTGTGTCTAGTCATATTATGGGGCTAAAGAAAGACTCTAACATTTTTTGGAAAATCTTAACCTCTTACATCTTATGGCAGATCTAGAAATGCAGGAATGAAGAAAGGTTTCAAGACACTCCCAGGGTTCTTACTGAGTTTTCAAGGAAACTCTCATATTTTAAAATTTCTTCGCAGGTTCATACCATTATGATGATGGACAAAGAGAAGCTGCGGAGATTTCTTCAGAACGGGCATGCTACCTTCTTTGTGTTTGAATTAAAGAATGAATATGAATGGAGAAAGAACTTGGACAACCTCCAAATGTTTGAAAAAACTTTGAAAAAAGTGAGCAAGGAAGTCAAGAAGAACAGGAACGCAAAGAAAGACATGTTGGCCATGCTGGGCCAGATTGAAAATAAGAAAAAGGTTGCCTGGATGGAGGGCGAGAAGGGCTGGACCACTTGGGTTGATGCCACTGATGGCTACCTCCAGTAGCTTGTTGCTTTGTCTACTTTTTGCTTTGATCATGTTCTGATTAAATTTTGGATCCGTTGAACTCTTTTTGGAAGGCTCTGCTTTCGTACTGTTGTAAAAATTCGTAGATACTCTCTACTTTTTTAAATTCCTTATATTTAATACAAAAAAAAAAGTTTAGAATATATATATATATATATATATATATATATAATTTCTTAAATGAAAAATACATTCATCCAAAATTTTAATTTGAAATAGTACAATACATTCATCATTTAAAAATAAATAAAAATGTTTTCACACATGCATAAATACCGAATAATGTGCCCTCAAATATTGCCTGAAAAAAACATAGTGCTTGCGGGCATAAGACCCCAATTTTTTTATCCAATGAGATAGTTGTAAATTAGTTTTCTTAATTTATAAATGTAAGAAATATGCATCTCTACTATAGAAAGTGTTAATTGTATGATAAAATTTAAAAATAATTGATTTTGATTGGTAGAAATAATTTTTTTTAATCATTTGTTAGCAAAAACTCATTGCAATAGTATATGCCTAATGGCAAGTACTAATAATGTGTTAATTTTATTACATAGTTTAATCACTTGTTAAAATATTCGCGGAAGACAAATTACTACCTCAACAGCTTCT
Organism: Thuja plicata; assembly: GCA_018584345.1. NCBI lineage: Eukaryota > Viridiplantae > Streptophyta > Pinopsida > Cupressales > Cupressaceae > Thuja > Thuja plicata. Next base: position 5,792,736 of record MU224133.1, on the reverse strand, counting down.
TCAAAATTTACTTTCTTGAAGATTTTCTTCCCCTTGAAAAATTGTCCCAGTAGTGACATAATTGAAATAAAATGAGTACAACACATGTTGAAAAAAAATGACATTCATATAGCTTGTTGAGATAGGCTACATCATGATTAAGCTATATTTAAAGAAAAGAAAAAATGAAAAAAACTAAAACAAAGCTAACCAAGCAATCATATCATTTGTATTATTGAAACAAAACTTAAAAAACAAATTATTAAAGTAACATGTTGATTATAACAAAATATTAAAGCAACATGTTGATGGTGCATATCTTCAATAATCATAATAAAACTAGCATATCTAATAGATATTTAAAACACCATGGAAAGATTTTTCTTCTTGGTTAAAATGGATTAGTAATTTATATTTAAAAAAATTATATAAAATTTTAATATCTATATAAAAATAAAATGAAGAGATTTTTTTTCTTTTGGGTGATAATGAAATTAGAATAAAACTACTTAATTATATTTAAAAATATTATGTAGATGGCATCCAAAAATATCATTATGAGGCTCTTAATGTGTTATTTATTGGTTTATATAGCTATTTTTGACTTTTGAATGGTAGACAACTTAAAAATATTTTAAATCTTATGGATTGACATGGTATAATTTTATTATAGGTAAATATATTTATAGTATTTTAATATATACTACTAATATTATGATATTTTATAATATTTATTATAAAAAAATTGAAATGATAGGGCATAATTATTTCTAATTTTTATATGAAATTTTAGAATAATTTATATAAATTTAAAAACTTGATTTAGTTTTTTAAATATTTCCAATAAGAATAGAGCATGGCGCGCAGGGAGTGGGAGGACCGATGGCGACAACGGTCACCTGCAACATGGCGAGTAGAGTCTCATGGTCAGTCTGGTCATGGGGCGTTCAAGAAACATGGAGGCTTGGCCTATCAAAACCAATATGGCAAGGTGTGGCCACATAATCGGCGTTCACAAGCGCGTTTTCAACCGAATGTTCAAACCCCAAACCCATGGATGGGAAACCCTAACCTCCAATGGCGACCAAAATAGGTTTGGAATGGTAGGCGATGGGAGAATAAGGAGCATGGGGGTCTGGAGAAACAAGCTTACCACCATTTTGGGAAGAACTTTGACTTTCGACAAATCGCGCACAAGTTTTTCAGACCGCGAGACCCATTTACTAAGAGTGCTGCACGGAACGCCAACGATCAAAACATGCCAGTTATGGAAAATATCAATTATGAGATAGTCTCAACCCTAAAAATTTCAGATGTACAATGGAAAGAAGCAAGTATGTCGTTGCAAGAAAAGGCCTTTTTCTTTAAGTGGTTAGGTCAGTGGCCATCTGTAACAAAAATCAGAGCATGGAGCAGAGAAATATGGGGGAAAGATTGTAGGCTCAAAACCCTATCCAATGGCTTCTATTTAGGAATATGTGCCACGAAAGAGGATAAGGAGTGGATCTTGAACAATGGCCCTTATATGGTCGAAGGAATAGGCATTTTTCTAAAAAACTGGGAAGCAAACTTTAACCCACAAAATGAAAAATTGAATGAATACCCAACATGGGTAAGTCTGCATAACCTCCCAGTGGAGTACTGGGGTGAGGACACACTTAGAAGAATAGGAAATGGTATAGGAACCTATATCAAAATGAAGGAATTAATAAATGAAACGGATGCTTCGATTCATCCCTGGATTCTAATTAACATACAGGAACACTCACCAATTCTAGATAAAATAATCCTCAGTACAGAAAATGGGGTATGGGAGAAAAACATCGCCTTATGGAAAGAGAAGACCGAAGCCAAAAAAAAGGTGCAGCAGGAGCCGGAACCCCCTAGGAAAGATAAAGGAACAATAGACGATCTACTCATGGATGAACTAGAAAGAAGAACTCTCAATCAAGAAATTACCAGGCAAGAAATAGCTGACCAATTTATTACACGAGTAGTAAATGACTCACCCCTTTGGAGAAAAGAAGTCAGACGGGTGCTAGAGGAAACATGCACATAGGACAAAGGAATTGCAAACACATCTATAACATGATTTTTGACCTAATTTTTCAAGAGCACACCTATCTCACAATTAATGGGGAATATGGAAAAAAAACAAAGACCACCCTCCCCGGAGATTAGAGCGTCATGTTTTCAGATTGAAAACTTAGATAGATTAGCAGACAATGGTTCAGGAAAGAATGATGATAGTGCTGTGATCATCCAAGACACTGGCGAGAAATAGAACATCTGGATGGGGAAAAAAAAGGTCATTGATGCAGAAAGAATTGATGATCAACACCAGGATGCTCCAGAACATAGCATCAACACAAAGACTAAATAGAGATTGGACATGGACATGGAAATTTCCCCTATCAGAAATTTGAGTCTTTCCATGGAAGAGGAAAAAGCCAATGAGGAAACTTTCATAGAGTGGGACTCAGAATCTGAAGAAGGCTTGGGGGAAAATGATATAAATAACTTAGGCCTCTTTGTATCCACCATAATTCTAGACAAGAGATCTATTAAAAAAATGACATCCACCTGGAAAAAACCAAATACTGGCCCCAAAGGGAAAAGAGGTGCTAAATCTACCAGAGAGAAGCTGAAAATGGCAGGGGATGCTGCTAACCAGTCCAAATTGAGATTGGGAAATGGCTATAACACCATTTACCGGGAGCCATGAAAACCTTATCATGGAATGTCAGGGGCTGCAATGCCCCTGAAAAGATTCGTTTGATAAAGCGATGTCTTGATCAAATGAAACCAGATTTAGTACTATTGCAAGAAACCAAAATCAAAGAGGAGGATTATGAGCTTTTTAGAAGGAAGTTTGAAAAATGGAAATGCGCTCTAGTTGGGGCACAAGGCGCATCTGGAGGATTGGGGATTCTTTGGAAGGAAGGATCAGTGGATGTTACAGTAATAGAACAGGACCAACATTGGCAATGGGTACGAGTTCACATAAAACACCTCCACTGCAATATTTCCTTCCTTAATATCTATGGCCCAAATAACAGAACACAAAAGAAACAAGTATGGGAAACACTTACAACACTTATAGAGAATCTGGATAATGAAGTGGTAGCACTTGGGGGAGATTTCAATGCTATCCTAACACCTGCAGATAAGAAAGGTGGGAAAGGATGGAGCAGTGAAAGCCAAAGAGATTTCAGCACCTTTGTAACAGACTGTGGTTTGTTGGAAATACCCTTCAAAAAAGGGGAGTTTACTTGGACAAATAGACGGGAAGGATTCCTGAACATAGCTGAGAAGCTAGACAGATTATTTATAGGGGGTAATTGGGTGGACACAAATTGGTCATGTGATGCAGAAATACTGCCCTTTCAAGGGTCGGATCACTTTCCCATCAGCCTACGAATTCAACATGAAGATACCCCCGATCGATGCCCATTCAAATTTGAAGCAATGTGGTTTACTTCGAAAGGTTTTAGCAGCCTTATTGAAGAATGGTGGTCACAAGCTCCAAGTAGACCAGGTAATAAAGCTTTTCTTTTTTTCAAAAGATTGCAATTCCTCAAGGACCAGTTAAAAATATGGAACCGAACACATTTCAAAAATATATTTACTGAAAAATGTAAGGTGGAAGCAAAACTCACAGCTTTAAGCCTTAAAGTGATTGAAAATGGAATGGAGGATGCTGACTTTAAAGAGGAAAAAAGACTACAACATGATTTATATGAGTTATTAAAGAAGGAAGAAATCTTCTGGAAACAAAAATCAAGGGAGACATGGCTGAAGGAGGGTGACCTTGATACAAAAATTTTTCACAACTCACTAAAACAACGACGAGCTTATAATAAGATTTTCAGCATCCAAAATGAGCATGGTGTGGAGATCAGGGAGAAGGATCTGATTAATGAAGAGGCGGTGGCTTTGTTTTCAAATAAGAAATAGCCAAATAATATAGATAACCATTTGTTTGAAAGGCTGTTAGAGGTCATCCCAACTTTAGTTTCTGAAGACCAAAACAAACATTTAGTTGCCCCGGTCTCCATAGAGGAAGTGAAGAAGGCTGTGATGGGAATGGGTGGAGACAAAGCTCTAGGACTTGATGAATTCCCCGCAATGCTCTTTCATAAATTGTGGCATATTTTTGGAAAGGATATCTGGGAAGTTGTGGAAGAATCACGAGAGGGAGGCTTCATCTTAAAGGACCTAAATACTACTTTCCTAGCTCTGATTCCCAAGCGGGAACCACAGGAGAACTTTGAAGACTTTAGACCAATTGCCCTTTGCAATACAATTTATAAAGTAATAGCAATCAGACTTAAGACAGTCCTAAATTTAGTTATTTTGGAGGAGCAAAGTGGTTTCTCCCCAGGAAGATCTATTTTTGAAGGGGTGGTGATTGCACATGAGGCAATTCACTCTATCAGATCTTCAAAATGTCAGAGTATGATGGTGAAGCTAGATATTAAAAAAGCTTATGACGAGGTGGATAGAAACTTCTTATTAGAAGTAATGAACAGATTTGGCTTTGGAAAAGAATGGATAAGATGGGTAAAGAGCTGTATTGAGACACCTAGATTCTCTGTTTTGATCAATGGAATCCCTCAAGGTTTTTTTGCACAGGATAAAGGCATAAGACAGGGGGACCCCCTTTCCCCTTTTCTCTTTATTATTTTAGCTGAAGCTCTGGGAAGGCTAATAAAGGAGAAAAAATAAAATGGAACGTGGAAAGGTATTCAAATTGCTGATGGAGTAGAACCTCTCTCGCACATTCAATTCGTAGATGATACTTTCCTAGGGGGGACAACTATGGAACAGGAAGCAAGAATTATGAAGGAAACATTGGACTTGTATGGGAAAGCCTCCGAGCAACTAATCAACTGGCAAAAATCTAAAAAAAAATTCTTCAACACCCCAAGGCAGTTACAGACTAGGATTAGCAACATTCTAGGTATGAGGGTCAGCCTCCTCCCAGGAAGATATTTAGGCATCCCTCTTTTCAGTGGTAGAAATAAGGAAAACTTATGGAGGGAACTATCAGAGAAGTGTCTTAAAAAGATGAAAGGATGGAAGGGCAGATGGCTGTCCTCAGTGGGAATAATTTTAATGCTTCAGACAGTAATTTCAGCAATGCCGGTTTACTCAATGATGTGCATGGACATCCCGAAAAAGTTTGTGAAGATACTAAGTGCAAAGATGCGAAGGTTTTTCTGGTGTGGAGCCAAGGAAGAAGATAAAATTCCTCTGGTAGCATGGGAGAAGATTTGTAAGCCAAAGGATCATGGTGGGGCAGGTATTCGTAACTGGCAAATTATGAATAAAGCTCTTGGGGCAAAGCTTGTATGGAGCATGTATAGGAACAATAATTTCTTCTGGGCAAGAGCCCTTCAAGTGAATTATTTAGACTCGGCAGAGAGTTCAAGGATTTTGACAATTAGGAACCCCCCTCGGGGTTCTGCAATATGGAACTTTATGATGGCATGCAGACCAATCATCACGGAACACATCACATGGCAAGTTAAAGATGGGAATACAACCCTCTTTTGGGAAGATTCTTGGGAGGGACATAAGGCTCTACAAGAGGAGCAAGATTTGAACTTTTCAAAGAACCACCTTCAAACATATTGGGGTAGAAGAATTAAGGATTATGTGGAGTATAAGGTCACAAATGAAGGGGGAATATGGGGCTAGAAGAGCCTAGAAATGGAGAACATACCAGCCTTGGAAAAGGACAAAATGAGAGAAATCTTAAGAGCAAGGGAGATAGTGATAACATCGGATAGTGATAGAATAAGATGGTGTGGAACTCTCTCTAGGGAGTATTCAGTTAAAAGAGGCTACAAATTGCTGGAAAACATGATAGAACAACCTTTCCCATCTAAAGATCTGTGTTGGATCAAAGATATCTTACCAAAAGTGGGTGTTTTTGTGTGGTTGGTATGCAAGGGACACATCTTGACTGGTGAAAGAAGGAAAAAAATGGGTCTAAATGGACCAACTAGATGTGAACTTTGTGAAAAAAATGAAGAAACTGTAGATCACTTGCTGCTACAATGTGAATATGCATCCAATTGCTGGAATTTTGTTCAAAACAAGCTAAGATGGCTTGGACCGTGTGCTAACAATATTTCTGAGGTTTTTGCAGTTTGGCCCAGGATGAAAAGTAAAACAACTCTCTCTAACATATGGAAGATAATCCCATCTTTGGTTGTATGGGAGCTATGGAAAGAAAGAAATCAGAGGGTTTTTAGAGGTGAAAAGGAACCACAACAGAGGTTTCTAAACAGACTTCAACATGCTATAGAGGAGGTGGTAAGCACTTTTGCAACAAGAAGGCAGTTTTTGAAGATTCCCTTTACACAGGATGACAAAATTATTCAAAGGAATTGGCCTGGAATAAGATTTAACTCTCCGACTGGAACATTAGTGATAAATACAAAAAAGAAAGCATGGAGGGAGAACATAAAGTGGCAGCCCCTAGAGGAAGGATGGGTAAAAGCAAACTTTGATGGGGCAGCTAAAAATAACCCAGGTTTGAGTGGCATTGGTGTGATTTTTAGGAATGTTGATGGTGCGACCTTGGGGAAGGTAGCTAAACGATGTAGAGATGGAACAAACAATATGGCAGAGTGTCAAGCTGCAATATTGGCTGTCCACATGGCACAATAGTTAGGGATTAAGAAACTACACCTAGAAGGAGACTCTCTACTGGTTGTGCAAGCCATCTCCAAACTTTCCATAAAGGCATGACATCTGGAAAAATTCACAGGCTCAATAATAGAAAGACTTGAAAATATTGAAGATTTCAAAATCACTCATATTAGGAGAGAAGGAAATTCAGAAGCTGATGAGCTCTCTAAATGGGCAACAAATATGACAGAGATAGATAAACTATGGTTTGAACTAACCCCCCCTTTAAATCATTAATTTATATGAAAAGGATGGAAATTCCAAAGGTTTGTTTTGGGAAATCTTAAAAAAGTGTGAAGTAGCGCAGCCGCTCAAAAGCAAATTACTCCGCATAGATGAATGGCGTCATCCAAAGGTAAGATAATGATTGTCATTAAACTGAGTTTTGGGTTGATGGCAGAGAATATTAACTGATGCCACCGTTGCGATAGCAAGTGTGCAAAAGGACATTCCTACTTTAATTGTGAAGCAGCTCTTTATTTATAGCACCAAGGCCAAGCATATTTTTCTGCATAGTGAGAACCAGACAATTTGTTCTGTGCAAAGAAAGGGAAGGAAACACTAGAATGGAGCCGCGTTTCACCTTTCCAACAAAGCGGAAACAAAAAGCTATTTTAGGCCCTGTGGATGATCATAGGGTCAAACTCATGATAAAATGCCCGACGAAGGAAATTGTCGTGGCCTTTCAGGAAACTTTAGGGCCGTTCTTCCATGAGAATGTGGACCGTTGGAAGCTGCAGGTGGACATTGCTGCAATGCTTATGGCGTGGGGATTGGAATTAGGGGAACATGAAGATGTGGTAAGAAAGGTAATGGTGTCGCTGTTTTATGCAGACCTTATCCCAAACATTGACACATTGCTGGAATGGGCACATCCGGGATGGGCCTTTGATTTTAGTGAATGTTTCAAAGACGAGGAAGAAGGGGTTTCAAAGGGCATTCGACCTTTTTTACTTTGGCCAGAGGGTGTAGACAAAGAGAAGTATCTGCAGGACAGACGAACAACATGTTATAAGCTGAAAATGGAGATTAGCAACTACAACTCCCGCAATCAACGACCACTGGTTCCCACTCAGTTCCCAAAGAAAATAGATCTCCGTGTGGTAAAGGGTGGGTGATGGAGTAGCGGGAGAACCTTTAAATCCCCGATCAGGTGACGATCAATTTTGGGTGTGGCTGTTTTGATGAAATGATAAAGCTTTTGAATCTAGGGTTACGACAATGAAGGATGATCAAGCTGTAAGGAGCGCTGAATGTCTTTTGAAAGGCCAAAATTGACTTTCGAAAAAAGTGAATTTTGAAAGGTTGGCAAACTCAGGTTTTGAACCGATGATGCAGATCCCAGGCCAACGGATGTAGTGAAAACAATGCAAAAAAGATCATGGGCGATGATGGTGGTTTTGAAAACACCGGTTTTGATGTTTTAAAATGGCAAATGTAAAACCTTTTGTAATGTTTTGCTGGGATGGGCTTTTGGAATTTCTTATTGTAATGGGGAGAATTGTCGATAGCTGATGAAAGCAAATATGTAACTTCTTTTAATATTAATAAAAATACTCAATATTACCGACCAAAAATAAAATAAAAATTCCAATAAGATTCTTTTGAATATGAATTTAGAAACTTGTCATAAAAGATATTAAGATTTTAATTTTTCCATTAATAATTATTAATTTGATTATCTTTTAATATTAATATGTAATAGATATCATTCTAAATATTTATAATAATAAATATTTGATTAAAATCATTTTAGAATAGAATAGAAGTGTAAACAAGATTTTTTTTATGAATATAGAAAGTTGATTGATAACTTTAAGATTTTTGCATATATTACTAATTTATTATTATTTTCTAATTTTAGATTATATATACATCTATGTCTATGTCTATCTATCTCCATGACTGATGAAAAAACAAGGATTTTCATTTCTTTTAAAAGGAGATGCATATATATTTTACTAGAGTTTCAACCTTTGCTTGCTTATAGCTTAAATGTAAGGTATATACTTGATATTTCATACAATTATATTTTTTATTTTTTAATTTATCAATAAAATTAAGTGCATGCATTTTTGAAACATTATCAAGATTGTAATATATTTATTTTATGACAACATTCATGGCAAATTGTGTGTGAACATAAAGTCAAAATCTAGATATGAATTTTGTTCCTTGAAAATGCATACATATGGGATGAGTAGAAAAATAGATTTAAACTTGATTTCTATAATATTTTTTCAGCTAACCATGGTGGAACCCTACTTTTTATAATCCTTTCATCATTAAGAAAATCACCTTTAACATCCTATCCTTTTTATCTTATTATATTTAATAACCTTAATTTAATTTAATTTTTATATTTATGATTTCTAGGAAGAATAAGAGCATTACATGAACCACCATCAAATATAACTATTATGATGTTTTAATCATTATGAGTACTTCCTATATAATTATTATGAAAAACTCATCATATCAATGTGTGCAATAGAAACTATATGCACATTTAAATGTAAATCAAAAATCAATAAAACACTATTTTATTTCTGTAAAACGAATTTGACTACAGAAAACTATATTTAAAGACAACTGGTTTGGCTTACACGACGAGATAAAGGATAAGAAAAAACTATTCAAATGGATTGCTTACCTGCATCTTTTGAAAACCAGTGACCCATTTTCTAATAAGTCAAGATCTGAAATTGAAAAGAGAAGACTGTATATTATTTATGTATAATGAATCAACTAGAGCAAACTATATATAACGATAGCTGATCCGGCTTAAACGGTAAGGAAAAACAAAAAAGCCAAAGAAAAAAATCAATACAGCTAGAGAAAAAGCCTAACAAAGCCTACCTAAACTTAGTAAAATTGTTAAAAATAAATAAATAAAACTTTTATGGAAATGAAATTATCATATTTTAAAAAACTGAGAGATTTTTCTTTGAGCAAATTGAATTTGGAATAATATTTTCAAAAAGTTCAATTGTAATTACAATATATTATTTATAGTACTAGGGAAAAATAAAAATAAAAAAATGAAACAACATATTGATCATGTATATATTTTTAAATGACTATAATAAAATTAAGGTATTTAATTTTTCTATTAGGTAATGTTGAAATTACAATATTGTATTACTTGCAATATTTCAATATAGTTGAAATGGCTTATCATACATTAAAAAACTAATTCAAGATATTGATCATACATATTTAAAATAACCACAAAAAATTATCATATTTGATTTTTCTTTTGACTAGGAACAAATTTACAATACAACATGTTACTTACAAAGCTTAATTGCACTTACTTACAATATGATAATGAAAACTTAAAAAAAAAACTAAAAGAAAAAATACTCACCATATTACTTATATAGATAACATTTAAAAATAAAAATAAACATATTAGAAGCATATTGGTCAAGGAGTTGGAATTTGATCATACATGTTTTTAATAACTAAAATAAAATTATTCTATTTAGGTAAATTGAAATTCAAACATTATATTATTTACAATATTTTCAACAAAGTTGCCTCTTGCACTCCATAAAGAATTTTAGTAGTTTTAAGTTTCCTGTTAATTTTTTTTAATCTAGTATAGCCCTGTGTGGCTTAGTTCGTATATTTTGGTTAATACGTGTGATGGTATAGTTAGAATAGCTTGGATTGTTACTTGTGCTATTATGGTCAAACATTGTTTAGTTTTTTATAGAGGGAAGTCATGGTGATTATCTCTAAGTTTTGTTGCTAATGTGTGGATAATGGTTATCTGCTAATTGTGCCCTCTGGGCTATGTTTTTTGGGACAACACCCTTGTTTATGTTGCTTCTGATATCAAAAACAAATTTATCTCTCGCTAATTGCGTGTCTTATATTTAAATATAATTATTTAGTGTAAAATTAAAAAAAATGTGAATTTAGATAGCGTCGAGTAAAGTAACAAAGGGCCACAAGTTGGAGGAAGATCAAGCTCAGGTTGTAATTCTCATTGCTAATGATGGAGCGACAAAAATGGGGTCTCCTCTTCTCTGTCAAGGGAAAGAATATTCTAAAAGGGATAGAGGAGGAGGGATTGTGAAATTGATAGTTAGAAATCTGAATATTTCAGTTTGTGTATCTAAGTGGTGAATATTGTCATTCCTAATCATTTTTTGCACTCCAAAATTGAAAGACTAACAAAACAAACGATAATAGTTAAGTTCAATGGTATTTGGTTGACCATGGATTGAATCAAGAGGTGGAAATCTCATACATGGGTCAAAATGGTGCCAGAGATTAATTTCCTAGCATTAGGGTCCATTCAATTTGTCATAGCAAGACAAAGAGAAGATTCTCAAAGGGGGACCATGGTTTTTTGGGAATTTTGGTTTATACGCTAGGGCTTGGTGCCCTAATTTTGAACCCTACACCAAACATATTAGGATTGCCCCAGTCTGGATACGAATGTGAAAGCTCCCTATGGAGTTAAGAATAGAGGAGGTTTTCAAACTTATTGTTAATTCTTTAGGGGTGTATTTGTAGTCTTTGCACGCTCTTGAAAATGGTGTCTTGACTCCTTTCACTAGGATATGTGTCGATTTATATTTAAGTAAGCCGCTCAAGTACACCATTCAATTAAATTCAATATTGGGGGTAAGATTTTCAACAATTAGATTATGAATGTCTTCCATTCATGTGTTTTATGTGATAATAAATTATGTAAGAAAACCTCACAAAGTAAGCAATATAGGAGGTGAGAAATGGGGTTCAGTCTTTGAGAATAGGTCATTGGAGAAGGATAAAGTCAAGCAAGGAATGAAGGATAGTGAGAAAAAGGGGGCAAAATTTAGGATAAAATCCTCATCCTAGTTGGTAGTTGAGGGGTACGAGGATCTTGGGGCATTGGAAAAAGTCATTTTTATTGATGGGCTACCTCAAGATGAGGCCACAAAAGGGGAGGCAAAGGTTATTTCCCCTTCGGGACTGATAGACACAGACAATATTAGATCAAGGCTAGGAAAGGGATCCCTTCATCGAAGCTTGTTGTTTCTAGAGGAAATGACTCGAGCAAAGAAAATGAGTGGTCTATTACCACTAGGAGAACCAATAAATTTGGAGGAAAGTTTGGTTTATATGTGGTTATGGAGGAAAAATACTAGAGGTATAAAAGGTGAAAATACCAAAGACAAAGAAAAAGCATTGGAGGAGATTGAGAATAGAACTTAGGCTTTAATGGGGTAGTTTGTTTCTAATGGAGGTGGGCACCTCCCTAAATCTAGGAAAACATGAAGATGCTCGGTTGGAACATTTAGGGCCTTAATGACTTGGAGAAGCATTGTTTTCTCAAACGAATAATTCAAGTTGAAAGTCCAAACCTTATGTTGATTTAGGAAACCAAAATGGATAAATATTGTTAGTAATAACTGAGAGGGGGGGTGAATTAGTGGCCTCAAAAATATTCCAATAATCAACCCTTAAAACTTAGTACCATAATATTATACCTCTAGTTATCTTTAGTCCTATAAGATGAATGCCTCCAAATACTTATATCAATTTACTACTGCTCGAAATGCTTTGTAAAACCTTCTACTGTATGTTTACTGCATAACAGTCTGTTAATTTACCGAAAGACAATAAATTATCTAGAGTATACCAATCAATCCAGTTAAGTTATGTGTAATGTAAAACACTAAAGTAATGACTCATAAACACATTAACACATGTATTATTAGCATGGAAACCCTATTAAGGGAAAAACCACTTGGGACCGGTAACCCAAAATTTTCACTCTTCTGAAGTGAGCTCGGTGAAGAGCCAACCCTGTTAAAGGTTACAAACACACTGTTAGGTGTGACCTTGTTAGAGGATTTAAAAGTTTAGTCTGTCACTTGATATTGGGCATCTCTGTGCTACCATCTTTGATCAAACACTCACTTGGCCTGTCAATTGTTATCTGGCATCTCATGCTATCTTCATGATCAAAATTTTTGATACTCCTTTGGATGTATCTCAATATAGAAAGGATCTTTAAATCCCGCTCGGTTAATAGACTTTCTGAATCAATGGTAAAAATGAAACAGTATGATCTGTTCACATATACAACTTATACTTGCTGATTTTCAGATCTATTGTAATCTCATAAAATTATTCTGATCAATACAACTCTATTTATACCTTTGCTCCACTTTGATTCTGCTCGATGATGTTGTGCTTTGTTGCTCGATGTCCGTAAAAAACTTTAGATCTTTCCTCAGCTTGTTGATTAGTACTGTATGAAGTTTCTCTTCATCAGTTTCTCTTCAACATCCTATTTTTCATTTACTCCCCACACCAATTCGTAATGAATTGAGTTGTCTCTTTTATAGACATGATATCACCGTTGTTAGGCTCTTGATCTTCTTGATCTTGGCGTGATCCACAATTATCACCAATTAGATTCAAAGAAAAACTGTTGTTTTATCTCACTGAGATCTTCTTGCCAACTGGACAAAACAACTTTAAATCCATTACTTATCTCTAGCTTATCTTGTCGATGAAAACAATGATAACTACCAGTTAACTCTATATTTAGCTCTGCCAGCTAGATATTTTGTCATTTCTGAACTCAATTTAATTTTGGTGTTTAACTCTTTGATAGCGTCGGTCAACACTCCATTTCTCCTCGGGCTTCTCCGTTGGTTTACACTATGTTTCTGGCCGTTGGGTATGCTTGTGATTCTACTCGTCGGTGTTCTTTCTCAAGCATCACTGTGACTTGACTGTCGGTGATCTCTATCCATCGGGTTTCACTGACCGTCGGTGTTTGTAGTCACATTGTGAATACTTGTCTTTTATGCATTATAGAAAGCATAATTTTTTTCTCTTTGATTCTATGAAGTCTTTGACACTTTGATTATAACTGATTAGATTATATCAAGTTGAGATCAATGAAAATACAATCCATTAACTGATTTAATTTCTTGCATTATCTTTCTGCATTTCGGTGATCAACTTAACATCTTCAAACATTCAATCAGTTACATGTCATCAATCTCTCCCTTTGGCATTGATGGCAACATACTACATTATCATACTATACTATCACTAATACAATATGAAATATATAGTTTCATCAAGCTTTCCTAATGTAACTATTACAAATGTCTGGCTCTCAGTAAACTCAAAAATAGCTTACATTTGTTTCATGCAGAGTGGTTATCTTCAATCTTCAATCCCTTCACTGGATAGATGTATCATCTTCTTCCTCTGTTCTGATATGTGCTCTACCTTAACTGTTCCTTTTCTTGATAATCTCTTTTTCCTTTGACAACAATCTTTCTCTTTGTCTAAACTCTCTCCCTTTGTTACTTCTCTCCCTTAGATGGATATTTCATGTGTAATCAATTTCTCTCCCTTAGAATATTGATTTAAATCTTCCTTTTTGATTCTCAGGAACTTCTCTTCATGGATAATGATATAATCTCCCCCTTTATCATATCTCTCCTTTATGTGATAATGAGATCATCTCTCCCTTTGTATGATAAAGCGAATCTCTCCCTGATGATAATTATCCCTTATGATAATGAGATATTTCTCCCCCTTTCACAACAATGCCAAAAAAAACATTTCTCTTTATTTTATCATCTATATCATGTTCCATCCCCTTGCATAATATATTCCTTGAATTTCCCTATCCATCAGCAATACAAAGTTTTGATTTTTGGTGCAGATATGTACCTTGCAATGTACAGATGTATATCTTTTGTTGTTCATCTTAGTATTTGCATCAACATGACTGATCTTATGATTTGGTATAAGCTGATGCAACCTCCTAGTCAGATTACTGACCGATAGACAAGGGTTGAACCCCTAGTCTCTGTCTCAAGTACTCAAAAGTGTCCTTCAATAGTGGCTTGGTGAATATATCAGCTAACTATTCCTTTGATTGAACATATTCCAGTGTCACTTCTTTTGCTTGCACTTGTTCTCTTAGATAGTGATACTTGATAGCAATATGCTTAGTCTTAGCATGCATGACTGCATTCTTAGAAATGTTTATTGCACTGGTATTATCACAATAGTTAATTATTGGTTCAATGATCTTCATATGCATACCTTCCAGCAATTGTTTGATCCATGCAATATTAGAGCAATTTGTAGCAACAACCACATATTCTTCTTCTGCAGTAGACTAAGATATGCATCCTTGCTTCTTGCTTGTCCATGTGACAAGTCTTTCACCCATGGAGAATGCTCCTCTAGTTGTGCTCTTTTGGTCATCAATGCTTCCAACCCAATCAACATTTGTATAGACTTGTAGCTCAAATTTTCCTTCTCTTTTGTACCATAAGCCATAGTCCTCGGTGTTCTTCAGATATTTCAGAATTCTTTTGACAATAGTCATATGTGATTCTTTGGGATTAGCAGAGAATCTTGCAACTATCCCCACTGCATGTGCTATATTTGGTCTAGTATGAACAACATACATCATTTTTCCAATCATTGATCTATATAAGGTCTGATTTACCTCATTTGATTTGTCTTCTTTTGTCAGCTTACATTCGGTAGCCATAGGTGTTCCAACTGGGTGGTCCCACAATAGTGTGTCCCACTTTTTTGAACATCCTGATTTTTGCTGAAATTGCACATTTTTAAGAAAATATGATGATTTAAGCCTTGAGAGGTCCCATTTGAAGGAGTAAATTTAAAAT
>MU224133.1:5742962-5776846 GCA_018584345.1 Thuja plicata | reverse complement strand
TGGATTCCCTAGATATTTGTGTTACAAACCTAAATTCAAAATAATTATGTTCTTATCAGTTTTATAAAAAAAGTTATGTTGATCAAAGTGAGTGTCACTCCTGAAAAATCCTGATTTTTTACAAAAAAAAATTTTGAAGGAGAAGGAAAAATGGATACAAATAAATTCCAATTTTTTTTTAAAAAAAATATTTATAAACTAGAAACAAAATGCTAAAAGTCACTAGTTTACATCATCTTCAAATTCTTAATGGTTTTACAACAATAGATGTCCGAAAGCAAAGTTTTTTTCCAGAATGTTCATTTCAGTGTCAAAGTTGGCCAAAAAGTGGGACACAATTTTGTGAGATCACCCAACTGGTTTGGAATCTTCCATCTTGAATATCTTTAACACTTCCTTGATGTATTTGGACTGAGTGATGTATTTGCCTGCATCTTGTTGAAGAATCTGCAAACCAAGAAAGAATTTGATCTTCCAAACATAGACATTTCAAATTCCTTGCTCATTTCATTAGCAAAGGATTTGCATAACAATTCATTTCCCCCAAAAATGATATCATCAACAAAAAATTCAGCAATCAGAATGTTACCATCGGTATCTTCTTTTAAGTACATATTTCTATTTTCACTCATTCTAACAAATTTTATGCTAATGAGATAAGAGTGAAGTCTTTCATACCAGGCTCTCAGTGCTTGTTTCAATCCATACAAGGCTTTATGTAGTCTACATACCATGTTTCTCTTGTCTGGATCAACATACCATTTTGGTTGTTCAATGTATACCTCTTCTTCTAGTATTCCACTTAGGAATGAAGATTTGACATCCATTTGGTATACCTTGAATCCTTTAGATGCGGCATAAGAAAGTAAGATTCTAACTCCATCTAGTCTAGCAACGGGTGCAAAGGTTTCTCCATAATCAATACCTTCTTCTTGTGCATATCCCTTGCATACTAATCTTGCTTTGTTTCTAGTGACTTCTCCATTCTCATTCAACTTGTTTCTGCATATCCATTTGGTATCGATGACATTCTTGTCATCTGGTCTCAGTACTAGTGTCCATGTATTTTTCTTCTCAATCTGCTATATTTTCTCATTCATAGCACTGACCCATTCTTCATTCTCAAGTGCATTCTTAACAGATTTAGGCTCAAAATCACAAAATAAACATCTAGTGTTAAGTGACTTACTTCTTGTTCTCGTTCCAACCTTTTTGTCTCCTATGATTTGATTTTGTGGATGATGTCTTCTGACATACTTGGAAAATTTTGGTTCAGCTCTGTGTTCATCATACTGATCATCTTCTTCACCTTCATTTTCATCTCAATTGATCAGAACATCATCTCGAGGATTATCCTGATTGTTGGTAATTGCAGCCTGATGCTCGGGTGCAATGTTCTGATGCTCGAGAGTGACACACTATTGCTCAGGTAGAGTGTCAGGTTCTGTATAAACAAACATATTGTAGTCCTCTAGTTCCTTTTTACTTTCCTTGTCATCCTTTTCTGCAAATTCATCTATTTTCACATTTGCACTTTCAATGATTTTGTTAGACGACTTGTTAAGACATTTATAAGCCTTACTTTTGGTTGAATACCCTAGGAAGACACCTTCTTCACTTTTGCAGTCAAGTTTTCCATTTCTATCATCCTTCAATATATAATATTGACTACCAAAGATTCTGAAGTAACTTACATTGGGTGTAAGACCATACCAAAGCTCATAGGGTGTCTTCTTTGTGTCCTTCTTCAATTGTACTCTGTTTAGTTTACAGACAACAGTACTGATAGCTTCCCTCTAGAAAATTTGAGTGATGCTTTTCTCAATCATCAATGTTCTTGCACAGTCAACAATTGATCTATTTCTCCTTTTAGCAATTCCATTTTGCTGTGGTGTTCTCGGTACATAAACTTGTCTTTTAATTCCATGCTCATTGCAATAGTCAGTGAATTCTTCTGAACTAAATTCTCCTCCTCTATCTGACCTTAAGCATTTTAGTTTCTTTTCACTTTGTTTTTCTACCATTTCTTTATACCATTTAAACATCTTAAATGTTCCTGATTTATCTTTTAAAAACATGATTGTCATGACTCTATAAAAATCATCAACAAAGAGAATAAAATACCTACCTCCATAGTAGCTCTTTGTTCTCATGGGTCCACGTAGATTTGTGTGGACTAATTATAGAATTGCAGTAGATGTATGGGTTTTTCTCTTGAAACTAGACTTTGTCATCTTACCTTTTTGACAATTCTTGCACATGATATGCTCAGGCTTAGCCATTGTCGGTAAGCCTCTAACATTCCTTTTGTTTCTTATCTTTATCATGTTGTCAAAGTTTACATGACACAATATTTTGTGCCACAACCATATATCTTCGTTTCTAGCCATCAAACAAGTGGTGTTAGTGTCATCAAGATAGAAAATGTTACCTTTTGTCTTCTCACTGGTGCCAATCAACCTTCCTGATTCATTGTAGATTTTTGCCTTCTTATTTTCAAATGCTATTTTGTGACCTGAATTGTTCAACTAAGAAACATTAACAAATTGTAATTCAGTCCTTTAACCCAGTAAGCGTTTTCACATTTTATCAGGTTATTCAACATTATGGTTCCTTTACCTTCAACTGGACAAGGTGTATCATTTCCCATTCTCACTAAACCGCCATTAAAGTATTCAAAAGTCTCAAACTTTTGTTTATCATCGGTCATATGGTGAGCGAAGCCACTATCTATGATCCAAACATCATTCTTACTAACTTTAGATACGAGTGCAGTTTCTACATACCTTTCTTCATCTTCATATGAATCATCCTTCATGGCTACAAACACCATCTTGATGTCTTCTTTTGATTCAGTGTCGGTGTCATCAACTCTGTTCTCAGCTAGGTAACAAGCTTTCTTCTCTTTGTCCTTGTAGTCTCAGATATCTCTCTTGTCAGATTGTCGGTTGCTTCGATAATCTCTATTTTCACCTTTATCAAACTTCTTCTCATATGATCTATCATTTCCTCTGTCATCTTTTCTTCAGTTTGGACATATTGCAGCAAAGTGTCCAACCTCTTTACAATTGAAACATACAAGTGGTAATTTACCTTTGTATCTGCATTTTCCTCTCTATAATCTTCTGGCCATAAGTGCTTCAATCTCATCAAGTCCTTGATCTTCATTACCACTGTCACTATCATTTCTAATAGCATGTCTATGACTTGAATTACTTATCTTTAGAGAAGATTTGAATGCAGATTCTATGGATAATAAGACACTATTATCAAAGTTGTTCATCTCAAATGAAATTAGTCTACCAATCAGACTATCTAGAGTAATTGTATTGTTTGCTACTGCTCTCATTTCTTGAATAGAAGAAACTCTAATAGCATAAATAGGCAATAAGGTTCTTAATATTTTTCTTACTACTGTCTCTTCTTCAAGTACACCTCCAACTCCTCGGATAGCATTTACTACCTCTTTTATTCTGCAGCTATACTAGGTGATGTTTTCTCCTTCTTTCATCCTTAGGTCATCAAAACTCCCTCTTAGGTTTTCTGCCTTTGCTCTGAGTACATTGGCATCTCCTCCATGTACAAGCTTCAACTTATCCCACATTTTCTTTGCAGAGGTGCAGTTTTTGACATCTTCAAACTCAACATCGGAGAGTGATGATGCAAGTTCTATCATCATGAAATTATGCTCATGCTTGACTCTTAATTGCTCAAGAGTATGAGGTCATGTAGGAAACACATATTCAGTATCTAAGTATTGAGAAATATCATTTCCAATACCTAATAGGTGGAGTCTTATTATGCTTTTCCATGATGCAATGTTGTCTTTATTCAACTTGGGCACATCTCATATGTTCATCTTGTGATCTTTTGCTTGAGTTGTTAAACTCCCTTTCTAAGCACGCAAGCTCTAATACCAATTGTCAGTAATAACTGAGAGGGGGGGGTGAATCAGTGGCCTCAAAAATATTAGAATAATCAACTCTTAAAACTTAGTACCACAATATTATACCTCTAGTTATCTTCAGTCCTATAAGATGAATGCCTTGGAATACTTATATCAATTTACTACTGCTTGGAATACTTTGTAAAACCTTCTACTGTATGTTTACCAAATAACAGTCTGTTAATTTACCGAAACACAGTAAATTATCTAGAGTATACCAATCAATCTAGCTAAGTTATGTGTAATGCAAAACACTAAAGTAATGACTCATAACACATTGACACATGGATTTTTAACGTGGAAACCCTGTTAAGGGAAAAACCACTTGGGACCAGTAACCCAAAATTTTCACTCTTCTGAAGTGAGCTTGGTGAAGAGCCAACCATGTTAGAGGATTTAAAAGTTTAGTCTGTCACTTGATAAGTGAGCTCGGTGAAGAGCCAACACTCACTTGGCTTGTCAATAGGTATTTGGTATCTCATGCTATCTTCATGATCAAACTTTTTGATACTCCTTGGGATGTATCTCAATATAAAAAGGATCTTCAAATCTCGCTCGGTTAAGAGACTTTTCGAATCAATGGTTAAACTAAAATAGTATGATTTGTTCACATATACAACTTATACTTGCAGATTTTTAGATCTATTTTAATCTTATAAAACTATTTTGATAAATATAACTCTATTTATATCTTTGCTCCACTTTGATTCTGCTTGGTGAGGCTGTGCTTTGTTGCTCGGTGTCCGCATAAAACTTTAGCTCTTTCCTCAGCTTGTTGATCATTACTGTATGAAGTTTCACTTCATCAGTTTCTCTTCAACATCCTCTTTTTCATTTACTCCCCACACCAATTCATAATGAACTGAGTTGTCTCTTTTATAGACATGTTATCACCATTTTTAGGTTCTTGATCTTCTTGATCTTGGCATGATCCACAATTCTTGCCAATTAGATTTAAAGAAAAACTATTGTTTTATCTCACTAAGATCTTCTTGCCAACTGGACAAAATAGCTTTAAATCCATTACTTATCTTTGGCTTATCTTGTCGATGAAAACAATGATAACTGCTAGTTAACTCTATATTTAGCTCTGCCAACTAGATATTTTGTCATTTTTGAACTCTAGCTAATTTTAGTATTTAACTCTTTGATAGCGTCGGTCAAAACTCCAGTTCTCCTTGGGCTTCTCTATCGGTTTACACTATGTTTCTGGCCGTTGAGTATGCTTGTGATTATGCTCATCGGTGTTCTTTCTCGGGAATCATTGTGACTTGACTGTCGGTGATCTCTATCCATCAGTTTTCATTGAACGTCGGTGTTTGTAGTCACATTGTGAATACTTGTCTTTTATGCATTACAAAAAGCATAATCTTTTTCTCTTTGACTCTCTGAAGTCTTTGACACTTTAATTATAATCGATTAGATTATATCAAGTTGACATCAATGACAATACAATCCATTAATTGATTTAATGTCTTGCATTATCTTTCTGCATTTCGGTGACCAACTTAACATATTCAAACATTCAATCAGTTACATGTCATCAAAATATCTCCTCTCAATTATTATCACATGGCTTTGGAGAAATAGTGAAGGAATGATAGTTAGTTCCTCTAGCTCAGTGAGGGGACTGGTGATTCTCTGGAACAAGTTAAATATATTGAGGGGGAGGTAGTTGAGGCAAAGGATTTTTTTATGAGTATCAGATGCAAGATGGTAAGAAGTAGCGACATATTTAATCTCACAAATGTATATGGGCATAATTCTGTAGGAGATAGATTAGAGTTGTGGAACTACCTCAGAAGTTTCAAAATGGTGTATAATACTAAATTTTCACTTATTGGGGGGGGTATTAATGATATATCATCCCATGAGGATAAGAAAGGTGGCAAAGCACTCTTCTCTCAAGGTTCTCTGGCCTTTCAAAGATTTTATGAAGATTTAGCCCTTATGGATGTCAAACCTCAGATAACATGGTTTACATGGTCTAATAGGTATTAGGGGGTAGAAAATATCTCAATCAAGCTAGATTAATTTATTTTTGGCTCACATTGGTGGTTGAGCTCAGATATTTTTTCTATTGATGTCTTACCTTTTAGTATTTTTAATCATTGGTTGATTGTTATCTTAGTGCATAAGGCCTCTAAGTCTAGAAATATTCCTTTTAAGATGAAGGCTATGTGGTACAAAGCCCCTAATTTTTAGAAAAAATTGCAGAAGTGGTAGAAGTTGAAGGTTTGGGGTGTTGTATGTTTATCTTACACAATAAGCTAAATATGATTAAGAGTTAGGTCAGAACCCAGAACAAGAATTACTTTGGAAATCTATTTAAAAATAAGGAAAATATAGATCTCGAGTTGCAAAAAATGGAAGCAGAAATTGTTGAGAAGGTGCTCTCCTCTATGTTATGTGCTATGGATGCAGGTCTTTTGGAGGATGTAAACATTTTTTATGAATGGAGGAACTCATCTAGCATTAGAAATCCATATTCAAGTGGTTGAAGGATGGAGATAGAAATACTAATTTCTTCCATATTGCAACAAAAATTAGAAGACACAATAACAAAGTTACCAAGATTCAGACTCTTGATAGGAATATTTTAGAAGATTTGGAAGCAATTAAATCTGCAGGAAAAAATTATTTTCAACATCTGCTTAGTGCCCCTGCGGTTGAGAATAGGGATTCCCAAATTGAACTTTTGAACAATGTTTTGCATCTCATCACAGATGATAAAAAAAAATCTTATTAGCTCCCTGTTATGCCCTGCATACCCGTCCCTACATTTTGTGTGCAAAATGTTGGGTCCCTCTTTTTACTTTTGGCTCTTACCTTGTTTTCTTTGCCTTTGTTTCTTTTATTTTATTCTCTAGGTTTTCCTTCTCATGGGGTTCATTTTGTTTCATTTTTGTCATTCGTGTCTACGGGACCCGGTCCCGGAGTTGGTTGTTTCCTTCCCAGAAGCTGGATTCCAGACTCCGGGATTCTCCTCCATGATGTCTTCTTCTTGTAAGAGGACAAGGTTGTTTGGAATCCTTGGGCCCGGAGTCCAGAGGTTCACCTGTTCCAAAGTTTTCGGAGAGAGGGTAACTTGCTTTTTACCTCAGGTATAAATAAGATTTACATGTCATTTTCACAGTTACCGCGATTAAAAACACAAAGAGTTTTCAGAGCGATTCCTTGGCGATTTGAGTGTGAATTAAGTGCAAAAGTTCTCTAAGATTAGTGGATAATGACAAGTTGATCTTTGGTAGCTGTTCGTGAGGATTGGAGGTCAGAGCTGTTGCAGAGTGGTCTTAGTGCCTCTTCCCTCCACCGTCCTTCGGATTCACAGGTTGGTTCTTCTGGTTCTTGCCCTTCATTTTTGTTTGGTTTGGTTTCGTGTTGGTTTGTTTTGTTTCTGTTTCTAGTTTTTGTTTCATTCTATTTTGCATTTTTTGTTGTTTGGTTTGCCACCCGTTGGTGGGTCGGCTCTGCCAGAGGGTTGTCCGCCCTCTGTGTAGTTGTAGGATAATGTATATCTTTGTACATTCTATATTTTTTTAGGGTAGTTGCTCTGCGTGCTGTATATTGGTGTATATTGATGTATATTTTATGTGTTTTGCGTGTGTATATGCTTCGGCCCTCGGCCCTCATGTATATTATGTAGATATGTTGTGTATATCCCATAGAGCTCACGAGTTCTTTGTGCTTTGTCGTGTATTTTTACCCCACGAGACAAAGCTCATTGAGACGAAGTCACCATGGTTTAAACTCGGCACCTCGCTGGTTTGAACCATGGTGGCTTTCTCTCTCCTTTGTCTTGTCAAATTGATGGCAGGATTAATTTCCTATGTATGGCATTTAAAATGCGTCTAATCTGGCATTCAATTTTGCCCCGTGTCGGCCCACTTGTCCTAATCAATGCCATAACTGGCTTTACGCCGCCTGCCATTTTACCACGTGCCAGTGCACATCGGCCAAAGTACATCCTATTGCTAGTCACATCGGCAATGACTAGTTTGTCCAGACTCCAGACTCCCAGCGGGACCTTGTCTTCTGCCTTTTCCTTGTCACCGTGTCAACACACTTTGGAATGCTTAAGCCATGTTCATTTCTAGATATTCTGGAGCCTCTTGATGTATGTGCTAACGTTTGTTTGATAGGTGCGGGTTGGTGAAGAATCTCCCGGAGTCTTAATTCATGTTTGTGTCCTGATGGTTTTCCAGTCTTACAGGTTGCTGATAAGTTGATTGAAAATGTCTGACAATTTTTCACCCCCTGATAGTCTGGAACTACCAACCACCTCTACCCGGGTAGCCACAAAATCAAAGATGGAAAGAATGTTAGCAAAGCTGCCCCTGACCTCCAAGTATCCAAAAGATGGAAGTGTTGCAGGGTCCAAGATAGACTCCAAATTTCATGAAATAACAGATCCGGACCCCGAGAGTTGGGCCGAATTTCAGGGTCTAATCTAGGCCACTTACAAGTTGAAGGAATAGGGAGATAAGATAGCCACTTGCCTAGCTACCTCCGGCATCATAAGGGCTGCAAACTTTCCCCTGTGTGGTGTAGTCACTCAAACTAATTAGGCAGCTAGAGGTATTGTATAATGCGGCCACTCGTTCAATTTTGCTCCTAGATCCCCGACCGCTGCAATATCCCGCCATAATCATCACATTGGAATCTCCCACCTTTGCTTCTGGGTTGGGAATCCCTCAGTTCAAAGGGTCCATCGTAATCACCAGGGCCAGCTCACTAAAGGAATTTGGTGAGGCCAAAATCATTTCCTGGCAACACCTCAATAATCATTGGTTAAAGTCTCCAAAGCGAGACTGCAAGAGAATGAAGTTGGAAATTCCCCACGGGGATTTCAAGGAGCCCATTCAAGCGGGTATTATATTTTTGTGCAAAATCTTTAGATGGCCCCACACCCAAGAATTCTCGGCGTGGATGTATTACTTCTTGATTTGCATAACAATGCACAATAGGACTTTCAACTAGGTGATAATTATATCTAATCATGTAGATACACAAATGAGGACCATCACCCAGCATTCACAATTTTATATGACTTCATATGTGCTGTGGGCATTGGCACAACAAAGGCTGGCTTTTCAAGGCCTGGGAACAGTTAGAGAACTCGAGAATGGCCCAGGACAGGTCACACCTTGGGATCATTATCCCCAATTACAGTGGGAGCTCAGCTTCTAGAATTTCTGCCAGGTAAATGACGCCTTCATTTACCACAACATTCTTACACTTACCCAAGATTATGGGTACCACCTCTCACAGGAGAAAATGACATTGGTCAATTATTATGGCCAATATTTTATTCAATTTAGGCATCACACATACATTAGGGTGACAGGCTTCAACGGGAAGCCCTACCTCCTTCCCTGGTATTGCGGGGATAGGATAATTCTTTTAGAGTTCTATAGGCAGATGATGGATCTGCACACCTTCTTCACATTGAAGAAGGTCATCAATGTCCCATTCCCCTTTTCTTGCGGGGATTACACATGTAGCCTCGCTGCGGCCCGGGAGGTAGATAACGAGTTAAAAGGATTGGGGCTGGTTGAATTTAACCACGCCCGGAGAAATTATGATCCCCGTGGCAAGATTTCCGCCACACTACCTAGGGCGTCCCCCCCGCATGACAGTGATATTGAAGACTTATGGGTGGATTGCCAGGATAGCTTCGATCTCAAGGCCTGACAACCTACAAGCATGAGCAAAGGGCTCATGGAGGTGCTAGACCTTCAAACTTTTCTGAAGGGTTTCAAAGATGACGGGCCGCTGGAAGATCCAGAATACAAGGGATAGGGGCTGGACAAATTAGACCTCCCTCCAGTGGACTGGGCCACTCTAGAGGATTTAATGATTGAGGGGGTATGCCACCCCATCCTTGAAGCAAGTCATAGGTACTTTTCCCGGGTATGCCCTAAGAGCACCCGAAAGAAAGCAGCAGTCAAGAAGACCATTCCTTCTTCAGCCAGCGCCGGACCTTCTTCATTCGTTGCACCCGCTAAAGCAAATGTGAGAAAAGGAAAAGAAAAAGGAGTCCTGGTGCCTAAGGCATCCCCTCAGATTCCCACATTTTTGATGGAAAAGCTACATGATCAGATGGAATCGGCAAAATTGGCCAACCAACAAATCAGCATGCAGGTGGCTGCCGGTCTCCCAATCACCCCAATGGTATCTGCTCACCCAACGGGACCCCCTTCATTGGTAGCAATGATGAATAGGTAGAATTTTGCTGAGGTAGAGTCTTCCAGCATTCTGGACACCGAGGCTTCTCTCACTAGGAAAAAGAAACTAGTTGCGACCCCCATACCAAGCGCCGCCCTTGGTATGCCCGAGAAGCCCCTAGTAGATGTAAGTTAGGATTCTCCTAAACTTGAGGATATCTCAGACTCCTCTCTGCTACATGATGATTTTGATGATACCTTCTCAACAGAGGAGCTTCTAGAGATCCAACAGGGTGTCAGTACTGCAGTGAAAGAAATTGAGGCTCAAGACGAAGAAGAAGCCCCTGTAGAGAAGGAAATTTTCGAAGAAGAAGATACATCAAAGCAAGAGGCTCAGGGAGAAACCCATACTAAGCCTAAACAAGAAGAATTACCAGTCTAGAGGACCATGGATTTTCAAAGGTAGCCTATGGATGAGCCCCCAATGGAAGGAGAATCCAGACCCTAGGGAACAACCGTACCTCCAACCATCACGCTCCAGGTGCCTTTGGAAACTTCGGGTGACCAAGAGCCCCGAAGCACTTTCGGTGAGGTCGTAACAGCTGTCGCCTTGTTAAAATTTGGCCAACGACCTCACCCACCTCTAAAAGATGTCCCAATGGAGGAGGAGAATATTGAAGTAGATGAGGCCAATAAGGCCCAGGAACAACAATAGCCAATGGACCAAGAGGTCCCGGAGGAAGAAAATGAAGACGCTGCTAGTGACACCAGGGAAGATGAAGTCCCTGAGAATATAGAAATTGAGACCGGGGAAAAGATCCTAGGTGATTTTGCGGAGGACGCCGACATGGCAGAAAATATCAAGGATTCCAGAGAACAAGAGACAAGAAAAGAATAGGAATAGGAAGAACTGGAATAGGAGTAGGAAAAAGTGCCCGAGGATAATGCAGACTCAGGGAATGCACCGTCAGATTCAGAAATGGATCCTAATGAACAGGTATTGGTAGCAAGGCCACCCCAGCCGCCCCAATGGCTGGTAGAAAGTAAGAAGAGAAAATCTTCGACGGTGACTACAAGTGCTCCACTATCACTGGCGGAAATGATGGCCAAGAATGCCGAGACAAAGAAGCCTAAAAGGGCGCGGGTGGTCCATACTCTCTAGACCAACCCAACAGGCAGCACTGTTGCGGTCATCGCAACACCCCCAACAAACACAGATGCAGCGGCCACAAGGTGCAAAGACTACAATATAATAGAGGTAGAACTGGGGAAAAGAGACAGGCAAGGAGAACTAGACTTGCTGAAGGAGGATACCAAGGTGATAGAGGCCCGGTACGTGAAGCAGGGATGGAAGCTGCAAGAGGAAAGAGAGACAAAATCCAATCTCCTCATGCTTCTGGCAGAATTAACACAGCCCTTGGCTGAAGTACACCCTGGAACCTCCTCTTCTGGATTGCCACTTGCACAGGGTGACGTGGAATCACTGCGCATAATGAAGAAAAAGGCACAAGCAATGGACGGGTGGGAAGCTGAGCAAATAATGGTGATGAAAGAATTTCTTGCGGCATCCCTCCCAGACTTCTATAGGGTAGATATTGCTCTTAGCCATGCGAGAAGCTCCGCTCAGATATGGGAGCGAGACTTAGAGAAATATGAGAAATGAAAAGCAGGATTGGAAGAGATCCGCAGCACTGGCGAGGAAGTCATCACAAAGTCCAACATTTTGGGGGAAGAATCATATGATTCCCTCTAGGTTTAATACTCCAGACTTTCCCTCAAAATTGAGGTTTGCAAGGAAGTGGTTAAGACCTTAAAGGAGAAGATGACAGTTGCCCGATATCCCTTGGGCTTATTCGAGGCATTCGTGGTTAGGGTATCACAAGTTGATCCCCTCACCACCGGGAAGTGTACCCTAGAGGACTATGTCCTTGATAATTTCAACGAAAGGATGGAATCCCTGTATCCTCTGGGAAAAGATTTTGATCAAGGCAGGTTGTCCCGGTTGTCGAAGACCATGATTCGGTCACATTATGCCATCAAAATGGTGAATGAATTCCAGAGCGGGGCCTGAGAAGTTGAGGATGCGATGGAGGCTGTTCACAGCAGGTGGGATAGCATCCGGAGTATAGATGAGGAGAGCATAAGCCAAGTGTTAGAGGCTTGGGAAAAATCATAAGTCAATAAAGTTCTCCAGATCTGGGAGAATTTAGCCCAGCATCACGTTTTGTATTCTTTATTCTTTTGGAACACAAGTTCCGGATCCCAGAATTTTGGATCTCACATTTTTGAATTCTTCACGTGACCCGTGTCTCAGATCCCAATGCTGATTGGTCACTTTTAGGACAGTAATAAAGGTTGTCAAAAGATGGATAACTGCAACAAGGCACATTAGCTCGACGGGAGGTTTCTGACAAATGGTCTTCCCAAGGCGCCGCTTCAAAGATACACCTGGCACATCGGAGATAGGGCGCCACTTTCCCATTTATGAGGCATGTAGCCTCAATCCCTAGGGGAATCATATTTCTTCTTTCTCCTTCCTGGCTCTCTTCTCAAGGTCGATTCTTCCACTCCATCTTTCTTGTCTTATTCTTCTGACATATCAGGCCTTTTCCATCTCGAGGCCTTTTGTAACGTGGCACAGGTAGTATTGACCACTAGATAATGTATTTTATTGTAAAGTGTAAAATAAGTTAGGGTTAGGTTTAGGTCAGAAGATGTGTATAAATAATAAGGCTGACCTCATGAGAGATGGGTTCATGTGAACCACTACTCATGAATTGTGGGTCAATGAGTTTGACTCAAAAACTACACAGTTGAATCCTGATAGCAATATCACAATTTGACTTGCTGTGGAAAAATATCTCCTACTTATCTCATTCCAAGGGTCGATGAAATTGATGATTTTGCAATCCATAGTTAATAGCAATCTGGTTTTCTCATTTCTTAGTTACAGAGCTCAATGCTCCATGGTTTTAAGCTTTTAGTAGTTAAATTCTCCCTGGGAGTTACCATTGTACCACACACCAGTGCTTGTTGGAAAGATGTTAATGAAGAAGGAAGGGTTCTCTCAATGATGTTGTTGGCACTTTGTCTTCTGGGTTAACGGTATTTTATGCTTTGTGTTCTTTGTGTCCTTTGATCTAAGGATTAAAGTAGATTAACGACCTCCTTTCTTTGCTACTGATAAAATATAAGCTGATGGTTGTATATTTCTTCGGTATTTAGTGTAGTGTGTTAGAGAATTGTTGATGTTTTGAATGTTTAGCATAACTATAGGTAGATGAAATACTTCTAACTCTGCAAGATCTTTTTAAGTTTATTTGTTAAGTGTAAGCATGCTTGGAGGAAACCCCCCACTTACCTGAATCCTTGGAGTTGATGAGTTGAAGATAACCAGCTATCCCCTTCGAAAATAGTCACATCTCCCAACCGAGCCCCACACCATCAAGACTCGACTCTCACATGCTTGGAGGCCTAGGGAATCTCATTTCCCTGGACAACCTTTACAGGCGAAGTTGGCCGGTACCCCGGTACCCGGTGACAACTTACCTCTATTGGTGGACCCGGTCACAAAGTCCCGTCAACACTCCCTTTTCTAAAGAAGAAATCCAAAAAGTGGTCTTTTCCATGAGCTCTAGGAAGTCCCCATGCCTTGATGGTTTTTAGATTGAGATTTATCAAAAAAGTTGGCACATTGTGGGGGATGATGTCTTTGCAAGTGTGGAGGAAAGCAAGGTTCGCAAATCTATTTTCAAGCCTTGGAACACTACCTACATTGGACTCATTCCCAAGGAGAAAGATCTAAACTTTGTTTATTAATATAGGCCCATATCTCTATGCAATGCCATCTATAAGGTTGTGACTAAGGCTATGGCCTCTTGATTAAAGGTTTTCCTATAGAATATCATTTCGGGTGTTCAAAGTGTATTTTTGAAGAATAATCAATTGTTGAATAGTATTATAATTGTACATGAAGTGATTCACTCTATTCAAAATAAAAATAAGGAAGGAATGGTCTTCGAGATTGATATTGATAAGGCCTACAATAGGGTTTACTGGCATTTTTTGATCAACAACATGAGGAAGATGGGATTCTATGACTCTTGGTGTAATTGGGCTAACAAATATATTTTTTCCTCCTCTTATGCTATCCTTATTAATAGGGTGTTGACATATTTTTTCAGTTCCAGTAGGGGGCTTCGTTAAGGGGATGCATTATCCCCATGACTATCTAAAATAGGGTCATAAATGGTAATATCAAAGGGTTGCAAGTCTTGGGAGGTATTAGCAATATTACTCATATACAATTTGTGGATGTAACTCTCCTATTTGGTGAAGTCATTGGGAGAGAGAGGCTTGTGGCTGAATATGAGCAGGCTTCAAGTGAAAAGGTAAATAAGGCAAAGTTGTGTACTTACTTCTTGAAATCATTTTGCTTGGAAGCTTTGGAAATCCAAAGGAATTTAGAGTATGACACCGGTCTTTTGCCAAGAAAGTATCTTGGTATGTTACAGGTCTCTAAAAATTCACATTAAATGATTAGAGTGGGGTTGTTAGAAAAGTTAATGGCATGATGGATTCTTGGAAACAACATTAAAACTTGTCTTTGGTGGGTAGAATAATTCTCATCAAATCCTTTATGTTCACTATCCTAATTTACACAATGTCAGTTTTTCAAATTCCCATTAATGTATCCAATATTATTGAGGATATCAACAGTAGATTTCTATGGAAAGGTTGCGAGGAAAATTTCAAATATAATTTGCTGAAGTGGACGATGTGTGTAAGCTAGTGGAATGTGGTGGATTGGGTATCAGGAAATGCAAGGAGATGAACTTAGCTTTGGGGGCCAAGCTAGACCAAATAATTCATGAGGATAAGGAAAACGTTTGGAGCAAGGTATTGCAAGATCTAAATATCTTCAATGTGTAGAATAGTCTAGATAATTGAGATGGGGGTGAATCAGTTATAAATTTTTTTTTTTCAATTTAATTAATCTAGCGCAACCTTAATTCAATCAAATGATTATAACAGATATAAACTTGAAAGCACAAAAGAACACCAAACTAAAGATTTACTTGGAAAACCCAACATGGGAAAAACCATAGAGAAACTAATTCTCATTAATAAGAACATCAGTTAAGGTGATTTCTAGAGTAAAGGCTCATTGTAGGTAAGCTCACTACTAGCTGGGATATCTACCCTAAATACAAAACCAACTATCATAGTTTAAAAAATGGCTAACTGCCAAAAGAAGAATTAATAAAGAAAATCCACCACTAATAATACTATCACCAAATTGTAACACAAAATAATACAACAATCTGCAATCACCGGTTGTATACAGTCGCACACAAAAAGATGTTTGAATATCTTCTTCTCAAGTTTACATCACTCGTATATGTGCATTGAATAGAAATCATCCTCTACATATACCATTCCATGCATCCATATCTATCCATGTCATCCAAGTACAATAATAATAATTATTTTACAAACTTGTCCGAATATAATTTTAAATAGATCACAACAAGGCATTCTCATCATGGAAGGAATGAAACGTGGACCACACCAAAATCTCCTTGCTCAATACAACACACTATCCACTCATCACACTATCTGGAGCCAAACAATAGCATCTACACATTATAATGTATATTATGTTGCCAAAACACAATCATCAATGTCCATATCAGTCCGAACCCAAAATAATGTATCTTTCTATGTTACAACATGAATTGAACCAAGATTTAAATACGACCAAAGCTAGAACATAATATCACACCAACTAGAGCATGCTAATTTTGAATCACCAAAGCCAAATAGAACCTCAACCAATCAACCATAATATGTTTACATCAATGAAAACTATTCATGACAATAGAAACAATCAAAAACATATTCCAACACAATGTAAAATTTAATTCTTATTTGATAAGGAGATCTCCCTCCCATCGGGCTCTAGTATTGGGAATTTCCTTGGTTGCTGCAAGAAGATCATCTTACCTATGCTAAGAAGGCTTGTTTGAGATGGTAAAAAAATTTGATTTTGGAGGGATAGATGGATGGATTGTCGTACACTAACTGAAAAACCTTGGTACAAACTAATGATTAACCATTTTGAGGACATTAAAGGGTATAAGGTTGAAAACTAATTTAAGAGACAACCCCCAAACCATTTTTGGGGTAAGTGTGTGGTTCCTGTGAGAGAGCTAAGGAAGGAGTGTATAGAGATTCCAAATGAGGCTGATAAATAAATTTTGGTTGGATCTTCTCTAGGGAAGATAGGCTAGATTAGGTGGATAGAGGTGATGGCTATGTCTAGGTCAAGATAATTTTCAAAGACCTCTTATACAAGAACAACAAGGCTAAGCCAGTGGAAAAGAATGTATTGTGTAAATACAATAGTCCTAAAATGAACTCCTTTCTTTGGATTGCCGGTAGGAGAAGGGCTCTCATGTGAAATAGAATGATAATTTTAGGTTGTGAGGGGCCTTCAAAGTGTGTGTTGTGTGAAGCCAGTGAAGAAGATAATGATAATTTATTTATTCACCGTGGTTTTGCTAGCTACATTTGGAATAATTTTATGTCTAGATGAAATATTGTTTGGGCTCATCTCTGTAGCATCCTTGGACTTTTGGAGTGTTGGTTCTTGAAGATTTGAATTCCAAGCCTCAAAATTAATTGAAATGTTGCTCCAGAAATAATTGTTTAAAAGAACTAGATTGAATGAAATGGGATAAGATTCCAAAGTAAAGTGCAGGGGTTGAAAGGGTTTGGGGCAATATTGAAAGCACTATAATGGAAATTGGGAAAATCCAAAAGAGAAATAGTATGGAGGTTTATATCAATGAGAAGATGTGGAGGGATTCTTGGCCCTATTTTCATTGGTGTTGGAATATTATGGTGTTGTTTTTGTTGTTGTTGTTGTTGTTGTTGTTGTTGTTGTTGTTGTTGCTGCTGTTGTTGTTGTTGTCATCATCATCATCATCCTCATCATCCTCGTCCTCGTCCTCATCGTCATCGTTGTCGTCATCGTCATCGTCGTCGTCATCGTCATCGTCGTTGTCGTCGTCATCGTCATCGTCGTCGTCATCGTCGTCGTCGTCGTCATCGTTGTTGTTTTTGTTGTTGTTGTTGTTGTTGTAAACATGCCTTGATTGATTGTATGAGGTCTTGTTTTGTGCTTTGGTGATCTAGTATTGGAGTGCTCTAGATGTTTTTCTCTAATGCTTATATTTAGTCGTATTTACCTTGGTCCTATTCATGTTGTAATATAATGTGATACATTCTTTTGGGTTTGAATTGATCTGGGTATTGGCTAACATGATTTGACAACATGGTGTGCATTGTAACGTGTTCTATTCTTTGGCTCCATAGATTGTGTAGAGAGGAGGTTTTATGTGGTCCACATTTCATTCCTTTCTACCATGGGAATATTTTGTGGTGGCCTATTTCAAATTGTATTTGACTGACTTAGTAGATTGTGAATTAAATTGTGCTTGGCCAACCTAGATGATTATGGAGACATTCAATGATATGAGTAAAAGGTGATTAAGTTCTATGTATTATATAGATGTGATGCGATGTAATATGAACCTCAAAAGATAAATCCAAATATTGTAAAGTATCTGAAATTTTGCAATCGGAGGGAACAAAACATAATTATTTTGTCTTACAGTTGGTGATAGTTATTTCAATGGTAGATTTCCTTTTCATTACTTCTTCTTTTAGCAGTGAGCTGAATTTCAGCTGTGATAGTTGTTTTTTATATTTTGGGCAGTTAGCCCCGTCAGTAGTGAGCCTACAAGTCTGCAGTGATCATCTTAGCAGTCACGTAAAAATCACCTTAACTGATGTCACCTTAACCAGTATTTCATAATTGAGAATTACCATTCTTCATGGTTTTTCCCATCTTGGGTTTTCGACGTAAAATCCAGTGTTCATTATGTATGGTGTTCGTACATGCTTTCATTTTCATTTCTTTTTTGGTTCTCTGATTGATATAATATTACTACCAAATCAATTAAGTTTAAAATATTTTAGGATAACTGATTCACGCCCCCCCGCCCTCTTAGTTACCTAGATTGTGACACAATTGGTATCAAATCTTTGGTTCCTCAAAGGAAAAATTAACTGCTTGAGGTAGATCCAATGGTGCACAAACTGTCAATTCCTATGTTTGATGGATCCAACTACTATTTTTGGAAAGTGCCAATGAGAGGTTACCATATTTCCATGAGCTATACCACTCTGTAAGTTGTTGAGACAAAATATGTTGTACCCATGAATGGTCCTACTATTGCTGATGACATTTTAGCCTATGATAATAATGAAAAAGTAAGGTGTGTTATCTTTAGTAATTTATCAAAGATTGAGCTAACAAAATTTATTTCATTGAACACTGCTTATGACATTTGGGAAAAGTTAAAAGAGATCTATGAAGGATTACCAAAGCATAAAATAGAACCTCTTTCAATCCACCAAGGCATATTGACAACAATGAAAACCATTAATGACAATAACAACAACAAAATCATATTCCAACAATCTCCTCCTTTATCATTGATGGAAACATTCATAAAAAATAAAGAAAATAAATAAATATCAGTATCAAGTCCTCTATTCTTTTCTCCCATTGACAAAAATGATAAAGGAAAAAACTCCCCCTCAAAAGACTTACTTCACTCCCCATAAGAGGAAGTTTCTAAGCATTGATCTAGATAAGAATGAGCATATAATACCCTAGAACAAAACACACCCCAGTACATATTAGTTCAGGCTAGGAATGGGAAAAACCTTGAACTTCTATTGAAGATACTCAAAAGTGTCCTTGCATAATGGTTTTATGAAGATATCTACAAAATGTTCTTTTGTAGGTACATATTCAAGTCTCACCTTAATTTCTAAGACCTTCTCTCTCAAGAAATGATATTTAATGGATATATGTTTCATTCTAGAGTGTTGTACTAGATTTTGGAAATATTTATGGCACTAGTATTATCACACATAATTGAGATCGGTTCATTAAATGATATGCCAATATCCTTTGGCATTTGTTTCATCCATAGTACATGGGTGCAACATGAGCGTGTTGCAATGTATTCAACTTTAGAAGTAGATAGAGATACATGATCTTATTTCTTACTGGACTATGAAACCAACCGTGAGCCAAGGAAATAAGCTCCACCACTAGTACTCCTCCTATTATAAACACATTTGGCCCAATCCGCATCAGTATATGTTGTCAAAGTGAAATCTAAATCCTTGAGGTACCATAATTTGAATTTCTCTCTACCTTTCAAATACCTAAAGATCCTTTTTACTATAACAACATGTGATTCATTTGGTTCTTGTTGAAATCTAGCCACTAAAAAAACTACATGCATAATGTATAGTCTAGTAGCACTTAAAGATAACAATCCTCTAATCATTGACTTGTATTTACTTGTCATTGGCTCATTGCCCTTTTTCCCCAGGATGCTTTTCATATGTTCATAGTTAGTTTTTTGATTCGTTATGATAGGTTTGTAATCACTTTTCATGTTTTTGGTATAAAATGCATCTAGTAATTAAATTTTAATGATGATGGACTTGTCTCCTCGATTGGAAACCGTTGACGATGGTCCAGTCATGACCCGTGAGGTTCATGGACGAAGTTTGAACTCTCATGTGGTGGCTTGAATGTATCTTCACCATTCATGCTTACACTGTGAATTGCCTTGGAACCTTTGGCTGTATTTTCTAGTCTTCCACTTGTGTATGATCAGTTGAGGATCATTGTTGTATATCATTGCTTATGTTTGTGGTGATTTATTGCACTTGTCTATGATGCTTATATCTTATTATTTCATGTGTTTACAAGGGTTCCTTTGTGGGGAATTACACTTTTCCTCTAAAATCTTTTCCTCTCTTCGTTTCTTGTTGATTTTTCTTTCTCATAAGTTTATCCACTGTCTTGATGGCCAATTGATAAGCCTCTTCAATACTTTTAGGGAACACAAGACTCAACTCGTCCTAGAAACTATACTCCAACCCAATAAAGTACCTTGTTACTTTCTCCATGTCGTCTTCACTATATGACTAGATCTAATCACTAACTTCTAAAACTCTTCAATATAGTCTTTTACTGACATATCTTTTTATTTTAAGTTCTACAATATATTTTGAAAATATTGGTTTTATAATCACTCGAAAGGAACTTGGCCTTCAACATAGCAATCATCCCATCCAAAGATTTAATCTTTTACTTGTTATTATTTTATCTCTCTAATTGAACATAATCCCACCACATTGCAATATGTCCTTTGAGTCTCGTACAAGAAAAATTCACTCTTTTCTTCTACAACTCCTTCAAACTCAAAATATTTGTCAATTTCATGAATCCAATCGATAAGTTCCTCTCCATTGAGGCTTTCCAAAATACATGGAAAGCTCTACCTTAGGCTTGGCTCCTACACTTATGATTACTCTTATTAATCTCTCATCCTCTCAAGCCATTTCTGCAATAACTCCATTATTGACTTGGGGCCCCTCTTCCTCTTCCATGTCACTTCCCTCATCAATTACCACACCTCTTCTTTGTGCCCGCTCCATGACATCTAACCTTGAAGTAATATTCTACAACATTTAATATATTCCCTCATCTTGACCTCTTCTACCACCTCCCCTATTCATTCTTTTTGGGGGTGTATTGTTTATTCTTCAAACTCCCAAGCTCCTAAGGAAATGACACCAATTTGATGACTACCTTACTGACAATAGAAAAACAAAAACTCATAGAGAGAAAAAAACAATAAAAAAAATAACGATTAGAAGTTGAGGTTTCAACTAGAAATCTCATTAACAAAAATTCAATCTCTATAGTAACCAAACCCATAACAATAGGAGATTTAGATCAAATCAAATCTTCAAAAGTCCCACTTGACATGGCTTTACAATGTCTTCAATTTTGAAAGGAATTATATTTCACACACACAACAAAATAGTCACCAAAACTTTCAAAACTCTCAACTCCACAACTATACTCTCCACCGTCGACTTGCAGTGTTTCCCTTATGTCTGTTCTTCAAGGAAAATGTGTTCTCCTTCCTTTTGATCCACCCAAACACAACTGTCCAAAGGCAATCTATCTTCCCTTATATCCACCAAATAGGTAGATGAATCTGTTCAACTAACAACATCGAAATTACAAGTATTGACAATTGTTTAAACTTCTAACAGTTTGTCAGTCCTCTTGTCCCCTGAATTGTCAAGAAGTATGTACCTTGTGAACACGTTCTTCTTGTCTTTGTATTGACAAGAAGTTTGTAACAAGTGAGCAAATGTGGACCTTAACTTGCAACTATGCCAGGAAGTAGCAATGTTATTGGAAGTCGACCAAGAAATAATGTGTCGACACAAACAACTACTCTACAATTCAAATTAAAACTAGAGCTTACTGTATCTGCCAAAACTGACCAAGACAAAAACAAATTTTGCAACCAAAACTTTAAAGGAGAGCAATGCCTCTGCATCAGAATGAAACTTAACTTTTTAAGATATATGTAACAATAGGATAAGTACATATCATTTAGTGTTTAGAATAGCTAATACATTTTATGGTCAATCTTCGCCCAATGAATGAAGTAGAGAAAATATGTGAGTTTGACTGGAAAGATTCCTACAAATTTAATAGTAGTGGTGTTTTGAATCGTGATTTCTACAATAAAAACAAGTTATAGATTTAAATCAAAGTGACATACAATTTAAATGTGTGGTTTCACATCATTCTACTTTGTTGTGCAATATAAAATTTTCATTCTTTACCAACCAAGTATAAAGTAATTTAAATAGATACTAGATCCCAACCAATTAAGTTTCAATAAAGTGCCTCTACCTATAGTAGTACAATTTATCAAAGATTTGTTCTAATGAATTATATTTTTTTGACATAATCATTGTATTCTTACGAGGTATAAATTTTGATTTAAAGTTTTTTTTCTAGAATTATATATATTATTAATATAAGTGAAATGTTTATAATAATATGGGTGCTATAAATAATAATATATTATTAGAGTATGTGATCAATGCTTAAGAGGTTACTATGCATGTGGTAGAACATGTTGAATCTAAGTAGGGTCACATTTAGTAAAATGGCCACCAGTAACAAAACCTTAAAGTAGTTGTCAACTTTGAAGATGTTGTAGTTATTGGTAAATAGTATTCTAGGTATTCAAGAAACCTTTTCTCCCATATTTCTCAAATTTATTATTTTTTTATAGTTTAATTAATTAATGTAATGTTGATGTTATAAGACATTATGTGAGTATTTCAAGAAGAAAATCACATTTCACATCAAGGAGGCATTGTGACTACTAATTAGTCATGCTCATTGATAACTCCACAAAGTTACGAGGATTGAAGGAGAACAAATAAAACATCTATTACACATGTTGAGGAAATCATAGGATCACATTGACAATTGTGTAAAATATCAAGCCAAGGTGCAATTTTGGTTAGGCCAAACAATCATATTACATGGAAGTTAAATTTCAATTTTAGTTAAGATACATTAGATGAGCTAAATAAAGTGTTGTTGATAGTATTTAAGAATCTTATTTTGGATGTTGATCAATTAACACATATTAAATCAAGAAGATAACTAAAATTAGAAATAACCGAGATTTTGACATACATAATTTTATGTATGTTCATTAGGATGCATTTATGTCTAGATTTCTTCATGTAAATAATTTTTTATTAGCACTTGTTATTTAAAATGTAAATAAATTAACATATTTAATAATATTGTAACTCTCTCTCTCTCTCTCTCTCTCTCTCTCTCTCTCTCTAATACAAGGTTGTCACTAATAAGCCAAAATACTAAAAATAGTGTCATCAAAATACATAAATATCATATCAAAGTTCGTGATAATATAAACTATACTATTACCAAGTACTATCTAATATGACGGAATAGTCTAATCATCTTCAATTTCATCTTGGTTCTTATCCTTGTCTTCCTCTTCTTGGCGTCCATCTTCCTCGCCATTGACCTTCTCTTTACCCTTATCTTTGTCTTCTTTCCTTGGCTTCGTTCTCCTTATCTTAAAGGAGTTGAATGCTCGTCCAAGAGGTGGGGAGATCCTCTCCCAACTCTAATTGTCAAAGTTTTGATGAGAGAACCCTAAATCTCTAACTGCTTCATCCATGGACCATCCTTAATTGATATGGATCCTCCTTATAGTACATATTCTGGAAGTCAAGGTATTTGTCAGTAGACCTTGGGTCTATCTTTCGAAGATCTTGAAGCTAGAAATCACCTTCTTTAATATCATCTTGGTAAATTGTGGAATATTGTGAACTTCACTTTTTATGAAATGATATATTACAAGGATGGGTATAATAGTATAAAATCTTTCATGAGCAACTTCCACTATTACTTCTTCGAGTGGAGGATTGGATTTGAACTGGCCAATCATCAGATCAATCTCGATAAAAAAGAATCAATCTCCAAACTTACATGAGACAAACCTAAAACCTTTAACCAACTACGCTCCACTCAAACTAACCAATAACCAATAGACTGATTGAACATCTTTTCCTTCCCATTACTAGCAGGTTTTCCAACTTAGTACATTTTGGAGCTATATAAAGAAGGGGCCCCCTTAACCTATGGGGTAGAAGTCAATTCCACTAACATCTCACATAGGTAATTCTCAATTAGAGCATCATTAATGGCAGAAACTCCAGGCTTTCCGCCGGAGCACAAGTACGCTTTAACCAGATGGTGGGGATCAATCTTGGTGGGGCCCTGTTCAGATGATGCAGTGAATGCCTCCTATACCAGCTCAACTGTTGTACCAAAACTGAAACTAAATGAGTGATGACATTCGTATTCATCAGCAATCCACTGGTTGTGAATAATAGCTGTCATTCAAATGGCTGCCTTGGGTACTCTCATTCATGTCGTTGCTCCCTTAGTTCTGATCAGCCAGTCCATTCAATGGAGACAATTTATTATCTTGCTGGATGGATCTTTACTTAAATCTTTATAGTAACATATTAATTAATAATTAGGTGGAACTGAAGTTGAGTTTAATAGCGATCCAGAGTGTTGTTCTTTATAGGGTGAGTAAATGAATCTCATTTACATCATGGACAAATAAAAAATGGAATATATAATCTGACTTATCTTAAAGAAGATACAAATTTGAAAAAATTGTATCGTTTTCAGAACATGTGTTCCAATCGGAATATCCAACTAAACTGTTTCATACAGCACCCATTTCTATCCTAGGAAGTTTAGTTTAGTTTAATTTCAAAAGAGCTAGTTTTAACGATTGTTAGTGGTTTTTGAAACATACGTAGCATAGAATCTGGGATTTGAAAATTAAAATTATGCAGTTATCTAATGAAGTTTGTAACTTCTTTGTGGGCGTGTTACATCTACAATTACTTACTCAAGATTACTCAAGATTGGTTGATCGAAAGATTCAGAAAGTACATTTGAAAATTATTTTGTTTTGTGTTAGTGAGTATGTTATGTTAGAATCAAGAGCTCTGTGAAATTTAGGGATAAACAAACTTTAAATAAGATTAAGAGGAAGAGAAACAAATTCTAAACTATAATTTATGAAAATGTTTTTAAAAGAATTTTAATGACCATTTCAAAAGAAAATTCAAAATAGATTAAAAGATATCAATTAATGATCTTTTGGATAGGAGCTTTTTTATTTGAAATTAATGTTGCTTCATTTAAATATTTAATTGATATTTTATTTCGTGTGGACAGGTGTTTTGATAGATTTTCTAACGTATTCTTAAATTTGATTGGTGATATTGAGCTTGCAATCCTATTCTTATGTATCTTAATTTTAATATTTTATTAGTCAATTATTAGTTATCAATTGTTCCATTCAACAAAAAACTTTTTTAGGTACTTGAAATATTGTTTATCACATTGCATTGTGTGGAAATGTTTAATTTGACCAATGACACCACCTCTTGATTACTTACAACATAAAGAATCTTATTTTGTTCTGGAGTGGGTTGTTTTGGAGTGGGTTGTTTTTGTTCTCTAATAAAGTTGGACACCAAAATCCATGAGAAAACTCTTGAAGCCTTTAAGAAGATGCTTGTAACTCTTAGACATGTGTCATGAGGTAAATTTTACATGTGCTAGATTGTTTGACTCATAGTTTTGATTATATTTATTAATATTACTTTTAAATATATATTGAAGCTTAAAGGAGAAAGAAAAGTAAGTAGTTTTACAAGGTGTACAAATATCATAGTGTTGTATAAATTTAAAGGGAGAAGTTGTATAAATTTTAACTATATTAAAAGATTAATACAAATGTTGGATCCATTGGGTGTGAATATTTTCCCTATAAGAATTTCTTCACACATATCTTGTATAATTGTTTGTATTTTTAGTCTATTGGCTTCCTTTGGGGAGAAACCATTGACCGGCAAGTTGTCTCACGCAACTAGAAAAGCCTTCTCCGTCATCGTGTTTTCCCAAGTGCTAAACGTTGTTGATAAATATAGAAGCTTTGTGATACGTCGAGATGAGACAGATTACGAGGTGTGGCTTCCTACACCAAAACATGATAATAATAATGGAGCAAAGGGTGTATTGAACTGCTACAACTTTCAGTCCATAGAAATCTTTGTTCCATGATGAGAGAAACAAACAATGCAACTTTAAACCAAGAGTGAAATAAAATAATCACTTCACCTTTGACAAGCAATTAGAGGGCATCATCTGGAGATCATGTTTCTCTCTATGTATATCACCAGTGGTCGGAACCATAATCTCTGAAAAATGTGTTTGGTGAGAGCCAGTAGGATTGCAAGGCAGATTTATATTGCAATAACGATGTGTCACAAGTCAATATCGCATCGACAGACCCTGAATTTTTAGAGGGATCTGAAAAGATTGATAAGCTTGAAGAATTCAGTACATGGAGTAATTATGTTCTCCACCAGAAGAAACAAGATTTCCAGAGATGACAAGCAGTTACATGGCATCCCCTAGTTCTGGCACAGTTGATTCAATTCTAGAACAAGATCCAAAGGCTTGTAAGACAAAATTGTGTTTCAATATCCAGCCTTTCAAAGTCTATTCTTCGTTAAGCAAGCCTGAACTTGCATAGGCATGCAATAAAGCTAATAAGCTAGATGAAAAGCCTACATCCTTGAAAAAAATTGAGGACACAGGAGATCATGATTTATTCTATGAGTCACCAGCATAAAAAAAAATTACTTCACAAACTGTGTATGGTGATGAAAGGAGTGGTTTAGCTTATTAAGAGAAGCCTTAGGTCTAATTTATCATGATTGTGTAAATTTTGGTTTCTCCAGCTTTATTTCTTCATAACTTTCATTTGACTTGTTTTAATCATCATTATGAGCATGTAAGATGGTTGTGGATTTATATGAATCATTCTTAACAGTGAAGTATTTCAAGGATCTGAAATACACTATAAATTTAATCTCCAAGAATAATGTATGACTATTCATCAATTAAAATTGTTTCATAAATTAGATCTTAGGAGTGATGTATTTACAAGGGCAGTTAGACCTATGATTTTTATTTATTTAGGGTTCAATTATATAAATTTAATTTACATATCTAATTTTTATAAAGATAAATATTTAAATAGTGATATAAAAATATAAATTAATAATAATGTTATGATTAAGTAAAAACGGGTTTTACAAGGACCCGAAACCTTTAACAAAGAAATTTAAAGTATTACATCAAGAAAGTTAAACTGAAACTGTGCCTCAGCACCCAGGAAATAAAGCCTTAAAACAAAAGGTCTGCAGCCGAATAACAGGCAAAACCTAAAAAGAAATAATCGAGGACAACAAAAAGATAGGACACACAGGAAAGGACAGCTAAATACACTTCATTAAATCCTGCGCCTGGACCACCATGAGCTGCATCTAACCAGCTGAGTTTTTGAGCTCTTCCAACTCCTTATCATCCTTGGTGGCAAACTTTCTAGTGCTTTCCCTAGTACGCTTTCCCGGTCCCATGGTATCCTTCATCTCTTTTCCTTCTTTTTCACTCTTTTCCTGTTCCATCTTATCCACCAATATCTTTGCATGCTCTAAGTTGTCTATAAGGCTGACCAAGATTTGGTCCCCAATCTTGTGCATGGTGTCTTCAAGTTTGTCCACTCTTTTATGCATCTTGTGAAGCTTACCTTCAAAATCCCCATCCACCGCCTTGTCCTCTTTTTCCTTCTATTTCTTTTCCATCTCACAGACCTTATCAACCAATTCAACATAGGCATTTAATCTGCCCACCACATCCTTCATCTCATCGATGTAGACCGCCATCGGTTTGTCCCCAATACTAATTTTCTTGATGAAGTTAACCTCACCTCTCATAATGTGCATTTTCTTTTTGATATTTCCAATGTCATCCATCATTTTACTCATCATACAACTAAAATCTAGCAAAAATTTCTTGTTATTAATACTGTCACTAACCCTGCTATTTTCCTTTTCAGTTTTCTCATTCACAGTTTCAGTGGCTTTGGTCCCCATAGTACCTTTGTCAATACTATTTATAATATCCCCTGCAATCTTGTTGGCATTCTGCAGGTTTTCCTCCATCTTCTCCGAGGAGATAAGGTCATCACCCAGATTGTCAGTATCGTCCTCCATCTTTCCATATTCCCCTTTTTCTTCCCTGATATTTCCCCTTATACTCTTCTCCTTCTCCATATCCTCATCATCCTCCGATGAGAGTAGAATTCTCCTCTTACTAGTGTTTTTCCCCTTTTTAATCTTCTTATTTTTGCTGTCAGTCAGCTCCCCACATTTCCTCTTTTTACCCTCTTTCCCCTTATTCTCCTCATAATCATCATCATTTGTCTCCTTTTCTATTTCAGATTCCTCCACAGCCGCCTTCTTCAAATTTTTATTAGAAGGAAAGCCTTTAAATTTTGCCTTCTTAGGAATTTTGATGCAGGAGCATCCTGGGGTAGTTGGAAATCCTATGTCACCAAAAAAATATTTTGGATTGATTTTGTTTTAGTAATAAACTCAGTTGGAGACTTGAGGTGCTCGGTCACTTTGGTGGTAGTTCTCAGTTGGAAGATGTGTTGCTTCACTGATGGACTCGGTGACTGAACTTGGTGGTGCTCGGTACTACACTGCTCGGTAGTGTCTGCACTTGATGGTCTTTGGTATTCGGTGACATTCTACTTGGAGGTACACTGCTCAGTGTTAGTTATTTGGTGTGTTTAGCTTGGTGGTGTCTTTCTCGGTAGCATATTACTTGGTGGTGTTTGTTAGGTGGATTTCGGCTCGGTTGTGCCTTTCACCGAGTGGTCTAGGTCTCGGTGTTCTTGTTCACCGACTTGTGTTTGTGGATTGAGCAAGCATTGGAGATTGCATCTAAGATTTGAGGGGGTCATTGGGATCATGTCAAGTTCCAAGGCATGCAAATTCGATGCATTGGATCTTGTGTGGACCTAAATCTGAGTTGGTGCTCTCTTCTATGTATTTGGTGGTTATTTGCAGCCAACTGGTGCATTTAATAATTGTTCATCATGGATTGTAATAGCCGACTGTGTCATTTAATAATTATTTTCAAGCTGACTTGTGGCTGTGTTGTATAAAAGAGAGTCTAAGTTGATATTTTTAGGCGAGGTAGTAAGTTGATAAGTTAAAAATTTGTAAAGTATCTTAGATAGTTGTAAGTGGGTAGATAGAAACTTGTGGGATTTCTTAGTGGCTTGCGAGCACAATTTCAAATCTAGTTTCTTCCACTTAGTTGTAAGGTAGACTAGGGAAGATGGATCCTACGAGATCTTGTTGAAATTTGTTTATGTATTTCCCCTAACCAAGAATGCCTTACATCCCGACATGTTGCATGTAATTGGAATTATGAGATAATATAAGTTGATATTGTTATATCTTGTTGTATTGTTATGGT
Source organism: Thuja plicata (assembly GCA_018584345.1). NCBI lineage: Eukaryota > Viridiplantae > Streptophyta > Pinopsida > Cupressales > Cupressaceae > Thuja > Thuja plicata. Next base: position 5,747,787 of record MU224133.1, on the reverse strand, counting down.
TTCCGCCGCGATTGTTGTTTGGATACAATTTTGGACAGTCCTTTACTGGATCCTCTGAGCTTGACTGCATCAAGTGGTATCAGAGTTGTTGGTTTGTTTCTTGTGGAGCTTAGGGTTTTCAAAAATCTGGAGAGATGCCTCCAAGAAGATTGGACCCTAGGGTGATTGTAGATCTTTCTGAGGTAGTGGAAGTGAGGATAACAGAAAGATTTAGATCTGAGATTACGACAATGAAGAATGAAATTATGGAAGGTATCAGAAATGTTGGATTACATAGAGGTCTAAGAACAAATGATGGTTATAAATAAGTTGTTGAAGACTTTGAAGCTGCTGGATCTAGTGGAGATGACAGAGCCGATTGGACAGAGATATCTGGAGGAGACAAATATAATTGGTTGCAGAGATCTAGAGCTCGGTTGAGTACAAGCTATCGAATGGAGGTGTCCAATTTTTTTGGTACATTGAGACCCAAGGATCTGATTGATTAGATCAGTGAGTTAGAAGACTACTTTGAGCTGGAAGACATTGAAGATCCACTTAGAGTTAGGTTGGCACAGACTAAGTTGAAGGGACATGTTACTTTATGGTGGAAAGAGTTGCAAAGGTTCCGAGAAGAAGAAGGTGAGATGAAGATCAATCGTTGGAGGTTGATGGTGATAAAGCTAAAGGCTAAGTTCATCCCTACCGAATATGAACTCAAGAGTTATTAAGAAATTGCAGAATTTGAAACAAAAGAAGATGACTATGGAAGATTATACCGAGGAGTTCTACAAGTTGACTATTCGGTCAGGGTATAGAGAAGTTTCTAAGGAAAAGGTGGCGAGGTATGTCAATGGTTTGAGATTCAATATCTAGGATGAGATTGGTATGTTGAAGGTTGACTCGGTAGAAGATGCTTATTAGTATGCATTGAAGGAAGAAGATAGGTTGAAAAGAAGACATCGTGGTGATTCCCAAGGGAAAGAGAAGCAAGAACAGTCGGTAAAAGATAAACTGAAAGTTGAAGATGAACCAAATCCTGTTGAACCGAGGAGAAGGGAATGTAGAGGTGTGTTCAGAGGTACTTTTTACAACTATGGAGAAGAAGGACATCAGTCATTTGAATGTCCCCATGCAGATAGGAAGGTCGGTAGTCACCAAAATGTTGTGGTGCTTGAAGTTGTAGAGAATGAGCCTAAGGTAGAGGGTGTGACTCTTTTTCTTAGGAGAAATTTTCTGCCCTTGAAGCACGTTGATTCTTGTCAGAGAAAGAACTTGTTCAAGACTGTGTGTAAGTCTAGTGGTAAATGTTGTAAGGTGATTGTTGATGGAGGAAGTACTGACAACCTAGTTGCTAAGGAGATGGTTCAAAAAATTGGTTTGAAAATGTTGAGGCATCCTTGTCCTTATTGGATAAGTTAGTTACAAGTTAGTCATGCAGTAGAGGTGAAAGAACAGTTCATGGTGAGTTTTTACATTGGTTCTTATAGAGATGAAGTATTATGTGACTTTGTGGAGATGAATTCTTGTCATGTTTTGTTTGGTAGACCTTGGCAGTATGATTGTAAGGTTGTGAACGATTGTATGAGGAATGTGTTTACCATTGAGAAGGATGGAATGTAGCTTTCCCTAATTCATTTGAAGGACACAGATCTCAGTAGGAGGAATCTGAGTATTGGTGGTAGGGTTGAGCTGAAGGAGTTTTAGAGGGTTAGAGATCAAAGTGGAAAACAAACCTGTAGTGACCAGGAAAGAAGTGAGGAGGCAAGGAAATCAGTTGTCTGTTGCAGGAAAGAGTTTGCAGAAATAGAGTAAAGGAAAGAGTGTGTCGGTTAAGGATTTGGAAGACATGTATATCAAGAACCAGTTTGGGATCTATCTGTTGAATCCCAACGGATGTTCATCCAACTACTGAGAACATCTTTTTTCACCTCGGTGTCTGATGTCGGATCATCCTGGGGTAGTTGGAAATCCTGTGTCACAAAAAATATATTTTGGTTTGATTTGGTTTTAGTATTAAACTCGTTTAGAGACCTGAAGTGCTCAGTCACTTTGGTGGTAGTACTCGGTTGGAAGATGTGTTGCTTACCAATGGACTCGGTGACTAAATTTGGTGGTGATCAGTGCTACACTTCTTAGTAGTGTCTGCACTCGGTGGTGTTCGGTGATATTCTACTTGAAGGTACATTGCTCGGTGGTAGTTGTTCAGTGTGTTCATCTCGGTGGTGTCTTGATCGGTAGCATATTACTCAGTGGTGTCCATTCGGTGGAGTTTGGCTCAGTTGTGCCTTTCACCGAGTGGTCTAGGTCTCGATGTTCTTGCTCACTAACTTGTGTTTGTGGATTGATTAGGCATTGGAGATTGCATCCGTGATTTGAGGGGTTCATTGGGATTATGTTGAGTTTTGAGGCGTGCAAATTTGATGCATTGGATCTTGTGTGGACCTAAATCTGAGTTGGTTTTCTCTTCTATGTATTTGGTGGTTATTTGCATTCGACTGGTGTATTTAATAATTCTTCATCATGGATTGTAATGGTTGAATGGGTCATTTAATAATTTTTTTCAACCCCACTTGTGGCCATGTTGTATAAAAGAGAGTCTAGGTTGATGTTTTTAGGGGAGTTAGTAAGTTGATAAGCTGAAAATTTGTAAAGTGTCTCAGATAGTTGTAAGTGGGTAGACAAAAACTTGTGGGATTGCTTGGTGGCTTGCGAGCATAATTTTAGATCTGGTTTCTTCCACTTAGCTGTAGGGTTGACTGGGGAAGATGGATCCTGTGAGATCTTGTTGAAATTTTTTTATGTAATGACCCTAACCAGGAAGGCCTTACAAACTGGCATGTTGCATGTAATTAGAATTCTGAGATAATATAAGTTGATATTTTTATATCTTGTTGTGTTGTTTTGGTTTTCGTTGTGATTATTGGTTGGCTGCAAGTTTGGACACTCCTTTAATGGATCCTTTGAGATTGACTGCATCAGGTTTGGAGCATCTCCTCTTCATCCTCTGTTTCCTCATAATACATATTTTCTTCCTCCTCTCCTTCAGTATCCTCTTCATCCTTGGCATTACCCTTCAGAAAGGGTTTCTCCACTTTCTTTGTTTTGAGAAGGTCAAACACCATAAGCATAAGGCCCTAGTGTGAGGCATGGTCACCTTTCAGATCCTTCTGAAGACTAGTGATGGTGAAATCAAGAGAACTCAACAATTAAAAAGGGAGATTGATTTTTACATTGTGCCTAAAATGATTTAACAACATAAAATGATGCCCATATGCTCTGGTAAATCTACCATCAATCGTAATATAGTTGATGACTGCATATATCACATACCTCCATGACCGAGAAATGCGTTTGGGATTGTGGTAGGAGGTATCCTCCTTCACCAGTCTCATTTTTTCCTTTTTCATGACCAGGAATTTCTTGGGAGCTTTGTCAGAGATGCTCCTATCTCTGTAAATCTTTAACCCTTCCATGCTTATGCCTGTGGCTTCTGCTATGATTTCCTCATTACCTTCATAAGCTGGTTCCCCATAATCACCTTCTCATTCTTCCAAGTTTTAAAAAACTGCCTGGAAACCGTAGGGTTTCTGCCATGCAGCCTTTCCATAAAACTGTCATCCCATCTTTCTTTAGGATACTCCACACCTCCTTATTTTTCTTCCACTCTTCACAACTCACTGGTTTGAAACACTTCTTACTCCCTCCCATGTTTTCTCTCTAAAAATTCTTTGTTTCCATGTAAGAACTACAAATGTCATTGTGATTAGAACTAGCAACTCTCGACTTTGCCAAAATAACCCAAAATCTATGCCAAATCAGGAGCGCAGTCACAAGGATGTACGTCACCCAGAGAAAGTAATTAAATGAAACCTCACTTCGTAATCAAATCTCCTCATTAAAATTACCATTTAAAACCCTTTTTTTCCTACTCCATAAGTGGACACTTACCATTAATGATTTCACCTCTAAAGGCATGTCATCATCACCATTCCATTGTGTCATCGCCTTCATCTTGCACGCCACATTAGCTTCCCAGTCAGCAAGTGCATTGGTCTCTCTAAAATTGTGTGTGATGACACATTCCTCAAACGATCTCATTAAGCTTTTTTCCTTATGCATAACATTGTGAATAGACCATGAGGCTTTAAAATCATTATTTAGACACTTTACAATGTTTAAAGAGTCTCTTTGAAGCCAAAGATTTTTACACCCCTTCTCCTTTGCCATAACTAATCCATGTAGGGATGCATTAGCCTCGGAAAAATGATTGGTTTGAAAACCTAAAGGTATATAGCTCTTATTCCTTTACAGACCCCATGCTCATCTCTTATCACCATACCACATCCAGCAACAACCAAGTTCCCTTTCAAAGTACTATCAAAGTTGACTTTCATCCAACCCCTAGGGGAGCAATCCCATCTTGCTTCATCTCTCATAGAATCTTTCTTTCACTTACCAATGTTACCTTTTATTTTCCAATTATTAAAGAAAATAATATTCCCCATATTTAAAGGTTCAATCAAGTTGCCTATTAAATATTGTAGACACTAAAAAATGGTTCACACCTATGGCCCCCTTTTTTAACATGTCTTCTATATTGTGTGTTTGATCACCGATATTGTGTCATTCTTCTATTAATTAAATAATGAAAACTATTTAATTAATACTAAATTTTGTCCCTAATTATCATCATATTCTGATCAATTTGATCTTTCAATCATGTCTAATAATGTCATTTTTCATCATTGATCATTTTAATCATGTCAATACAATTAATTCATCTTCTATAGGGGTAAATAATCATTAATTTATTCCCTATTCCTAAGTCCTAACCTATGATAAA
>MU224133.1:5702062-5731519 GCA_018584345.1 Thuja plicata | reverse complement strand
AGAGAGTTCTCATAGATGGTGGAGCTGGTCTAAATATTTGTACTCTAAACCTTGTCAAGTCATTAGGTTTATCTGAGTCTTCCATTGATCCAAAGAAGCAAATAACTATTAAGGCTTATGATGAAGAAGAAAGGTCTTCAAAGGGTATGATCGTTCTACCCATTCAAGTGTGACCTATCAAATAGGACACTATATGTCAGGTGCTTGACATGAAATTGACCTACAATATTTTACTAGGAAGGCCTTGGATACATGAGATGGAAGCGGTACCTCCTACATATCATCAATGCTTGAAATTTCCATACCTAGGCGAGGAGATCACAATTGGAGGAGATTCAAACCCATTCCAATATTGCAATGCTTTAAAGCCAAGTCATGAATTATATATTTGTCATAATAGGGAAAGAGTTATCCCTGATATTACCATGGAAGAGGCCAAAGAAGAAAAACCAGCATCAACATCAGAAGTCACATCTACTTCTAACCCTATTCAAACTAACTCAACTACATCGACCAAGGGAAAAGAAAAGATGAGTTATGAGGGTTGAAATTCCAAGGACACTTCAGTTCAGACTTCAACAATGAGATTGGAATCTTCTAAACCCACTAAGGAAGAAAGAGAACAAACTAAGAAAGATCACTATGAAAAGATGAGTGGCCTAATGCATCAATTTGAAAAATAATGTAAAATTAACTCAAAAGGAGTAGGGGAATATTTTGTTTCCCTCTTTTATTTACCTACATCTCCAAGAACACATGGGAAACCATCTAAAGATCATCAACCTCATAAGTAAAATTCCCATTTTGTGAGGGAATGTGACAAACAAAAATTAGACAAAGAAGATGATGAGGTATTACAATGGCTCTATAGAGATGATGACAATTCAACTAATCCCAATGAAAGAGTGCAACATATCAATATCCAAACTGATTAATATGGTAAAGGATTTGATATCATGAAAAAAATGGGCTATAAGGGAAGAGGACCCTTAGGAGTTCGACATAGAGGTTTGCTAGAACCAATTGAACCTGTTTGGAGAGCCAAAGAAGAGAAAGCTGGCATAGGTTTTCAACATAAAGGGGAAAGTTCAAGTCCCATGCATGATTTTCGTGAACATATTCATATGGTAGGTTTTGAAAGTCAAGATGATTCTAGAGACTATGAGTGGGATTCCTTGTCCAAATAATCTTGTCATGACATAGAGATTGATACCATTCACACTTATGCAATTCCTCCTAAAGTTGAGAATGAAGAACTTATGGCTCAAGGTTCAAATTCAACTCAAACAGCAAGTGAACCTCAACAAGTCAACATAGAACAAGAACCTCTTTTCATTCAATGGGTAGGTGAACCTTGAGTACCTTCGTGGGTGGGAGATTCTACCCTAGTGTTTAATCCACATGCTTTTTTTCCCATAGAAATCTTAGAGGACTCTGATGGAGAGGATTTTGATCCTTCTTCCATGGAACATCTAGAAGAGGCACATGTCATAGACCTTGATGATACAATGTATGAGCCATATAATGAAGTCATGTCCTTAACTCCTTCAAATGGAAATCCTTTCAATGATTCTTTGTCCTTAATGCATCCCGAACTTATTGATTGGGATCTATCCGAGTCAAATGACTTACTCTACTTCCCGGATGACAATTCCATGGCCTTATACCTCAATGCAGTCAAACCCAATTCTTCCACCAATGAATTCACTCTAGACATGATGATGGGAGTAGGTGTTCAACCTATTAATTTGAAAAATGAAGATAAAATATACAAAAAATTGAGAAGGTCTAGTGGTGAAAACCACCATGTGGCAGTGTTAGACCCAAAAATAGTAAAAATAAAGGATGTTTCCGAAGGTGAAAACCCAACTGTGGCACCTAAGGGAGAGAGGTTGGACACCTTGCAAACTCAGGAAGATGAAAGATCACCTATACTTATTGAAACTACAAAAAAGGTCAACATTGGAACAGAAAAGGATCCTAAATTCATTCATTTAGCGGCATCTTTAAGTCCTTTAGAAAGAGAAGAGTTCATCACATTCTTTCAAGAAAAGCAAATCAAATTTGCATGGTCATATGCTAACATGCCTGGATTAGATCCAAGTTTCATTATGCATCACTTAAATGTGCAACCAGGGGTTAAGCCCATAAAGCAAAAGTTGTGAAAAATGCATTCGCACATAGCCATATTAGTCAAAGCTGAATTGGAGAAGTTGCTCAAAGAAGGATTCATAAGAGTAATAGCATATGCTGAATGGATCTCCAATATTGTGCCAGTTACCAAACATGATAAAAAAATAAGGGTTTGCATAGATTTCAGAGATTTAAACCTTGCTTGCCCAAAGGATGACTTTCCTTTACCTAGCATTGATGCTATTGTAGATCTCACGGCAGGTCATTCTATGATTTCACTCATGGATGGATTCAGTGGGTATAATCAAATTCACATAGCACCTGAGGATCAAGAAAAGACAACTTTTACATGCCCATGGGGTACCTTTTGTTGGAATGTCATGCCCTTCGGTCTCAAAAATGCCGGTGCCACTTATCAAAGAGCTATGACTACCATTTTCCATGATATGATGCACACCTTTATGGAAGATTATATGGATGACATTTTAGCCAAGTCACATCAAAGAAAATATCATCTATCCATACTGGACAAGATTTTTACAAGGCTAGAAAAATTCAAGGTGAGACTTAACCCGAAGAAATGTGCTTTTGGGGTACAATCTGGAAAACTCCTAAGATACATTGTTTCAACCAAAGGTATTGAAGTTGATCCTAAAAAAGTACAAGCAATAATGGACATGGACATTCCGAAGAACATTAGTCAAATGAGGTCACTTCAAGGAAGACTTCAATCTATAAGAAGATTCATTTCTCAATTAGCAAAAAAATGCCATTCGTTCACCAGATTGCTACATAAAGACACCACCTTCACATGGGATGAGGAGTGTGACAAAGCCTTTTCATTGTTCAAAACCTACTTGATGAATCCACCTATCTTAATGTCACCAATTCAAGGGAAACCTTTATTACTCTACATTTCAACAACCGAAAAATCTTTAGGAGTCTTATTGGCACAAGAGGATGATGAAGGGAAAGAAAGAGCTATTTACTATCTGAGTAGAACCTTGATCAAATATGAGTTAAATTACAGCTTCATGGAAAGGGCTTGCCTAGTAGTGGTATTTGCCTCTCAAAAGTTAAGACACTATATGTTGTTACATAAAGTGAAACTCATAGCTAAAATTGATCCCTTGAAATACTTACTCAGCAAGACAGCTTTAACAGGAAGGATTGCAAAGTGGGTCATGGTACTTAGTGAGTTCGACATTGAATATGTTGATAGGAAAGCAATCAAAGGTCAAGTTATAGCAGATCAATTGGCTAAATATCCTCAAGATTCTACACATCCTATACAAGTGGAATTCCCAGATTCTGCAATTGTGAACATTGAAGCTAAGACATGGACTTTATACTTTGATGGATCATATACCCAAAATGGCAGTGGAGCAGGTATTCTTTTGACCACACCGCAAGGCTACACAATCCCAAAATATTACAAGTTATTGTTCCCTTGCACAAATAACATAGCAGAGTATGAAGCTTTGGTCATCGGCATCAAGACAACCTTGGAATGGAATGTCACAGAGTTACAAGTCTATGGGGACTCTCAATTAGTCATTAATCAAGTTAATGATGACTATAATACTAAAGATGAAAAATTGTTACCCTACAAGAACTTGGTAGACAGCTGGAAGAGGTATTTTTCCTTGACTAATTTTGTGCAAATTCCAAGAGGTAAGAATAGAGCGGCCGATGCAATGGCTACTTTGGCATCTTTACTTTAGCTACCTGATCAAAATGAAAAGTATGAATTCTTGGTGGAAGAATTGGTAAAACCTACATTTGACCTACCTGAGACCCAAATTGTTGCCCTTTTACATGGACATGACTCCCCGTGGTATGGACCTATCTATGCTTATCTCAAAGATCAAACCTTACCTATAGACCAAACCCGTGCTCAAAAGCAAAATTTCATAAGACAAGCAGCCCGTTATACTATCCTTTATGACACATTGTATCGTAAGGGTCTTGACGGAACACTCCTTAGATGTCTAGAGGAAGAGAAATTGAAATTAGCTTTAAAAGATGTCCACGAGGGGATTTTTGGGTCACATTCAAATGGTTTAAACCTAGCTAAGAAAATCATACGTATGGGGTACTTTTGGAAAACCTTAGAAAGAGACGCTTGTCAATATGTTAAAGTTTGCAAGAAATGTCAATACCATGGAAACTTGATTCATGCCCCGACACAAGAATTAAATCCTTTTGTCACACCGCGGCCATTCTATCAATGGGGTTTTGACCTGATTGGCATGATCTATCCACCTTCTTCCAACAGGCACAAGTATATAATCACAGTGACAAAATACTTTACTAAATGGGTGGAAGTTGTTCCTTTATCAACTGCAACAGGAAAACAAACCTCCTTGTTTATCCTCAATCATATCATTTGTAGATATGGAATTCCTCATGCTATCATCACGGATAATGGAAAACAGTTTAAGAACAAAGATATTGATGAACTTTATGACACGTTCCACATTACACATCACTCTTTATCCATTTACTATCCCCAAGGTAATGGACAAGTAGAAGCCACCAACAAAAACATCCTTAAAATCCTCAGGAGATCGGTTGGCAAATCAGGAAAGGATTGGCATCTTCAAATTAATCCAGCATTATGGGCCTATAGGACTAGCATTTGAACCCCGACAGGAGCTACACCTTTTTCTTTGGTTTATGGGGCCAAAGTTTTTCTTCCTTTAGAAGTTGAAATACCATCCCTCAGAGTTTCATTGCAAGGATTAATAACAGATGAGGATTATAGAGTTGCCCATCTTCAACAATTGGAATTGTTGGAGGAACATCAAACTCAAGCTTATGATCATTTGAAAGTGTATCAGAATCGCATTTCCAGGAACTATAAAAAACATATCAAGCCAAGAAACTTTCAAATAGGAGATCTAGTATTGAGAGAAAATCCAAAGAATCAGGCCGACAGAGAAAAGAAAGGAAAATGGGAAGCAAATTGGCTGGGTCCTTTTGTCATTGTTTCTTCATTTGGAACGGGGACTTACAAATTAGCTGATTGTAATGGTGATGAATTGCTAGAACCTATCAATAGCATTCATCTTAAGAGGTTCCACACCTGATTCAGAGGAAAGAGTATCAGAATAAAGAGTATAAGTTGAAGAGTATCAGATAAGTCAAGCATCACCTTTGTACATGAGAAAATTCAAAAATACCAAAAAAAAAAGGAGAAAAGATAAAAAATAAAAAAAAATTAGAAATTCCAAAAAGCCAAAAACATTTGAAAGAGAGAAAAAAGTACCTTGGTGAAAACCTAGCAATAGGCACCTTGGTAGCAAAAAAAGAAAAAAAAAAGAGAAAAAGAGCAATAAACCCAAGAGGTGAAAACCTGGAAACAGGCGCCTTTTGTCCCTTAGGTGTTTCCTAGTTGCATTTGTACATATTGCAGTTTTTCCTCATCTCACTTGTTCATATCCTCATTGCATCCGTCATTCATGCATTGCCCTAATGAAGTCTCAGAGGTGCACTTGTCACATTCTAGATTCAGTTGCCCTATGTATCACATTGGTCACATTTATCACTTGGGGGCACATATCGTAGATGGATTTCGATACCAACCGGATTCAACAGTGCAACATTTTAGTCACACATCAGAAGCAGATTTTCATATTCCGGAGAGACATTTTCAAACCTTTGATAAACTATCATTGTTCAACCCTAAACAGTTTGATCGCATAACATGATCCTCGAACCTCATTTGACTTATTTTATCAGGATTAAAAATTTGACACACCTTAAACGATCAGATTGTCTGGAATTCTTATTTGAAAATCTTGATACATTTCACAAACACTTGGAATTTTTGGTGAATTTTTCATTAACTTTTTCGAGTCATGTCTTTTTAGTTAATCCATGATGTTTCGGCTAGATTGGCAATGATAAAAGACATGATGTTTTCTTAAGCTTTTGAGTGACTATTTTTGAGGAATATTCTTTAACTTGTGTGAATTAGTCTAAAGACATGGTCTTCAAAGAACCATAGAGGACATTCATATAGGATGGGGGGTTAACCTTTGTTTGTTTACGCAAAAGGCTACCTTGGTTATGTAGATTTTCCATATCTTAAAACCAACATCCACTTGCAACATTGAATCCGATTGAACCGGTATTCATATTCCCATAGTTGGTCTTCCAACTAGTGAGGATTGTACTTGGTTCCGTAGAAAGGAGTTAACACACACGAGAAAGTCATATTCATATTCTTATGGTCACAGTGGCACCAGTAAGGATTGTATGGACTTCTAGTTCCACAAACGCTCTATGATGAAAATATATCTTAGTTTGCATTTCTTTCGCAAACCTCAAGGACAATTAGTTGCATTACATTGCATTCATGTTAGATTAATTGCATTCTGCATGTTAGATTAATTGCATGTTGCTCTCTAGCTTGCGTTCTCAAAATGCTTAATTCTCAAATAGCTTGTCTTTCTAGCAATTTTCCAAGTTCAAGGGGGGGATAAAGGTTGATCACATTTCATCGAATCATATGGGTTGCAAGTCATGAGATTTTCCTTTGCATTCATCATCATTAGTCATTATTCATTATCTATTCATATCAAGGGAAAATCAAAAGAAAAGCTTCATTAATCATTAATCATTTTCCATATCATCATTTAGAACTGCATATCATAAATTAAAATTGCATACATTCAAACATACAACAAAGATAGATGCATTTCATTTACCATTAAGCACTAAGTATTGCATTCATTGCATTGCATAATCCATACATTGTTAAAAACAAAAACATATAGAAATAAATTGCATTCACATCATTTGCATCCATTTATTTATGTCCTACTCTAAGACATTTGCATCCATTTCATAATACAAATAAATGCATCATAGAAACATATAGAAATGCATAAAAGGAAATCTCATAACATCATCCAAGGCAATCAAAGAAGATCATCAGGTAAATGTCCATCATCAATGTCTATAACATAATCAGTACATCAAAGGTACATCAATCACAAAGATACATCAATGGTACATCAAAGTCCTGATCAAAATAAAGTACATATGATACAAAATCCTGGGTCCATATCTGTCTCATCACCCAGTAGGGGCACCTAATCTGTCTAAACCTGTGCCTGACCCACTTGCACCATCTGAATCTCTATCACCTGCTTTATCATGTGAGCTAGGAGGTGCCTGACTAGTGCTCGCACTGGTCGGTAGCTGAGCTAAAGTGGCCAAAAACTGCTGTAACATGGTCATGATCTAATCTAATTTGGTTGTCACTGTAGTCATCCCAGCCTGTAATCCCTGCACATTTCTCACTATGCCATCTAACGCTGGAGATGCCTGCAATGCTGGAGGACCCTGTGGTGCCTGAGGAGCTATAGGAACCTGTGGTGCAACCTGTGTTGTGCTAACCTAAGGGTCAACCTATGGTATCTGCCCAGGAACCTGTCTAGCCTCGTGAACCCGTCTCTATCTCCGTCTAGCCCAATCGACATCTACTCTCAAAGGAGCCTGACCTTGTGGTTCCTGTGCAACTGTTGCTCTCTGCCTAGGCTGTCTAAAACCACCACCTCAACCTCTCACATGACCGCCTCTCATCCAAGGCCCACCTGCTCTCTGTACCTATGGCACTTTAGGTGCTCTCTAGACTCTGCTCCGACATGGTCTATCACCATCATCTCTTTCATCTCCCCCATCTCCATCATCCTCAGATAGCTCATCAACATCTGGGATAGGCTCTGCTGGATCTGTGAACCTCATAAATTGATGTCGCATAAACCACTCTATATACTCTGCAGACATCCTGACATCAGCAACCTGTGGTAGTAAATCCCAAACTCTGTATCCCAGCTGATCTATCTATAGACAGGCTGCTTGGTAGTCAACCTGTGTGCCCCACATAGATCTCTCTGCATGTACCCTGGCATATAAGGCCATACCCTGTGGCATGTCCTGAACACAACCATACTGTCGGAGTACCCTCCCGAAGCAAAATCTCTCGATAATAAAAGAGGATCGGCCTATCATCCATCAAGGTGAGAACATATAAGGCAACTCATCATCATCCTCTCACCACCTCTCACACTGCAAGTATGGCCTCCAAACCACCTGATCAATATCATCAATCGCCTGTCGCCAATAATCCACCTTGCCCAGACGATGCTGGACAATCATGCCATCATATAAAAATGCATATGGGTAACCTCGAGCTTGGATCTGTGCTAATATTGGCCTAGTGATAGGGATATGCTCCCATGTCCACAACTATAATAAAACTACACCTGTAGAAATAGTTGCACTGCGCCGATATACGATCTCATGCAAATCATGGTATAACTGAGCCAAAACACAAGAACCCCAGTCCAATCTCCGTGGATGCGCAATCGAGTCCTCTATAATTTAGCCCCATCCGACAGAAAAACCACGTCCTCGCCTATCTGGCAGCAATAATCCTCCTATCACAACTCCTAATAACGTTGGTAGGGTAGGAAATGAGGCAAACTGTGCCCAGGTAATACAATAATCTGTAATGGTGTTATCTCCAAACACCCATCTACATACGCTGCTGTCATAAACTAAATCATAATACACCCACTCGCCATGAGTCAGGATCCTCAGTAATCTATAAACATCCTCTGGCATAATCGTCATCTCGCCAAGAGGTAAATGAAAGGTATTATGGTCAGAGTGCCAACGCTTTGCCATAGCTGTCAATAAACCTCGGTTCAGTTGAAATCGAGGGAGATCTAGAAGGAAATTGAGACCACAAGTCTTGATAGTACGCCGCTCAGCTGGCATGAGCTCATCTACTAAATCGAAGATCCACATCGCCACTCCTCGCACCTGCAACTTGCGGTAATGGTCCTACATTTTCAAACAAAGTGTATCATGTTAGTTTTTCTCTTGATGAACCATTCTAAGTCAATCGTAACACATTAAATCTATCTTTGCTCTCACTTGAGCGTATCAACTTATTACTCCTAACCTCTGAATCGTGAAACACAAGGACAATTTGTAATCATTTTTAATCATACCTGATTGACCTATCAAACATTCATCATTATGACTTTTCTACCATCCTAAACACAATGTGACATTCTGGACGAACATTTTCTAGCTTGGAACCTAATCAAATCATCTGAACGATCTATCAAATTGAGTTCATCTTTTTTTCCTCTATCAAAATTTTTTCATCTTTATGATAGGCGGCACTTCACTAAGTGTACGCGGCTTTTAACGCCAGGCGGCTTTTTAATCTTCAAAAGCAGCTCTTTATGACGCGTAGGCGGCGCTTTACATTTTAGGCGGCATTTTAGAAGCCTACGCGGCTTTTTGATTATCATACGCGGCTTTTAAAACATGGAGTTGTAGGCGGCATTTTATCTATCCAGGGTTGCAATTTTACCTAGCTCCTACACGGCTAAGGATTGCGCATACGTAGCTTTTCACAGCGCGGATGCGGCTCTTAACAAGCCTACGCGGCACTTTAACTATCCTACACGGCTCTTAGCCGATACTATTCTAAAAAGTAGTAAAAAGATGCAATAAATGCAATTTTTCAAAGCAATAAATGCACTGAGAGGGTTTGAACCACTCACCGGAGGCTTGTAGTCAGGTGGTCTTGCGCTCACTTGAATCTATGCTCTCGAATCGGGACCACCATCACTATCAATTGTCAGAGGATCAGAGAAAAATCTCAATAGTAAAAAGTGAAAATGAATAGTAAATTTGGGTTTTTCAACCTATTTAAGCTATTTTAACCTATTTTCTAAGATTTTTGACCTAGTCAAACCTAATTTTGCCTATTCTTCTCACTGGGGCATTTTCTCAACACCTTTTCGCATCATCGTTTATTGAAAATGTTATCATCTTTTGATCTATCTTATTCACTTTATCTAATCAAATTTTTACCTACGATCAAGATGATTCCATTTCCAAGGGGGCATCATCATATCATCAAACAAGGATTCTGCATCATATCCTATATCCAATCTAGGGCATTAAAATTTCAAACTTTATCAACCGAGTACCATATCAGGATTTTCATATCAGGGTTTCATATCAGGAGTTTCATATCGAGATTTTCATATCAGGGTTTCATATCAAGAGTTTCATATCAAGGTTTCATATCAGGAGTTTCATATCGGGATTTTCATATCAGGTTTTCATATCAGCTCATCAGTATCAGCTCAATGATCAGGACAATCAAGTTTTCTTTGAATCAATGCACTTCACACATCAATTCAAAGAGGGACATTTGTAGACACCTAAAATTTACCAGGTGTATCTCAAACATTTCAAATTATAAATCTCAGCCAAATGCTTCAAAATATTACCTCAATTCAAATCAAATGGACATTTAATTAGTGCAAATCAAAGAAGCAAAATTCAAATCAAATTAAAAGATTAAATAATCATGAAATCAATTAATTAAAATCAAGCCTAAAGGGATTAATCAAATTATGCAATTGATTTTCAATTGTATAAATCAAATAAAATAGAATCAAATCCAACCCATTTACCCTTCCATGGCTAATTTAATTAAAAGATGGAGTTATTTAAATTCCTTAATATCTTTGAGAGACAACCAACAAACTTTCCTTATTTGCAAACAAATCAAAGATTTTTTTATTTTACCAAGCTTTTTGCTTAACCAAGCTTTGATCATGATTAATTCACTCTACCCCCTACCCTTGGGAAAATGTTATAAATACAGGCCATTTCCTTTGTGTTAAGGATCCAAGAATTCAAGAACAAAAGGCATCCTTATTATCGACATATTAAGAGAATATTGAGGAGCATTTTTGAGAGATTTGAGAGAGAGAGATTCAGCATCATTTTCATTTATCATATCATGTTTTAGAATATTTGTTAATCTTTCTTATGATCTTGGAGCTTTCTTAAGCATTTTAAGCATTTCAGCTAGTTTTAAGCATTTAGATTTTCATACATATCTCGTTCTAGGATTGTCCTTGAGAGAGATTAAGCCTAAGAGCTTCTCTCAACAAAGCTTGGATAGAGAACCATGAGATGATATAGTTTGTTAGTTTCAATTCTTTAGATTAATTTGTTTATCTTTCCATAGAATAGTTGCTTTCATTCTTAATTTCATGAAGGTGCATTTTCATGTACACAGTTAGCATTATTTTGTTGAATGCCCATCTTGTGGGTTTATTGCCCAATCGTTGGGGTTGTAATTTTGTAGCCTATTTTAAAAAAAATTGTATCGGTTATCTAGGTTTGCACTTTTGGAGGTATATGTTCTTCATCGGAGAAATCTAACTTAGTGTCATTTTAGGGAAATGTATGTTTATATTTTGTAATGGACAAGGATTCCAGGTTTTCTTCCTAGTTCTTTCCCGGATGAGTCCTCGAACCAATTTATTAATAAATATATATAGTGGTTCGCCCACTTTTGTTTAAAAAAAAAACATGTTAGAGGTACCATAATTTGTGTTTTTTTATTATGATTAGATTCAACTATGTTTTCAATTATAGTTAGAGTTTAATTAGATTATGTTTAAGAATAAGAATTATTTAATATTATAAGTGTTAATTTAAGATTATATAAATTAACAAGAACATAAATTTTTAGATGATATAATATAAAAAATATAAATCTATTATCATAGTAATAAGAAAATGATAAATATTAATATAATATGAGAGAAAAATATTGTATTTAAATAAAAATATATTTACTTCACACAATTTTTATAACAAAATAACAGTTATACACAATATATAGATTTAACTCTTTCAACATTTACATAAATCATCTCCACCTACTAACAAAATTGACATTTGAGTTTAGCAACAAAGAAGACATCTCAAGTCATCAATAAAGGAAAATAATTTTGTGACAAAGAATGAAAAAAAATTGTAGTAAACAAATATTAATTGGTACTTTACAAAGATTGTTTACAACTATTTTAATGAAAAGGGAATTGTTTTCTAATTATCTATAAAGAGCAACTAATGTTAAGATCTTTAGACTAGATTAATTTTCCTTTTCAATTAAGTGCAACTAATATTTAGACCTTTGGACAAGATTAATTCTCATTTCCAATTAAGTGTCTTTTAACTGCATAATTTTCTTTTAGGTTTTGAAGTTGTATATATTTCATGTTTCGTAACTTTTTAATAAATATGAATATAGTGAGGTCAAACATGAAGATAGTGAGGTCGAATATGAAGATAGTGAGGAGGTAGGGAGATATATCTCTGACCATTAACTAATGTTGGAAATTACTAATGAAATGTTATTATATATATTAAAATTAAGAAGAAAAATGTCATAGTAAATGTTTGAAAAAATAAATTTACCTATTTTTAGGTAGCAAGGTAGTTATTTTAATTTTCTTACTAAGAAAACTAATGCATCTTCTATTCACATATCAAATTATTCTCTCAAATATATTATTAACTTATACTTAATTTCCTATCGGCTAACCCTTGCACCTTCTTTTGGTGCAAGTGCTAGTTACATTATTATTTATTTTTCCACTATGATTCATCATACATACTTTTACTTGTAACTTACATCATGTTTTTACATTTGATACTATTCCATAGTTATTTTGATTCGAGAGAGGGATGCCTTTCTTTGAGTGTGTGAATTGATTTTTTGTTACAAATAGAATTGTTTATGTTTTCTTATCATTTTAGGCTTAAGGTGATAAAAAATAATAGCTAGTTTTTCACTATTGGAAATTGAAGAGTTCAATGGTGTTGAGTATGAACTTTAAAAGATAAAGATGGAGGATCTCTTAGAAGAAAGAGAGAGGAAAAAAGACCTTTTGAATAAAGAATGGGTAAAAGTAGATAAAAAAGCACATGACACTAATCATTTGTATTTATTTTATTTTATTTTAATGAATGTTTTAGTAAGATTACTTCATATAATTTGAAGAAGAATTAGATGGCTACATCAATTTAATATTCTCATCAATAAGTTATTTTAGAAAATAAAGTTATATCTTCTTAAGATGAAGGATGAGAACTCAATTATAGAACAATATAATCTTGAGCTAGTTACAACTAGTTGTTATAAAGATAAATAAGGGGATATTTATATATATTTTTATAATATTCATTACTTCATTCTTAGGATAACATGTGGACTTGTAATCAATTGTTCTTTTATAAATGTTCTAAAGTTTGATGCAATAATTTCTCTAAGGATGCATTATATGTGCAACGAAGATTTGAGGGGATAAGTAAGGAAAAAATAATAGTGATAAAAACAAGTTTGAGGAATGTTCTAATTTTAAGAGAAGGCTTTAAAAGTCTAATAAGATTAGATTGAGGTACATCAACATTGGAATTTTGGTAAAGGAATAAAATTTCAATAGAAAATTTAATAATTAAAAAAAGCATGATAATTTATTATGAAAAAAATTGAAAGTGAAAATAAAGTTACGAAAATATTAAAAGTGTTGGTTTATTACTTCTTTTATAGGTTAGTTTTGTAATAAATAAATAATGTTAGATAAACAAATTTTATTTATTGGTTACTAATGAAATAGGCTTGGAGTTATTCTCTTAAGGGAGTTTGGTTGGTTCAGTATGGAAAATTGAAAGACTATATTAGCCAATGCAATATAGTGAGAAAATTTCCCATGAAAATAACTATTATATTTTTTATTTTTAATGTTATTATGCAACAATGGTGCAATTTGGTTTTATTTGTGTTGGCTCTACCATTTTCAATATTTACAACATCTTGATGTTAAGCCTATGAAGAATCAATAAAAACTTACTTGCAAAGAAATATGATATGTTGATATATTGTTTTATTTCTAACATGACATTTTGTTACTTCCATCTAACACACTTACAATAAAATTATAATATCTTTTTTGTTTTTCAAGAAAATTTCAAAATTCAAAATGTTTCAAAAATAAGAAGAGAAAAAAAAACCTAAAAATTAGTAGTATTTCTTGAACAGTTCAAATCAAAATTCTAACGTAGATTTGATAAAGAAAATGCAATAGCATTTTTTTTAACATTTTTTTTAATATTAGAGATCGTTTGCAAATATCAACCTACTTTCGAGCAAACACACTATAAACCATAAACCAACTAATTAAGAAGACTAAGAGTCACACAAGATGTCCTTATGGAGATTTGAACTCGGGTCTCCACAATGAAAACTCAAAGTTGTAACCAATATTAAATTCCCTTCTTCAGTCGATTCATGTCAGTTTGGTCTTTCATTTTATTAAAGACTGGTTTACTCTCTATCTAGAAATTTTATAAACAAAGAATGTGAAGCTCAATTTAGAATTTGACAGGAATGGAATTTCAAGCTTAAATACAAAAATCACTTTATGATCATGACATTATGAATAGCATGAAGTGTCTTCTACTAATGTGTTAAGGGCATGAAAGGTGTAGGAAGAAGTGGAAATGCTACTAGTTGTTCAAAGAAAATAGTTGTTGATATTGTGTACTGGTAAGTTTTACAAAATCTATTATGATCTAGTGCATTACTTGGTACTTTTAAAATATTTTAGATTTTGATTTGTTTTACATTTGAATGAAGTTGTAATATTCATTTTTTTTGCCCATACTGTAAAAACATATTCATTCTTCTCATGCCAAGTTTGAAAACGGGAGAAAATATTCCAGCCAGTCAATATCATATTACAATGGGTAGTTGATATAACACGATATAAGGTGTTATAGGGAAAAGTTTTTCTATTCAAAATTTTGATGTATGTTTTATATTCTAGGAAGTGTTATAGAAGGTTTGAATGAAAAGTATATATTTCTTAATAAATAGTAAGAGGAGGTTTTGTTTAAATTGAGATTTTATGTTTTGGAGTAATATTTAGGAAAATAAAGTACTATAAATATTTTCTTATATCTATATTAAATTATATAAAGGTGCAATTTGGTTGGAGTTTTGCATACTAAGATATTCTTTAAGATATACATTTAATTTTGAAATTATCTATACTATGTTTAACAAATATTTAAAAAAATCATATTGTTGTGTTTTTAGAAAATATAATGCAATATCAAATGAATATAATATTTTAGCAAGATCATATTAGAGATTGGAGGTATTGAAGGGTCTTTTATCATCTCAAGCAAGCTTGTAATTCATAGATGATATATTGCATGAGAAGAATAATTTCACATGTGTGTTCCTTCATGGAGTATGGGGGGTTTTTCTTTTCTTTCGTGTAGGTGTAGTTAAAGTATTTATAGTGGTTGATTTGTTCTTTTGTATGGTAAAGTGGGGATTGTTTCCATAGCACTAGAGGAGAGATTTTGGTATGTTGAACTCAGACGATATGTTGATTTCAAAGGAAAGTTGTTCCCTCATTGTGCAAGTAGGATGGGAACACTTTATGTTCTCTCATGTCATTAAGAGTTTTTTGGGTTTTATACTTGGGAGATCTGTTAGTGAAGTCAATTTGGTGTTTCTCAGATGAGCAAGGTGTTTCTTGGAATATCAAGGAGAATTGGTGAAAGTACTTCATAAAACCTTTGGAAGCGTTGTGATAAACTCTTGTATTTTTTCAATCTTTGCTCAGAATGATGTCATAAGGGGGAACACTAGTTCATCGCATCTTTTATATGTTAGGTTAATAATAAATAAATAATATTATATAATTATGGCGGAAGAACATAATTAACACTTTTAGATGATCTAATTTGTATGCACTATGTACTGTAAATTATGAAAAGTTACTTAGTTTAATTTTAATGCAAAGGGGTATGCCCCTTTTAACTATGTATGATTTGGACTACGTCTCGGGCTAGACTAGAGGTTTTCTTTATTCGTTCTTTCCTACCAGTGCTCGCAGTGAACGGAAAATTCAGTATTGTTCTTAATGATTAATAAAATTATTATGGCTTCGGCCTTTGCCTATAATAATAATAATAATAATAATAATAATATTATTATTATTATTATTATTATTATTATTATTATTATTATAATATAATTTAATGTTAGTTAATAGTTACCAATGGAATAAGTTAGTGCTAAATTATATGAAGAAACCATTTTGAGGAAAACTCCACACTCAAAAATATCTAAAACTTCTATTAATCCTTCAAATGAGTTACATCATTACAACTCCTCTATTTGAATTTCTACACAATTATGTTACTTCAATAATTTGGAAAATAAATTATTCTTCTTTCAACTCAAACATTTGAAATATAGGTCTGAAGAAAGCCACAAATCATGAATGGTTTCTAAAATCATGTGTAAGATACCACTAGCTAATTTAGTCATTTTTATCAATGCATAAATCACAAAACCTAAATCAAGAATAGTTAAATAAGAAATTGTCTCTTCCAATTCTTAATTTTATCCACCTTGTTGACAATGTGCATATATACAAACTAAATATTTTCATTATCTTCTCCAAATTTGTATTTTGACTTCATCTTTTTATACTCCTACTTTTCACAAAAACACCTTATAAATTATCAATATTACATTTAATAACTTTCATAACAACTAAATGATTATTACAAATTTTTAAAATATAATTAAATACAAATATAAAAAATAAATAAACATTTTTTCAACAATATCCTTCATCTCTAACTTTATGGCATTCTCACCCATCTCTATGAAACTACCCAAAGAATTATGAATGTTAACCATGATTGTTGGATCCCAATGTTCTCATGGAATATCACTTGGTCTAATCCACATGGGTGCATTCGAAATCATGTGTTCACACGGATCAAAATTTTCTTCCTAGTCTTTAATGTAAACTCCAACGTCATCTATAACCCATACCTTCATCCATTATTTCTTATTTTTGTCATTGGAAGGGTATCTAACCTTTTGGAAGTTATCAAATTAAAATATTTATATTATTCAATTCCCTAGTTTTCGAGTCCGATATATATGGGTCAACTCAATATTTATACAATTGTGTCTCAATAAAAATATATATCATCACAATAGCATGGCATTCCAAAAAAAAAATTGAAATATATAGTTTAAAATGTTTGAATTCATATATGAAATCATTCTCTCTAATTTCATTCTTACATTCACACCAAAAAGTTAATTTACAAAAGTTGGTATTTTAGTCCCATGAGACTAGTTAAAAGTATTTAAATTTATTAATTTATTTTTTATTTAGTTATTAAAATTTATTCAATATATTTGGTACTATAAGAAACATTAGATTTAACCATATCATTTGTTTATTTATTGATTTAATTATTATTATTTGTTGAGATTAAGTAGATTCGAACCCAAGACCTCTCAGATTAGAGGCTCACAACTTTATTGTTGTGTTATAGATTGTTGCCTAGACAATTGATTCTTAATCTACTAAGAATAATATGGAAAGATTCAACCACAAAAATAGTATCTAAGTGATTTGTCAACCACTAATTTAAAATACCCAAAACACAACAACAAACAAGTGACATATAGTGGCTAGTACTTGCATTTATAGTATTACAATAATACTATTGGTTATGTAGTTGGTAGATAGATAAAATATAATGATTTATATAGTTGTTTAAATGTGAGTTAGTACTAAGAGAGAGAGAGAGAGAGAGAGAGAGAGAGAGATTATAACTATCTTAACTATAAAATTATATAATATAAACATTAGAATGAAAATAGACATTTTTAAATGGAAAAGTGAAAAATATTTAAATTTCATGATTAAAGGCTACTAAATTATTTTGTACATATTAAAATGATTAAAAATAAAATTATGATTTTCAAAAATATAAAAAAAATAGAATGATTTGAAAAAAAATGAATAATATAAAGTTATAATTATAAATATTATGGCTAATAAAGGAATTATATAAAATTATAATTATAAAGAATACGCAAAATAATTGAATTTATTGTTTTAATAGAAATATTATAAAATATTATTTTTTAAAATTCCTATTAAATAGGTAATTGATTTTATTTATGAAAACTAAAAAAATTATTAACATTTATAAATCTATAGAAAAAAATCACTTTATGTAAATTATAAATAAAAATTATTTAAAACATATTTTTTAAATATAAAGAAATCTAAAAAAATTAAAAATCTATAATTCTTTAAAAATTGCTCCTATAACACCAATAATTATAAATCAATCAAACATAGATAAATAATTTCTTCAATTAATTAAGTTTCAATTTTTGTAAAAAGCTAATTTTTTGGACCTTCCCGCTGTGTTGTGAGCTCATGCTCAAAGCTAATTTATTTTAAAAGTAATAATAATAATAAATTTTGATTAGTGCAAAGTAGTTCTAATTTGTTTTTTTTTAATAGGTAATGGGCAGAAGTCTAAATTAATTATTATTATTTGATGAGATTAATTATTATTATGTGTTAAACTTGAGTAGACTCAAACCCAAGACCTCGAGGATGAGAGACTCACAAATTATGGTTGATTGTAGGCTCTTGCTTATTAATTAAATTTGTTATTAAAATAGTTAATAGTTTTTTACAAAATACTACAATTAATGCAACTTTGTTGCTTTCTTTAGAAATAATTATTTTTGAAATACACTTTTATACTCAATTTTGAGACTTTATTTATTTATATTTATTATAAAAACATTTATACAAAAATCAAAAGAAAATCATCAAAGATTTCAAATAATCATGAAGTAATATAAAAAAATTGTGTGTTGTGATTTTTCTTATTTTACAATAGGTTTAAAGTGTCTCATAATTCTAACATTTTCCTTTTCACTAATTACATTGAGAGGGTAACTATACAATGACACCATTGTTCTTATGGTGTCATAAAAACAAGAAGATAAGACTATTGGTTTTTTATCATCCAATAAAAATGACAAATTTCTAGAGTGTTGTTTTTAAGTTTTTTATGAATACTAATTTTTTTAAAAATTGATATCTCTTGCATATTTACATGATTTTTGTATATAAAATATAGATAGACTAGTTTATAATATAGAAAAGTTTTACATTAGATAATGATTGAAAGAATGAGATAAAATAGAAAACAAACAAAAATAAATTTATTTAAAATTTATTACAATTGTAAAGAAAAAATCATTCATTTCACATATCAAAACCTTTTTAAGTTACTCATTTTTCTTTATACTTTAAATAAATATAAATTATGATAGTAGTTATAAGCGGAGAGGCTTTCTAGACTGATAACAAAAGTTTTTGTAAACAATTTAATAATTTGAATAAATTTGATGCCCATCTCCAGAATTGCTAAGATGGCAACAATGCAATGTAGGAATCATTGGAGAGAGCTCTACATTTGAAACCCTAAGGACCCGTTTGGCAGCAGGAATACCATATCCTGGATATGGTCAATTCAAGAAGATGCTGCATATTCAAGAAGATGCTTATCCTCAAAATGAAATCCGGAATATGGTCTGACCTGTTTGGTTCATCCGGAAGATGAATGAGAAGATGCATAAGGAATTTTAATTCTTTATTTTTTAATTTCTTTGAATATGGTGTGTATATATACACACATGCACACATGTGTATATATACATACATACATACATATGTGTGTATATACACATGTATATATACACACGTGTATATGTGTATATACACACATGTATACACATATACACACATACACACATGTGTGTGTATACACACATATATACACATTTGTGTACATACACACACGTGTATTTATACACACATGTGTGTATATACACATACAAGTGTGTATCCATGTATACACATATACACACATGTGTATATATACACACGTGTGTATACACATATAAACACATTTATGTATATATACATACATATACACACGTGTGTATATACACACATATACACACACCATACATGTGTGTATATATATAGACATATACACACATGTGTATATACACACATATACACACACATACATGTGTGTATATATACACATACATGTATGTATATATACACATGTGTGTATATACACACATACACATGTGTATATATACACACACATGTGTATATACACACATGTATATATATACATCCTTATAGCAATATAATATACATCTTTATAGTCACGGATCCCACGAAATATTAAATTTGCTTTTGTTAAAATTGGAATTCCAATTCCACCTATTTAGGTGGAAGATGATATTCCCATTTTGGGGGCAAAATGAGAATTTCGGAATTCCAATTCCATTTTTTTCCAAAGACCCAAACATGAAATTTGGCATTATCCAAAATTAGATAATGCCAATTCCCGTCCAATTCCTGCTGCCAAACATGCCCTAACTATTTTATTGTGTTAGCATTGGAAACTACGACAAAAAATTGCATTCAATCTCAATTATCTAGAGTCCACGTGATGTTAAACGTGAAGCCATGAAGTATGAAAAAAAAGGCACGAGACAAAGGAGTGTCTGAAGAAGATAAAAGTAGAAGAGGGAAGATTTCGGTCCCCATACCTTTGTCTATTTCTGGGAATGTGGATGACACGTGTGCGGGTTTATCCACCTCTTTTTCCTAGCCAGATCTCCAACCTTCGAATGGAACGGATGCAGTTGTTAACGCCTCCACATTATGCCCTCCTTTGTCATGCACAGCAATAAGGGATTCACAAGAAGGTAACATCATCTCATTTTCCCTATCCTGAAGATATAATTGATGTAATCTTAGAATGTAGAGCTATTTAATTATCATTTTATTTCTCGAAACTCTAGAGTCTTTTAGGGGTTTGGGTAGAGGTTATGGTGCTTGCACTTTTTCAGACCCTAATCATGTCCAGATTGTGCTTCAATATGGTTCTTAGATTAGTTTCCTTTCCTTAATCTTGCATTTCGCCCTTCCCTTCACGACATTGCAGCCCAACTTGGCAAGGTGATGTGGTGTAAACAACATTAAGATAAATGGGCCAGCCTACGTTCTCACCCTAAGGCTTGTATTGAAATGGATTTGAATAATTTATTGCCTAATACAATTAAATTGGTCAGACCAAGCTTCGAATTTGATCAACACATTACTTATTAAATAAACCAAATGCCTATTTTTATTGTCACACAGAAGGGCATCTTATCCATAATTCCCCTTTCCGTAAACCCAAGCCTTTCCAGACTTCCACAAAAAAACCCTCGCATTTCTACCTCTTCTACTATTGATAATCTCTAGCCCTCTAACACACCTTCCCCCTCAGCGCAACACCCATCCTCTCTGGAACCCATCACAATACCCCTCCTACTCCTAACCCCTCGCTTTCACCTTCTCCCACCTCTCATTCACATTCACCCCCTCTGCAAGGAAATTCTTCTTGTACAAAGACTCGGTTTTGATGTCTCAAGCTAAACCCTCCAAGAGGATGAAAGAGACTCCCCCTTGTAGCAATAATCCTCCCAATTGTACTCCTCAATCGAACAACCCTATAAGGAATCCCACTCAATTTGATAATCATTTATTTGTAAGTCATGAGACCATATCTGATCCGCATGGGAAAGATGATGTGATGGAGATATATGCGGACATAGTAGAGGATCAGTTTAATATTCTATAGTCAGATGAGGAAACTCTCCCTGACTCTTCTCAATGAAGTGCAAGGTTCAGTCGTGGAATATGTTGTTAGGATTAGAAGATAGAAATCTAACAGTTACATGCAAATATAACCAATAATGTAAAGGAATAAAACACACATAAGTAGAACAAGAAGGCACAAATTTAACGTGGTTCACCCAATCCTGGGCTATATCCACCAAACAGAGTCCAATAATATTATCCAGTTATTTTAACCCGTGATCCCTTGCAGCTCAATACTACTGCAAATGCTATGTAATACTCTTCACTCTAACAAACCAAACTGGAAGGTTTTGTTAGGATTAGAAGACAAAAATCTATCAGTTACATGAAAATATAACCAATAATGTAAAGGAATAAAACACACATACATAGAACAAGAAGAAACAAATTTAACATGGTTCACCCAATCATGGGCTGCATCCACCGAACAGAGTCCAATATTATTATCAGTAATTTCAACCAATTACAATCAGTGATCCCTTGCAGCTCAATACCACTGCGAATGCCACAATTCTAACAAACCATAACCCTAACACCATTTTTCTAATAGAAAAACCCTAACCCTAAAACTTGCTTGATGGGTCAACCTAGGGAAATGCTTGATGAGTCAACCTAGGAAAATGGTTGACGAGTTGCAGAAAAGTGTACAGTACTTATCTAATCAATCACCACAAACCAACACATGTGAGGATTGATCCTCCCTGCATGTAAATATCATGTCAAACAAATTATTCAAAGAAATTAGATTGATGTTCTTATTTTGCAAGAAGTTAAATCTAGTGGTGTTCACCTTAAAGTTTCCCTTGCTTCAATCTAGCCTGAAGCCCATTTTTTCCACACCAAACATAATTATGGTGGTGTAGTGTTATGATTTGCTCCGTGCCTGACTAAGTATCTTGTTGCCTCTGGCTTTGATCCTAATAAACATTGTGTTTGGGCTACCACTTTTATTAAGGATATGTTGGTTGGGTTATACTTCGTATATGTGCCCAATTCTTCTTTAGAGAGATTCATTCTATGCAATTTTCTTCATACCTCACTTCCTAATGTTTAATGGGTGTTGGGTAGTTATTTTAACATGGTGGGGTAGCCTTCTGATCGTAATTGGGACTCCCCTACCCAGTCATCTAACTTTGAACTTCAGAAGTGGACTTTAGCCCAGAACTCTCTTAGTGTTCATGGCTCCCTTCTTGGTAAATTCAACCTCCAAATGCCTCATTGGTACACTTGGAATAATTTTTGTGAAGGATATTTAAGAAAATTGAGCTGGTTAGACCGCTTTTATATTTCTCCAAGTTGTCTCATTCTTCCTTCTCATGTCAATCTTCTGGTTTCTTTAGACCTCTCTGCCACTCTCTCTGACCACCTTCCAATCTTCACCACCCTTTTCTTTTCAGAGGGCTCCCCCATATCCATTGACCTTCCTTACAAGTTAAATGTTTCCCATCTCCAAAACTAAGAGTGTTTGGATGGTCATTTAACTATCTGGAATGTTGAGCCAAGACCTCAACAATATAGCTGGATTAAATGGTGGGAAAGAACTATAGAAAGATGCACCTCTTTCCTTCGTGATTATGGTATAAGAGTGGCAGCTAAACATCACAAACTTGAGAAGTCACTCAAAGGACAACTTGAACATGGACGTTCATGTCTAGCCTACAATCCTTATGAAAAATATTTACAAAAATATGTTATTAATGTGGAGAATATGTTGCGCAAATTGGATGTTTATAGAGGTAAAGGAGCTCGAATTAGGGCTCGACTTCAGTGGATCAAAGATGGAAATGAAGGGTCTAAATTTTTCTTTCAATATCTTTAGCACAAACATAAAATTGAACATATTTTTGCAATCAAGTCTACTGATGGCACCTTGCAAAGTAGTCAGTCAGAAATAATGCACACTTTTTATGAACACTTTAAAATTCCTTATATAGATGACATTAAAGATGATATACTTCTTTCAATTCTTGAAGATAGTGTTTCTGAATACATCCCAAAGAAAATAGACCCAGAATATAGTAGATATCGTGATCGTCTTCTTTCTATAGATGAAGTTGATGAAGTCATCCATTGTATGGCTTTGGAAAAATTCCAAAGAATTGGCAGTCTTCCAATTGAATTTTATGGAGCTCTTTGGCTACACATTTGTGAGGACTTTTATAATGTCTACCTAGAAGGAGTTGAGATTGGATCTTTGGGTTAAACTATTAATCAAGGGTTGATTAAGTTAATTCCCAAAGGCAAGGATGAAGAAACTATCAATGGATGGAGACCTATTACACTCCTCAACACATCTTACAAGATCTTGTTCTTTCTTGGGAGATTGTTGAATGGGCTCAAAAAATAACCCAAGATGCATTAATTATCAAATTGGACTTTGACAAGGCCTATGATCGCATTCGGTGGCCCTTTATTCTTAAAAATGCTAAATAGGCTTGGATTTGGTCCCAAAATTTATGATCAAATCAAAATGCTTTTCACGAATGCTAATGCCAGAGTGGTTGTTAATGGTGTTCTCTCTCCATCATTTTTACTGCAAAAATCTATACGCCAAGGTTGTCCTCTTGCACCCTTCTTGTATGTTCTTGTTGTTGATGCACTTGGATATCTCTTCCAACATGCACTCTACAATAACATTATTCATGGTATCAAGCTTCCTGGAGATGCGACTACTCTCAACTCTCACTTTGGTGATGACAACACGTTTTTCATACAAATCTCGGTACAAGAAGTGGCTCATACGCTTGACATTTTAGAGTTATTTTGTACAATTTCAGGTTCTAAATTAGCCATGCACAAAACTAAATTTATTATGACACGGCCCAACCCTCGTCCACCTTGGATCCCATGTGAGTGGAGAGAAGTTAAGCATGGATTTATTACTAGGTACCTTGGGATTCCTTTTGGAATTCCAGTTCCACTTAAAGAAATGTGGAAGTGATTATTAGTTAAAATTAAAAGAAAACTCTTGAATTGGACCAATAGATTCCTCTCCATGGCTGGTAGAATTCAAATCGCTAATAAAATCCTTATTGCTAGCCATGTGTATATTTCATCTTGTTGGATACCTTCAAAAGCTTGTTATAATTATCTGACTCAACTAATTTGTAAGTTCCTTTGGGCGAAGTGGGGACACAAAAAAGTTCAACCCACTACATCATGGATTCATTATGTTCAATCAAAAGATAAAGGAGGTTTAGGAATTATTGACCCCTACACCCAAGGTATTTGTCTAACTACCAAATGGTTTGTTAGGGATTTAAATGGTGATGCTCCATGGAAGCATTTGGTTCACCATTGTATTCAGATTGCTTCAACTAGTAGATCCTGGAATTTAGTAAATTGGATGGATAAGATTTTAATTGCTCCTTACTTTAAAACACACGATTTTCCCCCTTCAATTCCATTTGGAAATCTTGGCAGATAACTTCATAAAAATTATCCTGGTATGATCAATCTTTGAGTAACATCTTAAGCTTGGGATCTTCCTCTATTTGGTGGAACCGTCTTGTTTAGCTTGACAATGCCCCACTTGCTTCGAATAAATGTCTTAAACGTAAACATCTCTTTAACAAAGGCATTCAAGTTCTTCGGGACCTCTAGGATCACGTTGGATTCAATTTGAAAACATGGCAGTAATTCAAGATACAATATAAGATATCCCCTGCAGATAAATCTCCTCTCCTTCAAATTCAAAGACTTGTCACGCCTAAACTTTTCGATCTTTTGTCAACACCCTGCCATGATAACTTTCTTACAGATTGGAAATAGCCTAATAATGGAAACTTTTATTCCTTCCCTCTTAAATCAGTCTATAGACAAATCCTTCTAACCTGCCCCCTCTCAGCTCGTCTTAATTGTAAATGGCGTTGCAGGCTTAGTCGTACAAAATGGAACAAATTAAGTACTCTTATTTGGTCATCCAAAGCTAAAGCTCTCAAGCCTAGTTAACAACATGGAAGATACTTCATGTCAAAGTCCCTATTGGTGATTGTCTTTCATTCATCTCCAATGCTCCTTCATGTCCTTTATGTGGTAAAAATGAAACCATCAAGTACACTTTTTGGTACTGTTCTCATGCTCAACGCTTTTGAAAATACATTTTCACCAACCTCCCTTCTCTTTTCTCTCCTCCTTGGACATGGAAAGTTGTGTTTCTTGGGTTGTCCAAGCATCTAAATATCATATCACAAATCTTCACGCATGTTATTTTGAAAAACATTTAGAAATTTTGTGCCTAGTAGCCTTTTCTCACACCTTTTATACAATTCACTTGGAAGCCATGATCATATGTGTGACTCCCCCCATCTTTCTCTTTTATAGTCCTTTATTCAGGTCATCCTTGACCTACATACCCCTCTCGGAGAGATACAAATTCAATTCAGTCAGCAATTTTGAGGCAAAAATGATAGGTACTGATTGCAAGAAGAATGATATTTTTATTTTTATTTTAAACAAAAGTGGACAAGCTACTATATATATTTATTAATAAAAGCTGGTTCAAGAGCTCCTCCGGGAAAGAACCAGCAAGAAAACCCAGAATCCTTGCTCAAATACATTGTTTACAATAAAAAATAAAGTGACCTCCCTATTACATTGGTCATATTATCATACTATATCATCAAAAGTTGCCTATAATCAAAATAAAGTTCTATGGTTATTACAAAGCATCAATATTACTGATCGGTTAACCCTGATGATCAGTATCATTTGTCGGTTATACCGGTCGGTGCTTGCATTATTTTTTTGTCATTTGGCCGGTGTCAGTCTTTTTATCATCGGTGTCGTTTGTTGGTGTCGTCGGTGTCGGATATGTTTTGGGCAAGAAGAATGATATTATTTCTCTTCCAAATTGTTGATTTTATGGAGTGTGGTAGAGATATAAAAGGCCTTCTTATAGGTGGGAGAAGGGTGGGTGTATTTATCTCCACATGAAAAATAGATATTTTCTCTATAGATCGCAACAAATGGTAACCACAGCTGTAAGGTTATTAGTTTGGCAGTGTACAAGCAGATGATCTTCATCCTCAGAAAAAATTCTCACCTCCAAGCGATAGTGACTCTATTTTGTTCAAGAAGGCATGTATTTTTTTAGAAAGATGATAGTCTGGATGCATCAACAAGTGGTATTAATTGATGTATTTTCCAACTATTGGTATATGTTGTTTGTTTTCAATGGTTATAAAATTTCTCATGCTCTAATGAGCCCTTGTACTTGTAACTGTTATTGTCTCATGTTTCTATGAGCCTCATACTCTTATGGACTCTGTTATAAGTTTTTTGTCTTGGTGTTGCAATTGTATCTTCTCTGATGTATTATTTCTTGTGGTTATAGGATGCACATTAGTCTTTTGTTGTGAGTGTTTCCGTTGGTTTACTATAGTTGCTCATTGTAAAATTATTGCTTTTATCTAATAAAAAAAATGCAATGTAACTGATTGGGGGGGGGGGGGGGAGGNGGTGGAAGAATTAACCGAGTAGTGAAGATCTGTCGGCTCTTGGGTGTAACAAGTGATAAATTGAATCCTTTTTCTCTACCTCTCTAGGCCCTTCCGCGTTTCACACGTTCCTATTCATGAGGAGTTGTTTTCTCCACCATTGTATCCTTACTCAAAGAACACTTCACATGCCTACAAAATTGAAATGGCCGGAACACTTCATATCCTTTTTTAGATTGCATGTATACATTCTTTAACCATTCCATTCATTTTTGCGATGAATATTGCTCGAATGATTAAAAGCTTTATGTGAATCATCTATCTCAAGTTGCATTCTCTGCAAATATATGAATTTGTCTTTGTTTGGCGTTTGACATCACAGACATGGTTTTAATTCAAAATCCAAAAATGATTCAATATAAATTTTCATATATATATATATATATATGATAGGGTTGGGGTTAGGTTTAGGGTTGGATCATATTTTAAATTTATATTCTAAGGGAGTACTTATAGTGAAGCTTTCAATTTGGTTAACAAATGTTATTACAAATGCTTACCTTGAAATAATGAACCTTAAATTAAGGGGTGAAAAGTTTGACTTAAAAAGCATTTATTTTTGTAAAAGTTGATTTTTGTAAGTTGATTTTTTAAATGGTTTATTTGAATATCGTATAAAAAAAAGATATTTATTTTTCTTATAATGATATTTTAATGTTATAAAAAATAACAAAAAAGTAGAAAGTAATGTAAAAAGTCTTAGTATTTAAAAAGGTAAAAAAGAACATCTAAGAACGTACACTTGGGATAAAAAGTGATGTGATCAAAATTTTTGAAATAAATATTAGATATGATATTCATATTAAAAAATAAAATAAAATATTCTAGAAATAATTTATGAAATAAAATTTAAAATAATGTTAACTATCAATATTTTTATATATATTATCTTATTATTAAAAATAAAATAACTTTGTGATGAAATATAAGATAATTAATGTGAGAAAATTTAATTTATATTTGACATTTAATAGATTTAATTAATTAATTATATTAAATCGATTAGATTTCCGCAATCCATAAGAATTTTCAGCTTGATTTCTAGATTTTGATTGTGTGTAATTTTTAGCATCAAAATCTAGAAATCAAGCTGAAAATAATTAATTATAATTGACATTTAATACAATTACATGAGTAAACCATTATTTTAAGTTCAAAATTAATTATGGGTAAAATCATGGATGTGGCTATGCTTTCTACAAAATGCACCATTGATCAAATTTCAAAAACTATAAAACCTAACAGATTTTCACAAAATTTTCAGCATTTGTTTTATCATGATCTTCATATTTAATAACCGATCACTTTATTTTCGCAAATTTAAAAAATAAAATATTTGACTTTTTTTATTTTTGATACATTTTGTGTAGAACTTAGGTGTACCCAAAACCATTACACCCTCAAACAAGACAATTCCTAATTTAAGGTAATAAATATGCATTGCACGTTGCAAGCCCATTAAAAATATGCAGGGGACGATAAGAGGCGTCGATTCATTCCAAGTAGCTTGGATTGCACGTACAACCAAATTAAACGTGCTTTGAAGTATTCTAATCTTACCTATGATGATAAATGATTTTTGCTCGTGAGGCCCTTGAAAGCTTTTATTACAAAAGTTAAAGTTTGGCTTATTCAGCAAGATTCATGATCAACACAGGCGGCCATTGAAATCTTTATGGAGGACCCGTGCTTCACTTCGTTGTCACAAGAATTATAATAATTGCTTGTGGCGTGAAAGAGAAGCCTAATTATTATATCTAAATGTTCCCATGATTGTGTGAAAAACAAGGTCACTAGGTACCTATGGGTCATATCATAACTTCCACATCTCGTTTCCTCCTAAACCTCAAAATGATTATTTACTTTTTAATATGATATTTTAAACTAGGTTAGACACCCTAAAAAAAGGGACATCAAAAGTTTAGATTTGGTAAATGATATTTTGAAAAATTAATTTTCTTTAACTTTTGTATATAATAAAAACTTTGTATAGTACAATTCCAATATCATACTTATATGAGTAAGAAATGAATTCATTGGGTGAGGAGAAGTTAGGTTAAGTGTTTAGTAATTATAATTTTTTTAATTAGTATTTCTATTATATTGAAAAATATGGGCAATTTGTGCAAAAGAGGTTCGTTATAGAGTTCAAATTTAGATTGTTTAATCTATTGTTACATCTACCACATTATTATAACTTGTCTCATCTCCTTTCTTAGCTTGAAGTTCTACAGAAAATATTGTCAACATTCGTCATGCACTAATATAGCTTCCTTTAATTTTGCTTATGAAAATGTTTCATCATGCAATCAAAATGAATTTCACTAGAT
>MU224133.1:5674650-5697487 GCA_018584345.1 Thuja plicata | reverse complement strand
TGTGAAGATGACGATCTTCTGTGTATGTGTAGGTTACTATGTCAAGGTGACGATCTTGACAATAGTAACCAGGCTTCAAGATCGACTCCCGTAAGGGTTTGTCCCGGATAGGACCGGATATCTTGTTGCTCATGTTATTACTTGTTGCATGATAATTTGTTAAGATCGACTCCCGTAAGGGTTTGTCCCAGATAGGACCGGACATCTTAACGCTTAAATTATCATTGTGTAATAACTCATCATGATTGACACTTTCATGTGTCCTGGATTGGGCCAGATATCATGATATATAAAAATTCTACAAATCTATTAAACTCTCTCTCAAGAGGGAGTGTTAAAGTCTTGTTCGTTCGTGTTTAATAAAATGATGAGACAATCGTAATATATATATATAATATAATAAATGAATATATATTAAATTAAAGATATAATATATAGTAATATGTTCATGAGTGAAAACCACAAACACACACACACACACATATAATATAATATAAATTAAATAATGTAATGACATATTATTGAATCGATCGACTTAATAGTCAATTACATTATCGACATGCATTAGTATAGTGACTGGTATATATTAACAATCACGATACTATCGTGACTGTTAGTATATAACAGTCACGATAATATCGTGACTGCCGATACTAATAAAATAGTCGGTTATTATATGCGCTTGGTTATGCAGTTTAAATATGTGATTTAATACGTGCATAAAATGATAATTACATACTATACAATATGTTAGTATGAATAGTCATGACTCATCAATATGATGAGTCATGTCTATTCATACTCACATCTTTTGGATTCAATATATATAGTCATTGATTTTGTAGAATCAATCAATCAACAAGGCAATTGTATTCTACTACAGCAATTAAGTTTTTATCTTCAGATCATAATTCCTTAACAGCTTTTACTGCCAATGATATCATAGTAGAGAAAGATAGTGACCAAGCAATGTTGACTATATTATTTATTCATATAAACTAAGGTCAATAATCATTTATACTATTACATCTCTTATAGCCACACTATCATCATAGTTAGTCTCTTTTGTCAAGCCCCAAAATTGAAGCATCTAGATTTAGAGAGCAAATTTAGATTGACAATATCTCTTGAGATTTAATCAAAAATATAGTCTATAACCTTATTTGCATTTAATCTACCAACGACCATAATTGAATTTGCTTCAAACTTTGTTTACTCATGCAACCTCCACAGGGGCTTCACTTAGTAAACCTGAATCATAGCACGTGTGTCTCTGGCTTACTAAAGAATCCCCCTATTTTCAAAAAATATTGCCCCAAACTCTTTTTTTGTCACCCCACTACAATACCCCCCACATTTTTTTTCCTATATAAAGCCCCNAAAATCCCCTCCCCCCTATTTAGGCAATATATTGCCCCTTTTTTTGCCCATTTTAAACCCCCTGATATGAGCGCATGTGATAGTGTATTGCCCCTGCAGTGAAGACCCCATGGAAACCTCTTATTGTTATCCAGGTGAGGACATTTCTTTAGCTCTAGAAGAAATACAATATAGACAACTGTTATTATCCTTCATCTCCTTAAACAAAATTGGGGTACACTAACATGAATAAAAGAATCATTCCACATACCTTGCTACATGTGATTGCAACCATCGGTATAGGTTGGAATCTCCATTTTGGATCTTCTTTAATATCCAAACATCATGGCATTCATCATCTATATTATACTTGATATCCTTTTATTTATATGATTTGACATCAAACTATCACACAACACCTTGTGGGGTAGAAGGAAATTGAAGGTCCCTTCCTAGCAACATGAAGACATCCTTTAGAAATTGTCCTACTGGCTTCTATCAACCACCCCCTCCTTCTCCCATAATGATATTCCCAAATTTACAACCCAATCTACAATTTTAAATTTAGAACTATTTGTTTTAATGTGATTGAAAGCAATACTATCAAACCCTATTACAAAATCCTATGCACACATGACTAGGATTATAATCATGTAACTAGCACTCTCTTCCTTTCATATAATTGGAAATCACTTATAGAACAACTTCAAACCAAATCTTTCTCAAAAAAACTTAAGGTATATTTGAGGCCAAAGAGAAAAGCTCTTAATATTATCAGTTATTAATCTCCTACCCAAACAATAATGTGTGTATCCTCACCAACTACCCTATATAATCCCTAAACACAACCACATCTAATCAACACTTAGTTACATTTCACCACACCATAAAATATTTTAATTGTATGCATCCTTCATCAAGAGGGTGTCATTTCTATCAAAAAATAAATGCATAATACCGAAAATGTTTGATAAATTTCTTGCATAATAACCTTAATGCAAAGTTCAAATAGAAAATCCACAAGATAAACAAGATATACCATGGAAAACCCCTAAAGGGGAAAATGTAGTCTCCAAAGCATCAACAATCTATGTATTATTCAACAATTTAAAATATTAAAAATCACTTACAAAGTTTCCATGAATACTTCTAAAACATCAAAATCCTCCAATACGCTCTCCATATGTCCATGTATCCACAGATCCCATGTCATATTTTACATATGAACTCACAAAATAAATTCAATAAAATAATAACCTACTCGCCCAACCAACCTTAACCGCTAAACATGTGCTTACTTTATAGAATCAAGCTCACACAAATACAACCAAGTGGTAAGATAAAACAATGTGCCTCGAAACCATGAGTACACAAAACCATTAACTCTTCATTTACTATTTGATATTATGTTTTCACATTATTACATAATTTTCCCTAAATAATAGTTAAGTATTCTATGTCTCCCACACATAAAATGAGTATCCCAATGTTACATGCAACTCTATAATTTGACCCAAATAAATATCTAATGTGGATAAACACATTTCCTAGAAGCATAAAAAATAAATATTATTTATTTTACATAACTAAAATGCTAAATGTTATGCAAGGTGTACAACACCTATTCTAACAATTTAGATTCTTAAGACCTTGGCCATGAGGGCCTATCGCATTTGTGATAAGGATAATATTGGCCAAGAGTTGGTCCATCTTCGTCATGTCTTCAATCTTAATGGATACACCAGCAAACATATTTCTAGAGCTTTCAACCAAGCCAGGTCTTGGTTTTTCTCTGCTGCTAAGCCATCCCAACCTCATGCCCTTCCTTGTGCTTCCATTCCTTTCATTGAAGGCCTTTCCCATAAAATCACCAAGATTCTTCTTAAGAAAGGTCTTCGGTGTGCTTTCAAGCCTTTCTCTTTGGTGAAGAATCACATCCTGCCTCTGAAAGACCAAAGGGACACCCTACTAGATGCTGGAGTTTAGAAGATTGCTTTCTCTTGTGGTACTCCCTATATAGGGGAAACAGGGCGTTCGATTTGCACAAGAATCAAAGAGCACAGTGCAGATAGTAAACATGAGCGGACTCTCAAATCAGCTCTAGCCGACCATTCCTCTTCCACCAAACACCATATTTCCCTTGAGAACACCCGTGTCTTATGCAAAGAAGACAACTTCTTCAAAAGAAAACTTTTGGAAGCCACTAAAATCCTGAATCACCCGACCAACCTTAATCGTGATGATGGCTGGAATGTTAGTGTTTCATGGCGTCCTCTTTTATCCAATCTTCGCTAATCTTTTTCTTCTCTCCCTTTCTCTTCATTTTTCCTCCCACAGCTTGTGCTCCTTTCTTCCCCCCTCCTTTTCTTTTTTTCCCCTTCTCCCTATCCCCTCGTCCTCACCTTTCTTCCCCCCCTCGGCCCCTTGGCACATTTTGTCCTTGTCTTTCTTCTTTTATTCTTGGGTCTCTTGGTCTTTTTTCACTTGTGGCACACACACACACACACACACCACACACACACACATATCTATATATGTATGCTTATGCATATATATACATATGTATATATATACATATCATACATATGTATACATATTCATATATATATATATATATATATTCTCTTTTATCTGTATATATATGTATATATATACTTTCTAGCATATATAATTGGATTTATATTCTTTTATATACATCTATATATTCTTTGGAATATACTTATAATTATATATATAAAAGAATATATTCACTATTACATATGCAATTTTTTGTAATTGTTCAAGTAAAAGTGTATTTTCACATTTATATATGCTATTTATTTATTAAATTGTTTGATATATTTATATACATATATTTTTTTCCTTTATTCTTTTCTTTTCTTAGGTGCTTTTTTGCTCGCTTGCTTTGATTTATTTGCTTGCTTTGTCTTTCCCTTTCTCTTCCTTTTTATTTTTATTTTTTAGTCTTTGGGTCTCTCTTCTTTTAGTTTCTCTCAGCTCTCTCATCTATTTTCTTTTCCCCCTCTTTGTTTATTATTTTCCATCACATCACTTTGTCACTTGTGCCCTTGAATCTCTTTCCTTCCACCTCTTCCCCTCTTTTAACCTATTTAGGTCTGTAACTTTATTCATTTTTCCTTGTGCTCTCTTATTGCTCATCTTGATGATGGACCACGAAATGTGATTTGAAACGTCAATGCAAAAATTCATAACACAATCAAATCCAGAAATTATTAATTTGTTAATTTAGATTCTTTTTGGATTGGGCCAACTCCCTTTTTGGAGCTTTGAATAATCGTAAAATTCGTATCTAGATGTGTTTGCCCAATC
The DNA here is from genome assembly GCA_018584345.1 of Thuja plicata. Taxonomy (NCBI): domain Eukaryota; kingdom Viridiplantae; phylum Streptophyta; class Pinopsida; order Cupressales; family Cupressaceae; genus Thuja; species Thuja plicata. The sequence continues at coordinate 5,692,798 of MU224133.1, read as the reverse complement.
AAGTTCACTCAAGTGGATACCCATTGAGATACCATTTCTATAATCTCCTAATTAAATCAATGAGTCAAACACATCATCAAGACATATGTTCTTTATTATCCTATATTTTCCCTTGTAGCATGTAAATTATATCCTTGTACAATTTCATACTCACCTATGCCTCATTTTAGTATTTTGGCCTTTCATGCTTTGATCATGTTTGATTTTTCTCAAACCAACTTTAAATTTACAAATTTATTTGTCCCTAGGTCATTGTTCCTTTATTTATCCTTGATAGGCTGGACAATTGCACCCATAAACACCCTTGTCCTGCTTAAAGGGGCCCAATTTTGGACCCTCCAACAATCAGAACATGTGGGAAGGAATTCCTTGTCTTTGTCATCTTGCTTCAAAAATTCAAATACGTGTCATGAGGTGAAATATAAAAGCAAGCCTTACCCCTCACTTGAGACAAGAAAGACATCAATTACCATTCATCAATTATCATTGAACAAGAAATCAAGCATTATCAAGGAATTGAAGGAGAAGTCAATTTTATATTTCAAGCATTCAAGATGGCATCCATGATCAATCTATTATGAAGACAATTATGTACATGACAACATTAATCTTTACATAGGGAGCTCAACACAAAGGAGATTCACGAAGGTATAAAATTATATTTCATCATTTCAATATCATATTTATCCTTTGCCCTTTCAAGGCATTCTTTCATTTCAATTCCAATTTAAATTATAGGGTTAATTCCAAACTAGGGTTTGACCTAGACCCCTATCAACCCAACAACATTTTATCTCTTTTGCATATGCAAGTAATAGGATATGAATATAAGAATCAAACTTTGGGAAGAGAAAATAGAGACCTACAAAACTAGGTTTAGCAAAGGTGAAAATGCAGGGATGGTGGTAGCATTTCCCATCAATGTCTGACACTTTTTTGACAAAACTTTTGAGGATGGTTATAAATGTCATCCTGATCCAAAAAACACATTTTTTGTTATCATATGACCCTCCTAGATGAGAGTGCCTCGAATCAAAATTGTCCTCCACTTTCAAACTTAGATTTTAGACACAAGCTCCATACCTTCTCTCCTTTCCATGTCTACATATCTTATATAATATTTTTTGTGCATGTTAATTACTGTTAATTTCACTATATTATCCCTAGATCTTACAATCAAATCATATCCTTCAATAGCTCCTTTTCAACTCAATCAAGGAGTGTTGGATTAACCTTGTTCTCGATCCTTTTCAATTAAATTTGAGATTGAGCAAAGTGGATCCACTCTTGTTCATGTAATCAAAAGGTAATAGGCACAATTCCTAGTTTGCATGTATAAACTAGCGAACACCCATTTTCTTCCACATTACACCCCTTAAGATTATTTATTTCTTTTAATCCATACCATCCAAATTATTGATGAGGGAAGTGAGCCATGTATCTTCTTAAATCTAGGGCCTTTGACATTTAATCTCTAATCCTTTGATCTCTAGAACACTTTTTGGTGTGTTTCAACGAATGTCTCATAAGGCTCTATCTTATAAATATATTTTTTCTATAAAGAAAAAACATAAATAGATGTTGATTTGATTATTCCTGATGACAACATAATATGCATTGAGGAGCTCCACACATCCCCAAAAATTATAATTTATGCCAATGTAATGCTCACCAATTTAGTACAATTTACAAGAAGGCAATTACCTTGGGAAGACCTTGATTACTTTATATTATCTAACTAGTGAGCTAAAAGGAAATCAAGGTAGCAAAACAAATTCCTACACTAAATTTGAGAGGAGGTTTATGAAAAAACTTTCTCCAATCTTTACAACAGTTTAAAAAGTTTAACAAAAATAAACATATATACCATGCATACCACAACACAGTGATTTATGTGGGGGTAGTCATTTCAAACGAAAAATACCACTCCAAAAGGTGCCCAATATATTATTTAGAAATTAACAAAAGATATAATATGCTTGCAGAGAAATCTTCACACAAGAGTATCACCAACCAGATATTCGAAGGTAACTCAAAAGTTATAAGATTCTAACACACAACCTCCATCTCACACACCTAATATATAGGAGACATAATACATGAAACTATCAACAGATATTACAAAAGAATGGACTAAAATCACCCAAAAAGTGGAGCCCATCTTATCTCCAATATAAGATTCCATATGATGTGTCAAAATACACACCAATAAATTTAGCTCCCTTTTATGGCTCATTTATGTGTCCAACACATTTTTATATATCCTGTTCTAGGAGACACAACTTTTGGAGGTCATAACTTATGAACCGCGTGTCTAATTATTGAATTGTTTCAACTGGTAGAAATCTCAAGATGTTCTCTATCAAGTTATAACTTGATATGTTGGTTTTAGAAACTTTTGGGTTGTTTAGGAGCCTCTTATGCCTTCAAAATTGACTTCCAAACTTTCATTGACAACTTAAAAAATGGAAACTTTAATATCTTCAAATCTAGACATGATCTTGCAATGAAAATTTAGCCACATGCTTATCTAGCCAATTTGTGGCTTTGGGGAAAATTTCAGACCAACCCATGCTCAAATGTAAACTTACTATTGTACCATCCTAAAAAGTTATCACCCATTAATTGGATGTCTTTTAGAACCTACTAGACCCCATTTTAGTGATTCCTAGATCGAAAAGCCTTTATGCTTGATTTACTGCATCTTTCATGTTGTTTCTCTGAGACTTTTCACATTTCCTAAGTCCCAAAATCACTTTAAAATTAACCCATCTGGGACTAGGTCGACATAAGTCAGCCTTGTCCTTGGGGTCTATTTTTAAGTGGGCTCTGGGCCTAATGTGGGGGTTTTTTATTCCTTGATCTCAGTATGGTTGGCCCTATTAAGTTTGAATCCTGAAATGAGTATAAAAGGGGGTCTCTCCTCTTATTTTCAAAGCCACTATTATGATCTAAAATCTTTATACAAGCAATTTAATTTTAAGAGCAAAATATATTTCAAGATCAAGCATTACATCATTCAAGTTGTGCAATTAAGGTGGTGGATTGAAGATTTGAAGGAAAGTATCCATTAAAGATCTCCAAGTCTTCTTCCATTTTTATAAAGGAAATCTTCTCTCCTTGATGCAAGTTTCTCTCCCATGGTGGCCTAGTTGAGGAATTCTCAAGAAAGCAAGAAGATCCATTCCTCTACTACATCCATGATTTAAAGCACACATTCATTAAAGATATAGGATTGGCAAGTGTAGATATACTGCATTTGTTAAGGCATCTTTGATTTTACAACACCTTCCAAGCATACAAGCATCCTTAAGGAGTTGATTGATTTCTACATCCATCCACGAGGGTTTTCCATACAAGGTAAATCTGACATTTATCTTGTTTATGAAATTTCCTCATTTTATTTCAAGGATGATTCCTATACAGGGGCTTGACCAAGGAAAGCCCCTTTCCATTAAAATTTTCCTCTTCTTCCTTGTGTAAAGGAATAGGTTTTCAGGTTTTGGATCCAGATTTTCAGACCCACAGAACTAGTGGCAGGTCTGCTATAGATTCTACCCACTTTTGTGCTTTGAGGACAAGTCTGAATTTATTGGACAAGGACGACTTGGCTTGATACTTTCCAGAGGATCTACAATTTTCACAGTCAGAAAACACAGGTCTCATAATTCTAGATCCAGAACAACTTTCAGTTCTCACAGTCATTTCCATATTTAAATTTTGTTCCTCCTCTCCTAGCTTCCAAGGTGAGTCCATTCTTCTTCCTTTAATCTTTTATTTCCTTTTATACATCAAATCGGATATCATATTCAGTTAGTAATCATTTCATTTATCATAGTTTACATTCCTTTCGTAATATTTCATATCAATTTACATATCTGTTGGCTAACAGATTTGTTCTCCTTAAATTTTGATATTTACTTCTAACTCTATGCCCTTGAAAACAAATCTTTAAACAACAGTTGGGTAAGCATTTACTTTTCTTCCCTCTGAATTTTGTGAAGGTACAGCTCCCTTTCAAATATTTTCAATGAGTGGATACTTGCAATTCAAACATACAAGCTTTTAACTAAAAAGCAGGAAAAAGATCTCCCAACTGTTCTTGGACAGATGAGGTAAATCACGGAAACTTGTAAAACTTAGAAAGAACCAGAAACTATTTTGCAGAAGAGTTTTAAAATAACTAACTGACCAAGAAATTTAGATCTATTAAGTATTCACCTACGAAAAACTGGAATTCATAAATCTAAAACTAAATGACTGAAATGTAATAACACATGCAAAAGTTCAATATATAACTCTCTCAAAGTAGGGATATATATATTACTATCTGATTTCCAAAGATCAAAATTTAATTCAGCATGAGCATTTAGGCATAACTGGCTCAAAGTCTAGATATCATCAGTCACTGAAACTATTGAAAAACAAGAAAGAAGTTTCTCTGCTATTCTAAATTCTATATCTTTATCCCCCTCTATTCTATTCTATTCTAACCCTTTTTGAGTTTTAAGCTCCAGCTTATATAGTTCAGTAGTCCAAGAAAGCCTCCCGAAAAACCCAGCTTCTCGGACACAAACAAGGAAAGAAACAGTTACCAGTTATAACAAAGTTCCCAGAATAAGATTTTTTAAAAACAGGATAATTTAAGGAAATAAAACTGAATCCTGTTCATCTTTCTTGTGTATCTGTTGACGTCGCCATCTTCACCAGCTTCCACGACCGGAAGACACAGAGTAGTTCCTGTGTAGGCGGGGCATGCAGATTCTTTAGTGCAGCTAACTTGGCGTGCATCGCGTTCTTCTCCCATCGCATCTTCTGGATTTTCTCAGCCTGTTTCGGCAATTGTCCCCGGTTCAAGATCAGCATAGCTTCAATGTTGGCAGTTCTGGTGAGGTCGTGAACTATTGGAGCCTCATTCTCTTTGAAGGCATTCATTACATCGACGAAGGACTTAACCATCGCATCAAAACCCTGATTTCCATCCTCCAATTGTAAGATGCCCGAGGGGTTCACTACTTTTATGTCCTTTACGGTGTCGGAGTGAATTTCCTGCACTTCTTTTTCCATGGCTTTCATCTGAGAAATAGCTGCTTCAAACAATGCATTCTTCCAGCCAAAGTTTTTCTTTAAGACAAACAACATACAAGGATCAACTAATTTCATGGGATTTTCAGCCAAAAACTATTTTACTCCAAAATCTTCAATCTCTTGCACTCGCATCACAATGTCTGCACATTTTTCTCCCTCGTTTTCCCATATTGGGATCAAGGTCTGAATCTCCCCTAGGAGTATTTCGCCGTCCGCGCGGGTGCTCATGAACTCCCGTATGAAGGCACTTCCTTCTGCTATTATACCATCGGTCCATGCCTTGATTACTTCTGTCCAAGTTCTTCCTTGTTGTACCTGTTTGACCAATTTTTGGTTTTCCGCTGATTTGGGGTCAAACGCTTGGTAGGCCTGTGCCAAAGGTGGCGCACCATCTTCAGCCAATGACGAGAGAAATTATGCCATAGTTGAAACTATTTGCTTCAATTCGTGTTTCTCCCTGCCATCTTTCTGTGACTGTCCTAAAATATGGTCGGCGGAAAATTTGAAAATGTGATCACGGGAGTCCCTGTTCAGAACTCCTAACTCCATTTTTTTTATTTCATAATCTTCGGGCTCAGGATCCTGCGCCTCTTCCATAGGCTTTAATGTGGCAATTTCAACAATAATCTTCCCTGTTGATGGGTCTGTTGTCAACCTCGCGTCACTTTTCATTCTTTTAGCTTTTGGAGTGCAGGCAGCATACCTTGTGACAATTTCTTTAACCGACAAAGCAAGCAGTTTGAAACTTTTTCTTTTGCTAACAGATTCAGTGAGCCATGGTGGAATCAAACTAGGCATAATTTGATTATCATGAGTTTTTATAGGTGTGTTTGCAACCTGGGATAGCTCCTGATTCTGCGTGAGAACCTCTTGAACCTTCTCTTGGTGATCAGGGGTGAATGAGAGGTCTTCTTCGCTGAGCTCAACAACATCATCCAAATAGTCAGGTTCTCCCGAAGCCATCTAGTTCTTCTTTTCTGACCTCATCCTTACCCTCAAACTTGGCGCGGTAGGGTGTCTTACTGAAGTTGTCTTCTCCTTCAATGATGTTATTTCGCCTGCATTTGGTAACAAAGGAGAATCATTAGCATGAACTTGGTTAGGAATTTTAATAGGTGATCTTGTATCAAGGCATGTGTCTGTAAGGATTTGAACTCCTTTCTTCTTTGTTGTGATCCAACTCTCAGTCTCTTCAAGAATGCGGCGGGCTCTGAGTTTAATATCGCTGGATTATTTCCTGCCCCAATCAATAATTGGGACACTTTCTGCTTCTGAACAGGTGGCAGATGGACATGGGACCTCTGAACTATCCTCTTCCACACTTCTGATATCAAACCTCAATTGCAATAGCTTGATCTAAGACACAGTGAGTCTGGTTTGATCCCGGTCCTAGATCATTTTCTCATCACTGAGATTTTCCCATAAATCCTCAAGATGATAACTTGGGGAAGGGCATTTACTTAGCCCTAGAGTCTGCCTGGCAAAACCTTTGCTATCAAATCCTATCCTTGGCTCATAAAAGGGCATGTGGAAGTTCAACAAATTACTCCCAACAATGGATGCATCTAACATACTATTACAGACCAAATTGCCTAGTTTCACCGGAAACAAAGAATTCCACTTGTCTTCAGGGAGAGCAGTTTTAATAACAATAAATAACTGTCTGCAAACCTCCGCCAGTACAAAACAATCAAAAGCATACCGAGGCAACTTCAAGGGTTCCTCTTCAAATCCACCTACCCGAATATATGTGAAGCGAGGAAATTCAATGTAGAAACTACCAAAATTCTGGACCAATTTCTTAGCATTCTTTGAAATTCTCTGGTTCGGTGCGCCTACAAGTTCTTGGCATAATTTCCCACAAAACACATCGTGTACTTTCCTGTAGTCCTCTAAAACTTTATCTTTTCTTAACAATGGGCAATATTCATAAATAAACAAGCTTTCACTCCAAGGAACTTTCTGAATAGGAGATAAGTTTTGAGTGCAGGCCAAGCAATACATTAAGTATGAGGACATATAAAACCCTTCTTTGGTCATTTAATTTTTCTTGAGTTGATCCCTAAGGGATACGGCTATGATCTCGGCCTAGTCTATGTGTTTTCTTCCTTCTAGAACAATCTCCACAAAATAGAACATCCATTCGTCAAAGTACAAGGCTTGTTCTGAACCTTTTAATCGGTGGAGAAGGACAACAATATCGTGTACCAGAGGGTTCATGTGATCCTTAGTAAGGGACTTGGGTAACCACGATCCTCCCTTGTAGTTGGTTTTGGTCCATTTTCTTGCTATATGGCTTCTGTTCTTGTCAACATTTTCCCTAAATTGAGCCAAAGACTGGGTGGGGGTGAAGTTAACCAGACCCTCATCAGGTATTTTGAAAACTGCTGCAATGGTTCCACGGTTTACAGGTATTACGGTTTTACCCTCTGCATTTAAAATACTCTTCGATTTAACATCATATCTGTTAATGCATTCCTGTATTAACTCTGGACAGACGGCGGACGGTGGGAATGCGGCTGCCTCTAGTAAGCCACTGGCTAAAATTTCTATAACAGGCTCTTCGTCAACATGGGAAGAGAGCTTTGAAGTTATGGTGTCAACCAAAACCCCTAAAAAATCTGTGTCCGCTATGACTAGAGCCCTACACTCTAATTTCTTTACGTTTCCAAAGAAGTGCATAACAGACTTCATATTTGCATAAGAAAATGAAGAGTTTACCAGCTCACTGCTCGAAATATTAAACTTTAAGCAACAACCAAAAATGAGGAGTAGAGCTCGAAAAAGCTACCTGTAAGAGTTGAACCTGACCAAACCACCTTTCCAGCGCCGAGAGTCCACGAATGCATAATAGGGAAAAATGACTTACAAAGCTTCTTTTTATTTGCAGTTTGAAGCGCGGGATAGACAGCTTCATGTGAGCATTAATCGGGCCTTCAATGCCAACTAACGCAAAAAATGAATGCTTTCAAATCAAAATGTATCTCCGAGACCTGCCACCTTCTCCAATCATAATTATTTACTCTCAAATCAAATAATTTCATCCGTGCAAGTGATTTCCTTGATTTCCGTGTACTGACTCAGCAAATAGAATCATGCCACCTTAATCGGCCCGTCTTGTCAGCCGTCACGTCATTAAGAATCCCACCCGCATTCCTTTCTGAACTACTTTGAACTACTTTGAACTGGAGTTCAAAGGGGTTCAAAGAGGTTCAACAACTCACAAGAGGAAAATGCCGCGTGCTTTCCTGCAGGAACACATCGTTAGCGATAAAAAGACTTGGACTGTTATTGAACTACTTTGAACTACTTCGAACTGGAGTTCAAAGAGGTTCAAAGGGGTTCAAATGACTTGAAAGCTTGAGTGACCGGTTTATAACAGACCGAAATTGAACCTGATGATGCCAAAGGCTTAGATTGGTCAGACTCAAATATAAAGGCTTTGGAGGAACCAGCAAGGTAGGAAGGTGAACAGAGTGAGGCTTTGACTATTAAAAACATGTGAACTTATAAAGTTCAAATAAAGGCGACTCTTAACCCCCTAACATTGGCTCTGATTGGGGACTGCAGATTTCCCAATTTGCAGAGAACTTCAGAAAACTGGTTTCGCAGACTGAACTAAACAAAAGGAAAAGAAAAGAAAAGAGGGCACCACCAAAACTAAAAACACTGAAAAATAACTAATATTTACAAAGGGTACAGACTCAGACGCCTAGAGCTTGCACAGCTTTAGATCCTGTCCATTGTAAGTAAATGGCAGGTTAACACCATCCAGGTATGACAGTTTATAAGCGTTCGAACCCAGAGCTTCTGAGATGATGAATGGACCTTTCCACAGAGATTCAAACTTCCCATGTGATCGCTTTGATGCTCTTCTTTTGTCCCATAGTAGAACTTCATCGCCCTCCATAAAACCATGGGGCCTAGCTCACATATCAAAGATCTGCTTCACCTTCATCTGATGCTTAGTGATATGGTCTACCATGTTTTCTCTGTCTTCCTCCAACTTGCTTAAGTGCATTACACGCCTTTCTAAAGGGTCTTTGAAATACTCATCTTCAATGACTGCTTGGAGTTTGGTCGAGGATAGTTCAAGAGGTAATGAAACATGAGCCCCAATTCCATATACTAGTTCAAAGGGCGACATGCCAATAGCTCGCTTTAAAGTAGTTCAATCTTCCCACAACGCCTCATGGAGTTTCTTGTGCCATTCTCGGGGGCTATCATCCATTAATTTTTTCATAATGACTATCAGGTTTTTATTACTGGATTCTGCCTGGCCGTTTCCCTATGGGAAATAATCTGAGGAATGGGCTAGGGCCACACCATGCTCATAGAAAAAGGTTGATATTTCTTCTAAAGAAAAATATGTAGCATTATCCGCTACAATTTTGATTGGCACACCGAATCTTACAAAAATAAAATTCAACAAAAATTCGCACACCACCTGAGAGTTCGCCTTCTTCGTGGGTATTGCTTCCACCCACTTCGTAAAATAATAAGTGGCCGTTAGAATATAGATATCCCCAGCACTAGATGGCGGATTCAATGGTCCAATGAAATCAATCCCCCATTGTCTAAATGGTTCTTCCACAATAACTGGTTTGAGAGGTAACGCCGCTAGATAAGGTCTTCCAGCAAACAGTTGACATTTGTCACAGTTTCTGACATACTGATAAGCGTCCTTGAACATTCCTGGCCAGTAGAACCTATTTTGAAGAATCTTGTAGGCTGTCACAGTTGAAGAGTAATGTCCCCCGCATGCTTCATCATGGAATGCTTTTAACAATTCTTTCCGTTGTTCTTCATCAACGCACCTGAGAAAAGTTCCATCAACCCCATTTTTGAACAAAGTTCCCTGGGAAATCACATATTTATTAGCTTTTAATCTCAAGTTGCACCTTTCCTTTTGGTTCAAATGACCCGGGCATTCTCCATATGTAAGGAAGTAGGTGATGTCAGAGAACCAAGGATCGATTGAACTAACCAATAATGCTATAGGGACTTCATCGATTTTTTCACATATCTCATTGTTCTCTGCAATTAACTTACATAAACCCTTTCCTCTTACCAAATTTGTAGGTTTGATTGTCAAGTCATATTCTTGAATCTTCACAATCCATATAGCTCTGTTATTCATGCCAATTTCCTTCTGAATCAGAATGCTTTTCACAACAGTTTTTGGCACATATACAGTACTATGCGAGTGCAGAATGTAATACCTAAAATGATTCACTGCCTTTACCACCGCATAAGCATGCTTTTCTATTTGAGAGTATTTGATTTTGTGCTTCTTTAGGGGCACGCTCATGAAGGCTATGGGTGCTTCCTTTCCTTGTTTGTCTTTCTGAGTGAGTATGCTTGAAAGGGTATGCTGAGAAGCGTAGCAGTACACAATGAAATATTTTCTAAAATTTGGACTTCTCAATACTGGTGCCTGAGATATGGCGGTTTTAATATCTTCAAAATATTTTCGTCCATCATCATTCCATTTGAAAGGGATTTTCTCGCTCATCATTTTGATCATATGTCTTGTCACTTCAGAGAATTCAGGAATAAAAGCTCGCAAAAATTTAATTTGACCGAAGAATGACTTCAGACCAATTCTGCTAGCAAGCAGGCTGAGTTGTTGAATTGCTTTAACTCATTCAGGATCTATCTTGATGCCCTCCTTTGATACTATATGGCCAAGTAACTTTCCCTCCTCTACAAAGAATATGGACTTTTTGGGATTTAAAGAGATACCATGATTTCTGCAACTCTGCAAAACTCGTTCGAGGTCATTTAGATGCTGGTATCTCCACTTTGAAAATACTGTAAGGTCATCCAGATAGATTACTATGATTTTATTTCTGAGATCTTCGAAGGAAGAGTTCATTGCTCGTTGAAAAGTTGCACCTGCGTTTATTAATCTGAAGGGCATCCGGTTGTAGGCATAAGTACCCCATGGTGTAATGAAGGCTGTCTTGTGCTGGTCGGATTTTGCTACACCTATTTGATTGTAACCAGAATAACCATCTAACATTAACATGGCTTCAGAACCAGAGACCGCCTGCAAAACGTGCTCCATCACAGGCAAAGCATAATTATCTTTCAAACTTGCTTGGTTCAGGTTACGAAAATCAACACAAATTCAAACTTCACCATTTTTCTTTCTCACGGGCACTATGTTCGCTATCCATGTTGAATGGTGAATAGGGTAGATGATTCAGGCCTGTAACATCTTTTTAACTTCCCTTAGTATAGCTTCCGATACCTTAGGGTTATAGTTCCTCAACTTCTGGCGAAAAGGAATAACTCCAGGTTTCAAGGGGATTTGGTGCTCAAATTGACCATTTCTAAAAACTTTCAAATCTTTATAGTCCCAGGTGAAAACATCTCTGTATTCCTTCAATAACCTTTTCAAGCCTTCCTTTTCAGACTCAGTACAATTTTGACCAATAGAAATCCACTTAGGAGAATCCTGGTCACCTGTATCAACTTTATCATATTCCTTTGAATTTGGAACATGTGAAACCTTTTCTTTTACTGTGTTGTCATATCTTCTTCTGAACAGATGCTCCAGGGAAACTAGGCCCTTAGGGATTTTATTACTTTTTAGCTGAATCAACTCTGCATTATCATCCTCATCTTGGTAAATTTCTTTACATTCACTTTTTGAGCCTTCAAAATATATTTCAGTAAATCCAGCAGCACACTCCAGAAATTCTTTAAGCTGGGTATCATCATCAAACACTTGCCAGTTCTGAACATTGTCTGGTACCCTCGGCTTGTATATCATTTCGATCAGGTATTTCTGAGTTTTAAAATCAGGATGTGGAAAAAGTAAGGAGGTCGATACAGCCAAGGCGCCTGCTCTGGTATTATGATTTCTAGGAATATACTCAATGGAAAAGGCGTCAAAAAATTCTATGTCGTCCCATACTAGATTTCTATAGTGCTTTAGTTTCTCGTTCTTTACAGAAAACTACCCCCGAACCTGCTTCACAATCAATTCGGCATCCCCTTTCACAATCAACTTTTTGATTCCTCTAAACCTGCATTCCTCCAAACCTAACAACAAAGCTTCATATTCTGCGGTGTTGTTAGTGTTTTTGAAATCTAATTTGAAAGAGAGGGGAATACACTCTCCATGGGGGGGGGGGAAAGGACCACTCCGACACCTGAACCTGAGTTGGAACAGCTTCCGTCAAATTCCATTTTCCAAATGTCTTTTTCTTTCTGAGGTTTGATTTGGATATTTTTATCTGAATCAGCTAGGATGACATAATTCCCGAAATTGCATTCTTCATACAAGATTTGGGCTCTGGGTTCATCTGAGGGTATCACGGTATACTTATTCTTAGGCTCGAGTTCTAGCTTTACTTTCTTTTTGCCCACGAGAATCGTGGCTTCGGACCAGTCCATTTTTATATCCCCACCTAAGTCCTTACAGAAGGTTCTGCTGAGCAACATTCCGTAACTAGCTGGGATATCAGCTACTAAAATAGTGAGTTTTAACTGTTTGTCAGGGTACGCAGCTAGGACGGCTTGACAATCTTTGATCTGGCCCTTTAATGGTACTTCCTTACCGTCCATAGAATAACAATGACCAAAGGTTTTGGTTAAGGGTAAGTCTAAAGCTTTAGCTACGGGGGCGGGCATTATGTTGTCAAAGGCACCAGAATCAATAATACAATTACTTAATTTTTGACCATTCAATAGCAGAGAGACATAAAATGGATTTGGCTTTTTCTCTTCGTACTCATTTTTGATGGAATTTATGGACTGACACCCTTCTGGAACCTAGGGAGTGTCTTGGGGTTGAAAAACCAAAGGTTCTTGAATAGTGTTGGTTTCTCCTATGAAGGGTTTATCTGCTTGAGGACTTGTATAATTTTCCCCTTGAACATATTTCACCAACTTATCTAGTTCTTTAGGGTTCATCTTCAAGAAATCAAGAGAACTGATAGAAACCGTTGAAGGCTTATAGAACTCAAAAAAATCGAAAGGAGATGGAGGGGTAATTGTATTTCTGGAAAGAATTTTTACCTCCGAGCTTCTTGAACTTGTGGGCGTTTCTTCCCCGATAGGTTCCTTTCTTTTTGTCTCCGCACCTGTAGCTGTTGCACTTGGAACAAACTTTTGAGTTCGTTGATTTCTTGTTAAGATAGCACAGGCTGGATCTTGCAGGGTTTCTAATATGCTTCCACCTTGTTCTGCAACCGATACATATTCTAAGTAGAAAGAGCCCGATGAACCAATGTCTGGGGAATTCTTTTCCTCATAAAGTTGTTCGTTACTCATCTCATCTCTGGCTGCATTGAGTTGTAAGTATCTTAACCATTCGGTGCATGTATCTCCATCATGGTCGGTGGTTAGGTGGAACGAGCACATGGTTTCCTTGGGAGCAGGCTCTATTTGCAACCTCTATTGAGGGCCAGGTAACTGTTGAGCTTTAATTTGCGGTTGGGGAAATTGCCTTCGACTTACGTCTTGATAAGGGGGTGGCTAGGAAGTCGTCGTCCTATTCTGCTACCTTTTTAGCATTGTTATGTCATTCATAAGCCTCTATACCATTGGGTCTGTAGTCGTAGCTACTGAAGAACTGCTTGGGGTTTGTGCTTCTCTTTTCCACTTGCCGGGAGTTATGAGGGTGTCTTCAAGTTCAATCGCTCTAGTTTGGGCATCTTCAAGATTGGGCACCCCATCTTTCAATAGATGGAAGCTTATATCTGGCGGGACTGTATTAAGGAAATAAATCTTTTTGTTTTTGTCACTCGGGGCGGCGGTTGCAGGGATTCTTTGCAGAGTTCTATTGAATTTGGCAACAAACTCTCTCATTGGTTCGTGAATCTCTTTTTTTAACTGACTGAGTTGTAATAATAAGGAGACTTCATTGTCAGGGGTTTTGAACCTTTTTTTGAAGGCCCGCTTCATAGTATCCCAATTTGTGATGGATCCATTCGGCAAGTGACTGAACCAATCAGCGGCAACATCGACAAGAGACCTGACAAAAAGTCTCACCGCCACATCTTTGGTGGGCACACTCATGATCCCACAAGCGGTTTGGAAAGCATTGAGGTGATCATCTGAAGAGATCTTATTATCTCCACTGAACTTGGGTAAAATTTGATTGGCTCCTTTGGGCAAATCGGCAGGTTGGTTAACTCCCAGGTTCAGAGGCCCAATGTGTTGGCCCCAAGGCCGGTTTCTGGCCATGAATGGAAGTTGGAAATTCAAAGGGTGAATATTTAAAATAGTGGGAATTACAGTACCCGGAGAAACAATGGCTTGGACAGTCAATGGGATAGCTGGGCTTCGCGGGGGAGATGAGGGTCAGCTGACAGTTTGAGCCTTTCTTTTTTGGTAAAGATTTAAATCTGATTTGAAATTTAGGCTTTCCAACAGTTCAAAATCTTCATCCACCAATCCTCTACTGCGCTCCCCCCTTGTGTATCTTCTGGTTTCCAGTTCAAGTATCTATTCAAAACTTAGTTCTGTTGTTGACCTTGTGCAAGTCTGTTAACTATGACAGCTTCTCTAGCAACAGGAAAACCTCTCAAATGTTCACCAATTTCTTCCTCTCTCTCGAGCACTTCTTGAACCCGATGGAACTCTTGATTACTTTCTCTAAACCTCCAAGCAGCTGAAGCAAGATCTGAGATTAAATCCTCCTGTGTGTCTTCAAAACCCAAATTTGGCTGGAGCACGGGGAACACATTGTCATTGGGTAGCACCATTATGTGGCATTATGACGGGAATCAGAATAGCGCACTTGACTGGTCTTTCCCCAGTAGACTCGCCAAAAATCTGTTGGCTAACAGATTTGTTCTCCTTAAATTTTGATATTTACTTCTAACTCTATGCCCTTGAAAACAAATCTTTAAACAACAGTTGGGTAAGCATTTACTTTGCTTCCCTCTAAATTTTGTGAAGGTACAGCTCCCTTTCAAAGATTTTCAATGAGTGGATACTTGCAATTCAAACATACAAGCTTTTAACTAAAAAGCAGGAAAAAGATCTCCCAACTGTTCTTGGACAGATGAGGTAAATCACGGAAACTTGTAAAACTTAGAAAGAACCAGAAACTATTTTGCAGAAGAGTTTTAAAATAACTAACTGACCAAGAAATTTAGATCTATTAAGTATTCACCTACGAAAAACTGGAATTCATAAATCTAAAACTAAATGACTGAAATGTAATAACACATGCAAAAGTTCAATATATAACTCTCTCAAAGTAGGGATATATATATTACTATCTGATTTCCAAAGATCAAAATTTAATTCAGCATGAGCATTCAGGTATAACTGGCTCAAAGTCCAGATATCATCAGTCACTGAAACTATTGAAAAACAAGAAAGAAGTTTCTCTTCTATTCTAAATTCTATATCTCTATCCCCCTCTATTCTATTCTATTCTATTCTAACCCTTTTTGAGTTTTAAGCTCTAGCTTATATAGTTCAGCAGTCTGAGAAAGCCTCCCGGAAAACCCGGCTTCTCGGACACAAACAAGGAAAGAAACAGTTACCAGTTATAACAAAGTTCCCAGAATATGATTTTTTAAAAATAGGATAATTTAAGGAAATAAAACTGAATCCTGTTCAGCTTTCTTGTGTATCTGTTGACGTGGCCATCTTCACCAGCTTCCACGACCGGAAGACATGGAGCAGTTCCTGTGTAGGCGGGGCGTGCAGATTCTTTAGTGCAGCTAACTTGGCGTGCATCGCATTCTTCTCCCATCGCATCTTCTGGATTTTCTCAGCCTGTTTTGGCAATTGTCCCCGGTTCAAGATCAACATAGCTTCAATGTTGGCGGTTCTGGTGAGGTCATGAACGATTGGAGCCTCATTCTCTTTGAAGGCGTTCATTACATCGACGAAGGACTTAACCATTGCATCAACACCCTGATTTCCATCCTCCAATTGTAAGATGCCCGAGGGGTTCACTAATTTTATGTCCTTTAAGGCGTCGGAGTGAATTTTTCTTTTTCCATGGCTGTCATCTGAGAAATAGCTGCTTCAAACAATGCATTCTTCCAGCCAAAGTTTTTCTTTAAGACAAACAGCATACAAGGATCAACTAATTTCATGCGATTTTCAGCCAAAAACTGTTTTACTCCAAAATCTTCAATCTCTTGCACTCGCATCACAACGTCTGCACATTTTTCTCCCTCATTTTCCCATATTGGGATCAAGGTCTGAATCTCCCCTAGGAGTATTTTGCCGTCCGCGCGGGTGCTCATGAACTCCCGTATGAAGGCGCTTCCTTCTGCTATTATACCATCAGTCCATGCCTTGATTACTTCTGTCCAAGTTCTTCCTTGTTGTACCTGTTTGACCAATTTTTGGTTTTCCACCGAGTTGGGGTCAAACCCTTGGTAGGCCTGTGCCAAAGGTAGCGCACCATCTTCAGCCAATGACGAGAGAAATTATGCCATAGTTGAAACTATTTGCTTCAATTCGCGTTTCTCCCTGCCATCTTTCTGTGACTGTCCTAACATATGGTCGGTAGAAAATTTGAAAATGTGATCACGGGAGTCCCTGTTCAGAACTCCTAACTCCATTTTTGTTATTTCATAATCTTCGGGCTCAGGATCCCGCGCCTCTTCCATAGGCTTTAATGTGGCAATTTCAACAATAATCTTCCCTGTTGACGGGTCTGTTGTCAACCTCGCGTCACTTTTCATTCTTTTAGCTTTTGGAGTGCGGGCAGCATACCTTGTGACAATTTCTTTAACCGGAAAAGCAAGCGGTTTGAAATTTTTTCTTTTGCTAACAGATTCAATGAGCCATGGTGGAATCAAACTAGGCATAATTCGATTATCAGGAGTTTTTATAGGTGTGTTTGCAACCTGGGATAGCTCCTGATTCTGCATGAGAACCTCTTGAACCTTCTCTTGGTGATCAGGGGTGAATGAGAGGTCTTCTTCGTTGAGCTCAATGACATCATCCAAATATTTAGGTTCTCCCGAAGCCATCTGGTTCTTCTTTTCTAACCTCATCCTTACCCTCGATCTTGGCGCGGTAGGGTGTCTTACTGAAGTTGTCTTCTCCTTCAATGATGTTATTTCGCCTGCATTTGGTAACAAAGGAGAATCATTAGCATGAACTTGGTTAGGACTTTTAATAGGTGATCTTGTATCAAGGCATGTGTTTGTAAGGAGTTGAACTCCTTTCTTCTTCACTGTGATCCAACTCTCAGTCTCTTCAAGAATGCGGCGGGCTCTGAGTTTAATATCGCTGGATTCTTTCCTGCCCCAATCAATAATTGGGATACTTTCTGCTTCTGAACAGGTGGCGGATGGACATGGGACCTCTGAACTATCCTCTTCCACACTTCTGATATCAAACCTCAATTGCAATAGCTTGATCTGAGACACAGTGAGTCTGGTTCGATCCCGCTCCGAGATCATTTTCTCATCACTGAGATTTTCCCATAAATCCTCAAGATGATAACTTGGGGAAGGGCATTTACTTAGCCCTAGAGTCTGCCTGGAAAAACCCTTGCTATCAAATCCTGTCCTTGGTTCATAAAAGAGCATGTGGAAGTTCAACAAATTACTCCCAACAATGGATGCATCTAACATACTATTACAGACCAAATTGCCTAGTTTCACCGGAAACAAAGAAATCCACTTGTCTTCAGGGAGAGCAGTTTTAATAACAATAAATAACTGTCTGCAAACCTCCGCCAGTACAAAACAATCGAAAGCATACCGAGGCAACTTCAAGGGTTCCTCTTCAAATCCACCTACCCGAATATATGTGAAGCGAGGAAATTCAATGTAGAAACTACCAAATATCTGGACCAATTTTTGAGTATTCTTTGAAATTCTCTGGTTCAGTGCGCCTACAAGTTCTTGGCATAATTTCCCCCAAAACACATCGTGTACTTTCCTGTAGTCCTCTAAAACTTTATCTTTTCTTAACAATGGGCAATATTCATAGATAAACAAGCTTTCACTCCAAGGAACTTTCTGAATAGGAGATAAGTTTTGAGTGCAGGCCAAGCAATACATTAAGTATGAGGACATATAAAACCCTTCTTTGGTCATTTGATTTTGCTTGAGTTGAT
>MU224133.1:5637300-5674600 GCA_018584345.1 Thuja plicata | reverse complement strand
ATAAGTTTTGAGTGCAGGCCAAGCAATACATTAAGTATGAGGACATATAAAACCCTTCTTTGGTCATTTGATTTTGCTTGAGTTGATCCCTAAGGGATACGGCTATGATCTCGGCCCAGTCTATGTGCTGTCTTCCTTCTAGAACAATCTCCACAAAATAGAACATTCATTCGTCAAAGTACAAGGCTTGTTCTGAACCTTTTAATCGGTGGAGAAGGACAACAATATTGTGTACCAGAGGGTTCATTTGATCCTTAGTAAGGGACTTGGGTAACCGCGATCCTCCTTTGTAGTTGGTTTTTGTCCATTTTCTTGCTATATGGCTTCTGTTCTTGTCAACATTTTCCCTAAATTGAGCCAAAGACTGGGTGGGGGTGAAGTTAACAAGACCCTCATCAGGTATTTTGAAAACTGCTGCAATGGTTCCACAGTTTACAGGTATTACAGTTTTACCCTCTGCATTTAAAATACTCTTCGATTTAACATCATATCTGTTAATGCATTCCTGTATTAACTCTGGACAGACGGAGGACGGTGGGAATGCGGCTGCTTCTAGTAAGCCACTGGCTAAAATTTCTACAACAGACTCTTCGTCAACATGAGAGGAGAGCTTTGAAGTTATGGTGTCAACCGAAACCCCTAACAAATCCGTGTCTGCTATGACTGGAGCCCTACACTCTAAGTTCTTTACGTTTCCAAAGAAGTGCATAATAGAATTCATATTTGCATAAGAAAATGAAGAGTTTACCAGCTCACTGCTCGAAATATTGAACTTTAAGCAACAACCAGAAACGAGGAGCAGAGCTCGAAAAAGCTACCTGTAAGAGTTGAACCTGACCAAACCACCTTTCCAGCGCCTAGAGTCCATGAATGCATAATAGGGAAAAATGACTTACAAAGCTTCTTTTTATTTGTAGTTTGAAGCATGGGATAGACAGCTTCATGTGAGCATTAATCGGGCCTTCAATGCCAACTAACGCGAAAAATGAATGCTTTCAAATCAAAATGTATCTCCGAGACCTGCCACCTTCTCCAATCATAATTATTTACTCTCAAATCAAATAATTTCATCCGTGCAAGTGATTTCCTTGATTTTCGTGTACTGACTCAGCAAATAGAATCATGCCACCTCAATTGGCTCGTCTTGTCAGACGTCACATCATTAAGAATCCCGCCCGCATTCCTTTCTGAACTAATTTGAACTACTTTGAACCAGAGTTCAAAGGGGTTCAAATAGGTTCAACAACTCACAAGAGGAAAATGCCGCGTGCTTTTGTTGCAGGAACACATCGTTAGCGATAAAAAGACTTGGACTGTTATTGAACTACTTTGAACTACTTCGAACCAGAGTTCAAAGAGGTTCAAAGGGGTTCAAATGACTTGAAAGCTTGAGTGACCGGTTTATAACAGACTGGAATTGAACCTGATGACGCCAAAGGCTTAGATTGGTCAGACTCGAATATAAAGGCTTTGGAGGAACCAGCAAGGTAGGAAGGTGAACAGAGTGAGGCTTTGACTATTAAAAACACGTGAACTTATAAAGTTCAAATAAAGGTGACTCTTAACCCCCTAACAATATCATATACATCTTAGAAATAAAGGTATTCATCTTCATACTCCATATTCAAGTCTAGATCTACCATTAGCATCCCTACATCTTATTTGGGCTTTGCTAATCTGATCTGGGTTTGAGGGTGAATTCTATGGAGGTATTCCTAATGTTATATATATTTTCTCTCCCTTAATATTTAGATTTGGTGAGTCATCTTGCTAGGCCCATACCTTGTGTAACACCATTTCTTATGTTACATTTTTGGTGAACTTGACTTAGTGAATTTCCATTCTAATTTTGGTGTTAGATTATCCTTCTTTACATTTATGCCTCCTTTGTATGCATTTACATCATATTTCATTTTTATCTGCTTTGTATGCATTGCATATTTATGCGCTCAAATCTAGTTTAAATTTGATAGTTAATGTGCTTTCATTCAAAATGCATTATATTCCTATTTCCTTTCAGTCCCTTTTGCATGAGCTTCATCACTTTGATTCCAACCTATAGCATTCCAGTTAGAATAATTCATAGACTTATGGATTCCATTGATCCTGACACCTCCTTCTTTCCTAGGAATCTTGATGAGACCAATATGTATCTTAATAACATCAATCCTATCATGGAGAATAACTCTCTTGATTCTTCTCGTGATGATGATGAAGCCTTAATATTTCCTCCTATCCAAGTCCAAAAACTTTCTAAAGACTTTGAAAATTTTGAACACTGATTAAGTTAGGATAACTCTAACCCCGATGCTCTTATCGTTGTAGAAGGCTTAAGGAAACTTATTCATAATAATAACCATGATGTTGATGTCTTGTGTAGCATTCCACATCTCATTGATAACAATATCAAACATTTTAATGGTTGTGCTCAAGAGTTAGGTTTTATACCTCCTGCTACAAATGTTGAGACCTTTTTTCCTATCTCTACTTCCATTCCTAACGTGTCTACTTATGCTCCACCTATCGTAACAAATTCAATTAAAACTTCTAATCCTATACATGTGAATATTCCTAATCCTATTTCTCCTTATATCCCTTCAAGTGTTCCGTGTGTTTCATTACCATCATCCATGCCCACTTACCATAGTTTTCCTTTTCATATTCAACCATTCCTTAAATTTCAAACAATGTTCCTAACATTTTTCATGTTTCTCCTCCTACCATTCTTTCTACTGATTCTACCATTAATAGCTTGGCTCAAATTGTGTCTTCTTTGCAACAATAAATTTCTTCCATTACTCAATCCAAGTTCAACATTCCTACTTGTGACATTTCTATTCCCTTGTCTATGGTTATTATATGTACTATTATCCCACAATATATGGAGATTCCTCATCTTGAGACTTATAATGGTAAGGGTAACCTCACGATAAACTTTCCAAACCTTTTATAGTGATTTTTCCCATGTCCATAGCTTCATGGAAAAAAAATTCACTAGAACCTTTCAAGACAAAGCCTTGAAATGATATTTTTCCTTGCCTCTTTATTCAATTGATTCCTTCCAAAAACTTGCTAATGCTTTCATTGAGCAATTTCAAAACAACGTTGTTCCTAAAATCTCTCTAACTAATTTAATGCATTGTAAACAAGGTGTTAAAGAAAAAAGTTAGTGATTTCATTGGTAGATTTAAGTATTTGTATACTAAGATTTCTTATCATGTGCCTAATATTGATGTGCAACACATTTTTATTACTAATTTGCAAAGTAGCATTAGAGATAAGATACTTTTGTCTGAATTATCTTCATTTCCACAATTGTGTGCAGTGCTTCATCATTATCAACTTCAAGTGAGTCAGTTTGAGATTACCACTCCAATGGCTCATGTTCCCATTGATAAGAGTGATGTCACATCCAATTTCAACAATTTTCAAAAATCAAACAACTACATCAAAATCAAAAAATCATCCAATAATGTTGATGAACAAATGGCAACAACATCCAAAGGTGTGGCTCCTTTGTCCTTTATTTTTAAACTTGCTTGTAATTATACTAAGTTTTTTGAACCTTTGCATAATGTGATGTTGAAGTTAATTAATACTAATTTGTTAACACTTCCTCCTATCAAACCTATTGAAACCTCTAAGCCTCAATCCAAAAACTTTGATCCCAAAGCCTTTTTCCAATATCACCGTTAGTCTAGGCATGATACTGAAAAGTGTTTCCGCTTGAAAATTGTTATCCAAGATCTTATTGATTCTAAGGCTATATCTGTTGATAGTGATAATGATCAAGGAAAAAAATATGTGGAACCTCCTAACCAAAACTTGCAAATCTACACCAATCCTTTTCTATCCCATTCAACCAATACTATTTATCAACCTTCCTCTTCCCAATGCATTGACTATGATGAAAAAGTTAATGAAGCCAATCATGTTGTTAATTGAGCTGAGCAAGTCAAGCCTAAACCTTTATCTCATCCTTGTATTATCTTTTATCCTAGTGAGACAATTAAAGCATCTAATGGTCCCCTCTATATTGTTGCAAAGGTTAATGGCATTCCTAGCCGTAGCACTCTTGTTGATCCCACTTGCATAGTTAATGTGATAATTGAAGAACATTCTTTCAGCAAACAATTGCAATAAGACTTTTATGATACATATGATGTTAAGATTCAAACTTGCAATGATTTCCTTTATCCTTCACCTGCTTACATTACCTTCCCTATTGAATTTAGTGTAAAAATTAGATTTACCTTCACTGTCATTCTAACTTTTGATCAATTTCAAGTTAAACTTGGTCTTCCTTGTCTTACCTCCATGCATTTCATGGATTCCCCTATTCATAAATGTGTTAAATTTCCTCTTAATGGATAAATCATGACTGTTAACCATAATCTTTATCAACCTTTTGTGCCTTGAGACTCAATTGACCTTTATTTATTTTGTCCTTATATGCCTCAACCAACATAAACACATCTTGACCATCTCTTTAGATCATATCAAGCCTACAAGGTTCAAAAGATTTGTGAACTTAGCAAACCTAAGGATATTCTATCTCTTTTCCCTGGACGTGGACTTCTTCCTACACCACCTATACTACCTCTTCCTATTTATTATACACATACTTCTCAACCTAGTGTGGTTCCTTCAGTTCTTCCTCAAAAAGAAGAAAAGGACCCGATATTGATTGATCCTATCTAACCTCAAATTTCTAGCAAGACAAAACATAACTGTCATGCTCGTGATGGCCACTGCAAGCATATTGCTAGAGCCCATCAATGTGCTTCTCAAAACACTGCTTCACCTCATAAACCTCCTCATATTGTGCTTCCCTTTGACCCACCCATGCCTGATCCCATGGAGGAAGTGAATTTAAATAAATTTAAAAATAACAAACATGACAATGTTATTTGTATCTTGGATTCTATTACAATTAATCTATACAAAGAGATACTCTTGATGATAAAAATGATATGCATGCTAGTGATTATGATGAAATGTATGAGACATGATATTGATCATGATTTACCATCTATGCTATCACAATAATTTATCTATCACTCCTAGTAACGAACGCAGTGACTTCTCTCCACAGTAGGGTCCTTTTTTGGAACTGGCTATTGTTCTATCTATTGTGCTTGATGTTTCTCCTCTTGCGAGTTTCCCACCTTCCCTATACACCATAGAAGGAGATGGGGGACAACAATACATTTGACTAGCTCCTCTTGTAAAATAGATTCTACTTCCTTTGAGGGATGATGACAGTTCATTTTGACATAATTTTGATATACATGAGTTATCATATGACCTACTAACCCCAAAATTTGTAGATCCCTTCCGTTCTCTCTTTTGTCATGTGTTCATTTCCCTTTATTTTTCCTTTCTTGGGGGCATTTAACAGTGGAAACAATTCTTGTGGTTGTATGTATGCTATGTTAAAGCAATCTCTCTCATTAAGGCATTTCCAATATCTTTAACGTGGGGGCATACATTCCACTCACATTTTTTACACACACACAAATTCGAGGTTGTTTTTTTCAATGTATCTTCAAACTGATCCCCACTGCACACACTTGGTCCTTAGACTAACTGCGCATATTTGGTCCTTATATTAACCGCATATAGTTGGTCCTTTGACTAGCCACCCTTCTTTTATCCCTAAGGAAGCATGTCTCTCCTTAGGAATAATCATGTTGGATCCATTATTGGAAGAAATTTCCTTTTATAAGGATTGATCCTTGTTGATGGATTGAACTAGCATAATACAACTTGCTAGAGTATTCAATTCCATCTTTTATAGTGCTTTCCTTGTGTGGTTCACAATGAGAGTCTCTCTCTCTCTCTCTCTCTCTCTCTCTCTCTCTCTCTCTCTCTCTCTCTCTCTCTCTCTCTCTCTCGACTGACTGACTGACCGACCGATGCCTCTCTTATTTTGGTTTTAGTTTCGATGAGGACTTAAGTCACTTGGGGGCTTGTTGTTTCTTCATCTCCTTAACTTTGATGAGATCGCCTTATGCATTTAATCTGCTTTACTATGAGCATGAGCTTATCTCATACTCCTTCTAAAGTGGGGGCTAAATGGACCATCCTAAAAATTTATAACCCATTAATTGGATGTCTTTTAGGACCTACTAGACCCCATTTTAGTGATTCCTAGATCTGAAGGTCTTTATGTTTGATTTCCCACAACTTTCATATTCTTTCCCTAAGACTTTTCAAACTACCTAAGTCCTGGAATCACTTTGAAATTAACCCCTTCGAGACTAGGCTGGCCTAACTCAACCTTGTCATTGGGGGTTATTTTTAAGTGGACACTGGGCCCAATGCGGGGATGTTTTATTCCCCGATCTTAGTATGGTCATCCTATTAAATTTGAAGCTTGAAATGATTATAAAAGGGGGTATCTCCTCTCATTTTTACAACCACTATTATGATCTACAATCTTTATGCAAGCAATTCAATTTCAAGACCAAACATATCTTTCAAGATCAAGTATTCTAACATTCAAGTTGTGTAATTAAGGTGGTGGATTCAATATTTTAAGGCAAGCATCCATTAAAGATCTCCAATTCTCCAAGTCTTCTTCCATTTATACAAAGGAAATCTTCTCTCCTTGATACAATTTTCTCTCCCATGGTGGCCTAGTGGAGAAATTCTCAAGCAAGCAAGAATATACATTCCTCTTCTACATCCATGATTTCAAGTACACGTTCATTTAAGATCTAGGATTGGAAAGTGTAGATATATTGCATTTGTGAAGGCATCCTTGATTCTACAACATCTTCGAAGAAAAGAAGCATCCTTGTGAAGTTGACTGATTTCTACATCCATCCACAAGGGTTTTCCATGGAAGGTAAATCTAACATTTATCTTGTTTATGAAATTTCCTTATTTATTTCAAGGTTGATTCCTATACATGCGCTTGACCAAGGAAATCCCCTTTCCATAAACCTTTTCCCCTTATTCCTTGTGTGCAGGAACATGTTTTTAGGTTTCGTCCATATTTTCAAAGACAGAGAACCAGTGACAGGTCTGTTACAGATTACACCCACTTTTATGCTTCCAGGAAAAGGCCGACTTGGGTCAACATTGTCTTGAGGATATGAAAATTTCCAAATCATAAAACACAGGTTTCATAGTTCTAGATCTAGAACAACTTCGAGTTCCGACAGGTTTTTGACATTCATTTCCAGATTTGAAGTTTGTTCCTCCTCTCCTAGCTTCCAAGGTGAGTTCATTCTTCTTCCTTTCATCTTGCACCTTTTATACATCAGATACGATGTCATATTTAATTAGTAATCATTTCATTTATCATAGTTTATATTTCTTTCATATTCTTGCATATCAATTTACATATCATATACATCTTAACAATAAAGGAACTCATCTTCATACTCCATCTTCAAATCTAGATCTATCATTAGTATCCCTACATCTTATTTGGGCTTTGCTAATCTGATTTGGGTTTGAGGCTGGTGAAGTCTTTGGAGGTATTCTTAATGTAACATAGGATATCTATACATTCCCTCTCCCTTAACATTTAGATTTGGCGAGCCATATTCCTAGGCCCATGCCTTGTGGTTCACCATTTCTTATGTTACAAGTATAAATAAAATATTACGTAAATGAAAGGTTCATATACCATTTTCCTAACAGGAACAACAGTGGTAAATTGAGTGAAGTTGCAAGGGAAGCCTAAATTGAGGGAATATAAACACTACTAAAGAAGCATTCATCCCAAAATTAATACATCTTATTGTGAAGGTCTAGGAATAGGGAGTTGAGTCTTAGAAGATTTTTTTCTTTATAAAATGCAATATACCGTGTAGGAGAGAATTGTAGAAATTAGATCCATTCCAAACAATCTTTATCTCTATCACATATTTACTAATTTTATATCTTGGACTATTCATACAATAGATATAAATTTATAATTTACTTGTTCATCTACTATAAGAGGATTTTTTCTCAATCTATGTTTCATTCAAAAAATGAATTCACTATTGATTACCAATTTTTCATCTTAGATCATTGATCATATTCTCCCTCTAATGTCATAGGAAGTTTCAGATCTTAGAGCCCCTACAAGTACATTCCTACAAAAACATGCTACCATTACTATTATCTATGATATGTGATGCTTACAATGCTCAACTACGTAACTTATTTATTTCATAATGGACTATCCATATGAGTTTCATCCCTAAAATTTAGTTCTTCTTCCCTCAACATCTAAACCTCATCCCACATCTTTCTTCTCTCTACAAATCATTTATCACTTAATCAAGGTAATGTTTTTCTTATTCTCAATATCACTCCAAAATAAGTCATAAGGAGGTTACACCGAACCATTATAAAGGCCAACTTACTCTAGAAATAATTCATCAAAGATTACAACCCTTTAAGGAAATTGACTCCGTCAAAGGCATCCTCAAGTTTGGATTATGCAACAAAGTTATTTCAAACTTGAGGATTCTATTTATATTGAAATATCCCTTCTCAACATAAGAAAGGAAAAATATATTAGGTTTTTTCTTATTCACCTTATGTTTATAGGGAAATCATATATTTCAAGACCTTTATTGGTTCTTTTTGCATGTTTGAACACTAGATTCTCCAAAAATAAGAGTGTCATACACAAATGAATATGGGTAACACTATCTATACTATCTAGTAAGTTTGAATTTATCATATGTAATATTTCCTATGTTCCTCTTTCAATTCTAATCCCAAAGTCTCTATCATAATAAAAAAAAAATATGGTGATAACTTGTCCCCCTATCTTAGAGCTTGAAAAACATCAAAAAAATAGGTGGGGGTATCATTAGAATGTAATATAAAGGAATTACTAGAAATGCAACCCCAACCCCAATTGATCTAATCCTCCTCAAAAGAAAATTTGAATAGGACCGCATCTAGAAAGGTTCATGATACTAGAGCATAAGTCTTATTCATATTCAATTTAGTAGCATATCATTCTTCTTCTTTTGTTTGATATAAGGGATCATCTCACAAGCTACAATACTTCAATGTTGAATGTATCTTCTTGCCAAAAAATACTTTTTCTCCTCAAAAATAATATTATCCATGCATCATTTTTTGTCTTGATGGCATAACCAAGTATTAAATTTGTCAATCAATAGCCTTTGTGGAGAAAGAACAACAATAGGAGAAGGAAAAGTTTCCTTTACTAAAATAAATAATGAAGAGCATGGTCTTGAGGTGGTGGAGAAAGAATATTCATCTTTTTCTTACGAAAGGGTGGTGATGAAAAAGTTGTAATCTTCTCTTGGGAAGTGGGTGAGTCAAATCGATTTCAATGGTGGCAAGATGGATAACATTAGGAAACAAATCATGGTGGGTGTATTGAAAAGTTATGAGACAAGTAAGGGTGGCACTAGAGATAATATTGATGGAAATAGGGGTATTAAGAAGTATGACACATTAGGAATATCAAGGATAAGGATAGGGTTCACTAATGTTTCCAAGACAACCTAGACCCTTTTGGGTTTGAAGCATCTGAGTCTTGATGAGGGGAAAAAGGGGTCATAGGAATAACATTATAAATAGGAGGAGGATAAGGGATGATTTCCAAATAGGTACATAGATTTATGAGAGGAGGATTATCATAATCAAGGGATTCCAATGAAACCCATTATATAGTTGCAACACATCAATGGAATTGATAATCTCTCACAAGTTGGTTCTAGTGATGATGAGTTTTACAGTGGGCTAGAGAAAGAGGAGGAGAGTCTTCATACACTAGTTTTTTGTCTTTATTTTATAGGGTACAAGAGAAGGGATAGAAACAACAATAATAGGATGAGACTGGGGGTTCACAAGGCGGGTCACTCCTTAGGGATCACTTTCCCCTTACTATGATGGATATAGGTGGAGGAAGAGTTTTTCAACTAGAAGAAAAGGATTCTCTAGTGTATGAGGAGGTTATTGCATCATAGGTTACTTTCCCTTTTTTATCAAGGAGCTAGGTGGGGGTACTATAAAATCTATATGCATGGGAAAAAACCTAAGGAGGAGATCTATGCAACAAGGGTGGATATCCTCTTATAGTCTGAGAAGCAAGAGGAGGAACTAGAGTCACCATTGAGGGTTGGAAGACTAAAGGAGGAATAAAAAGGAATACAAAAAAAGATAGATTTTCCTTAGCCATTGTAGGGGCAGGGAATAACAATGGTATGTGAGGGATGAGAATCCAAATGGGATGCAACATCAAGAGAGAGAAAAGGCTCACTAGTACATGAGGATGTTAGATGGGTCATTTTAAGCTTTTGATATAATTTAAATAATATGTTAGCATGAGTTCATAAATATATTGTTAGAGAAAACCAAAAAAAATCCAAGAAAAAGTTCCCATGTAATGTGAGTGACTGATAACCAATATGATAAATATTGTACATGAATCCATCATGTAAAAACTTGAAGTACATATTCAAATGGATGAAGTGAATATTTCATAGAAGTGGATCATGTGTGGCCCAACCTCACACAAAAGTGATGATAGAATAAGGAACATTAAAGCATGTAGGTCCAACCAAGACTAAAAGGGTGATTAACCCAAAGGTGGAAAGGAATAAAATATCACATCTCCACACAAAGAATTTTGATCACTTATACTCATTGAATATAGTAGTTTTCCACAATCCATCGTATAGTTGTGTTGTTGTTTTTGGAATTGAAAAAAAAAAAGGAAAACACAATCAATTCCAAAAATAACAGCATAACTACACTTATACTCATCTCTATGCAATTTTTGTGCATAAAATATTTCTTTAGTAACTACATTAACCATACTACCAGGATCAACAAGGACTGCATTAATGAGCTTCTAATTGAACTGAGTGGGGACGTGTAAAGGATTGGTCATCAATTCCATTAGGCACATCAAATAAACAAAAAGGTAGAATAAGTTGGGGAATAGCTCACTCTTGAATTGATTGAACACAAGTATCCACCGTCGCTACCACATCATCAAAAGAGGAAAAAGAATAACAAAACGGAACTCCGCTACAACAAAAATAGAAGCAAGACTATTGAAGTTAACATAAATTTTTGGAAAAGCATATAGATTTGGAGATTCTAATTAATTTTATTAAAAGACTTAATAGATTTTTTAGCACCATCTTAAAGTTGGATCGTACAAGAGTCAATGTGGTCTTGGATAATATGTCAAAGGCATATAAATTGCTAAGTATATTGTGACCTACCACTCAATTAGAACCAATAGAATCTACATGTTTGAGTCATTGGAAGGGCCTCATAGATGAATCAAAGGTAATTATACAAGGTTTTCATTTGAGAAATCAACGTAGAGTGCTATGGAAAGACTCAAACATTTTGGTGAATTGTCAACATCTTTGAGGTGTAGTGGCAAACAGTTATAGATTATTATAGGAATGTTAACGATGTTTGGGTTATTATAGAATAAATATTCTTTTTATAACTTTTAAAAGTCCATGAAGAGTCTCTAGAATACTAGAGGTACTTGATGAAGTGGACCCCTTGAAGATTGATTGATCAACCATTGATAGTCTGATATGGTAGTGCACACATGCACAAATGAAGGATATTCCATTAATTAGACTTTATCTCAAATCAAATATTTTAGGTAGCCAATAAACATCCTCTACTTATTTGAGTTAGGAAATGTATAGAAATTTTGGAGAACAAAGATTGATATCAAAAGATAAAATTTGTAACATTTTCATTTGTTCCTTGTTGATAATGAACGTGACCTTTAGTCCAATATTAGCCTAAAAGTGTTGGATATACTGGTTGTCCAATTGATTGAATGAGTTAATTGAATGATCCAAAAGGCAGTAGAAATAGGATAACATAGTATCCTTTAGTGACCATAAGAATTGTTTTGCTAGGAATGTATTCTAGGATATAAAATCACCATAGAGTGTAGTGAAGAAAAATGCACATGTCTAGTCCCCCTTACTGTTATGCTTTTCAAATATAAGAACCCCAGACCTTATAGGTAAATGAGTAAAAATAATAAGCAAGGAAAACAAATTGTCTCTATAATATGGAGGAAGTAAAGGCTAGGTGGTAATATAAAGTAAGACAAGTCGATACTATAATTATATATATTTTGTGTTAATTGGTTGATAACAAGATGTTTTGTATATGAAGGCTTGGGTAAAAGTTGTAGATGTCATGTGTACTATAGAAGATGTTAACTAACACAAAATGGTGGATCTAAAGGGTATAAAGGTGCATATATAAATGTACCATGGAACCAAATTTCATAGGAATGGATGATAATATAAATACAATAGACAAAGAATGTGCTCCTACTGATTATGAAACAATTATAACTATTGGTGAAGTTGTCACCATGTGGATTGATGAAGGGTACTCCTTGTACTAACCCAAACACACACAACACACCACACCACAAAAATAAATAGAAAATTGCAAGAACGAAACAATAGCAAGAAGAGAATCACTTTCTTTCTATTATCTTCAATAAAATTGCATTACAATATTTAGAAATATAATATGCTACAACCACATGGGCATTTTCATTACAATAATCTGCAAGACGGAGCCACAAACTACCCTTCTAGAACTGAGCCTGAAACCCACCTTATCCCCTGTATATGAAGCACCAATCATTGCCTTAGAATATTCTAGAAAGTTTAATTTTCCCATTTTAGCTCCCAAGGTTCAATTTCCCGCCCAAGTGATATTTCTCTCTTTCATTTTGTATGGAAACTTGAATCTTGATGGAACAACTTCCAGAAGCTATAACTTTCAAACCATGGACATGATTTTCTATTATAGCCACTTTTGAAAACCT
This sequence comes from Thuja plicata, assembly GCA_018584345.1. NCBI lineage: Eukaryota > Viridiplantae > Streptophyta > Pinopsida > Cupressales > Cupressaceae > Thuja > Thuja plicata. The sequence goes on along the minus strand of MU224133.1, from coordinate 5,661,774 downwards.
CTTGAAGCGCTCTACAACTGGGATAGCTTAGTGCTATTTGTGAAGAGTTTTGACCCCTTTAGGAGCCTCTAAGGCCTTCAAAATTGGACTTGGTCTTGCCATGACACTTTATTGGCATGCTTATTTACCCCAAATTAACCTTCATGGAAGTAATTGGAACAATCCATGCTCAAACAAAAGACTTGCTAAAAATAGTAAACTTGTTAAAAATAGTAACCCTGCCCAAATTAGCGCTTATTGAAAAACTAGACAATATTTTTGGGTGATGCAAGATTTCTCTTACACCTTGGATGCTCCTGCATCATGGATAGTTGGAATTGGAATTGACATGGACAATTGTGTTCTAGTTATATGAAAATTTGCATCATTGGTGTCCCCAATAATTGTTTTATAAGTGAAGAAATTGTCATGAACAATGTGTGCCAAGCCTTGACGAGATTCTATACCTGTGGAACAATAAGTTATTATGCTTCAAATAGCCTCAACCATAAGAACAACCATAGATAAGAGTATCTTGTGATAATATTTCTAAGTTGTTTAAATAATGATCTAAATTATGACTTGAGAATCCAAAAATTGTAGAGTGGCCTCATGGTCATAACCAACATCCACGAAGCAAAATAGTGGATGAAAAAATAAGTTGCCCAGTTATTTTAGGAGGAGAATAAGGCATTCTTTTAGTGAAAGGGTTGTAAGAGAGATGTGAGAAATCAAGAGTAGTTAGTAATGGAATTATGAATGAATGGGTTGAGAAATATGTCAAAGGATCCTTTTAATAACACTAGAGTAGAGAGATTGGGTCATAACACTCATTAATAGTCTTACAACACACAATCTTAAGCTCTAACTCATCAACAAAAGTTAAATTTTCAAAGGTGTGGTAAAATGTTAGGTTCCCCAAAAGATAAGAGATCAAATTCGACTCTATTAAAGAAAGTTTAGATTTCTATAGAGTGATTTCAATCAATTACACTAGGGTAAACCAATAAAGGCTTATCTTTATATTAATCTTTTATTTAAATAACATTGATCACCCTTTTTAATGTTTGACTTTATATTAGAGAGTATGGTAATAAAATCAAACAAAAATTCCTTAAGAAATGAACTAGTAAAAGTAATCAACAACAAAGAAATTAAAATCATTTTTTAATCATAACACCAAATTAATACAAGAAATGATAGCCAATCGTTTATCTTCTTTGGATGTCATACCCTAATGATGAAACATTGCTCATAAGAATTCTCCCCAATCAAATCGAAAAAGAAATCATGACTTCAAGATTAAAAATTTCCCAACTATGATTTGGATGATACTCAAATGAAATAGATTAATGTCACCAACAATAAAATGGTATGTGATTGTTTAAAGTAGTAAAAGTAAAGGTCAAAGGAGAGAAGAAAAGACTTATAGGTAGGAAGGAAGAAGTGATAACTCTAAGAGAATACAAGGTGAGACTCTACTATGTTAATTATGAATTTTGATAAGTTAAGGTGGGTGCTTGGATGTCCCTTAATCTTTGCATATCAATACTATGTGTGCATGAAACATGTGTATGTGTGACACTACAAAACAAGAATAAGAACATTTGCATATAACAGTGATTGCTAATGACTGACAAATGCATAGAAACAATCAATAAAGTACTCTCCTTTAATGTAAAAGAAAAATTATCATTGTATTCTAATTAATACTACTAAGATGCATGATCTATAAAATTCATTTCAAAATTACCTTCACTAAAATCTATCAATTTATTTTATTCTTGAAAAAATACGCTTAATTACATATAAGAAACAAACTTAGATGAAGAACTTGTATTCTTGAAAGAGAGATAACAAGTTCAATTCCTCTAATTAATAAGGAATGTACAATTTATATTTAAAACTAAGTTAGATGTCTCGTATTTATGAAAGTACTCATATACTACAAATCAATTTACATCTATAAACCTAAAAAAAATAACCAAAAACTATAGCACATAATTAATTAATCATAAAGATACCTTAAAAAATTTACCACAAACTATAGCACATAATTAACTACTTTTTACACATTCCCAATTTAGACATGAACCCTAATCTTGAAATATTTTTTCTCTATTGATTACTTTAGGTGATTCTCCTCTATTATAAATTTCGGTACTTCTTACCCCAGCCAAGTCCCTAGGCCCCGTTTGTTTGGGGAATTGGAATTTGACTCAAAACTTTATTATCACAAAATCAGGTTTTGAAATCCCGGTTTTGCATCTTGGGGAATTGGAATTTGACTCAAAACCTTATTATCGCAAAACCAGGATATGATTTCTAATTCCACCTATTCAGTGGAAAGATGATGCCACTCATTTTGGTGTCTAAACCCGATTTTGCTTGACAAATCTGGAATTGCAATTTAGAGAAACAAACATCGGATTTGCAAAGACGGGAAGTGTCACTCCCAAAAATGGGAAGTGTCACTCCCAATTCCGCAAAACAAACGGGACCTAAATCTGGAATGTGTTTTTCTGGGTCATTTTCCAACTTATGTGATGAAATCAGACATCCAACCATACAACTTTGGATCCAATTTCAAAGAGAATTAATGACAAATCCATAAAAACGTGCACTGTCGTAATATAAATGGCATCTGTCCAACAATTTGGGCCCGCCGGAACAGTTCTTTTTGACCATTTCGATCCTTCCCGCTCCTCCCCTGGCCCCTCCTTCTGCATATTCCCCTTAAAGGAGCCGTTGTCAGTTATATCAGTGAAAAATTGCTATCTGAGAGACTTTAAGAAAGTTTTAACATAATCATGTCCGAACATTACGTATTCATTTCCTTCTCTTTCGATTACCTAGGCCAAAGCATTTCAATGTGGAACGTTATGCATTCATTTTCTCTATAGTTTATCTCCCAATAAGAAGATTCAACAAAAAGACTTAGACATTCTGCGACGTCCTTTTCCATGGAACCTTTGATTTGATCTACAACGGCTCCGTAGTTTCTTAATCATATCATTTGCAACCTTCTCATATTATCCGAAATATAAAATGTCAAAATCCACTAGAAAATCCATCTCTTTTTATTTTGTTAATGGTAGTTAGACCCTTTTTCTTGCGCCTGCAAGCCATCAGATAATCCAGACAAAATGGACTTTGGCATGAAGCCTTTTCAGTATTTTGCTTTGATTTACAGGATTAGGAATGGTGGGTGGTAAGAAAGAGACATGCATAATGAGCTCTGCAACTGCTAACAAGTCTTGCAGGAGATATAGAGAAACTCTAAGGCCCTGTTTGTCTTGAGAACAGGACTTTCTCAAGGTTTCACAGTACAGCAAAGAGTCTGTAAAAAGCAATTAAAAAAACTGATTTTGTTAATGCCCATAAGTGGGTGTTAGTGAGAAGTAAGTTACGAGACTCGTACTGATCCAGAGGCCTGTATGTTAACAATGGGGTTAGATTTGCTAATTTCGATTGGGTTATAGATAAATAAAGAGTTTAAGTGTATTTCCAAAGTACAATCAGTGGATGTTGCATTGGAATGTGCGCACCTGCCAAAATGTGAGGTGGAGAGGTTCACAGTTCCCACAGTGGTGTAGAAGAATCTTTCAGTCAGGAAGTCATTTCATTATATGGTGCAAAATGAGGGAATCACATGATCTCTGGGAAGATTGAACAAGCTGAGAGGGGTATTTTAAAGGTATTTATGAGGAGGGTTGTTAGATTCATGTGCTTTTATATCGTAGGTGTTCCAGATACTTGAGTGAGTTACTGATGGGATCAGGAAGAGAAGGATTTCCCCCGCCCTCTCCTACCGGGGAGGGGAAGGGTGATCAGAGAACCAGGAGGAGGAAATCTGGAGGAGGTATCACTGTTTCCATGTATCATCACATGATTGGCAAAGAACAAGTGTTGGGTCTTCAGGAAAACAATGGCTGTAAAAGCAATGCTAATCATAAGCTAATTGACCATAATCTGAGTAATGCTGCAGCTCTCAGAGTCTCTGCTGCAAACTCCTTATCTACCCACAAGAAATTGAGCTCCAAGAGCATTGGTCAATTTGATACTAAACATCAGCATGGAGAAGAGGGGGCAGGACTAGCTGGTTCTGGAAGGAGGAAAAATAGGCCTAATTTGGGAGATGAAAGAGAAATAAGCCCTCTGAATTATCGAAGGCATAAGGTCAATCAGGATGAAGGAGTCCTGATTGCAGAGGAGTTGGACAGTCCATCTTCAATATGTAAAGTAAATGCACCCAAGAGAAAGAATTCTAGGGCTGAAGTCAATGAGGGAATTGCATTACAGCAGTCTGTTGATCAGCAGCCAAATAGTAAATTGGCTTCCAGGTCTGGAAGATCTAGCAGAAATTCTAGAATTGGAACAGTTGAAACTGGAAGCTGTGATCTGGGCCAGTTAGATACAGCGAAAAGAACAAAGCAGCTTGGTCCCTGCAGACCACACAAGCGAAAAGCACCCGAGCCAAATGCTGGTGGAATTCCTCAGGATGACCTTAACCCTGTTAAACCTTGTACCCTGCCCCCCATCCTGCACTTTGATCCCGAGCCAATATATCCCATCAACGTTCTTCCAATTGCACAAATTGACCCTGAGCCTGTCTACTGCCACAATGTATCTGCAGTTCCAGATTTTGATTCTGATGTCATGTATACCCACGATCTTCCTCCAATTCCACACCTTCATTCCGAGTCCAGTTCTCCACATTCCAATCCTTCAATTCCCTCCTCTGTTCCCGAACTTCAACTCACTGATCTTGAACCTAACGTTAGCCCTATCCACCATCTCTGTCTTGAGGCCACTGATCACAATACTAAACTTCCAGTTTCATACCCTTCTCCTCTTGAAGCCAGCCCTCTCCATTCAATGGCATTGGGAAAAAACGGTGTTCAAGCTCCACAACCCACAAAATCATCGCCTTGTTTGCCAAGGCGGACCAGAAGAAGTAAGGATTATGTTGCTCTAACTACATTGTTGTTACTTTCATCTTTGTGTTTCTCCATAGGATAGATCCAAGCCTGAAAAAGGTTCGTCTTGAGATTTCTTTGTCACGATTCAATAGAATTGTTGTTTATTTCTCTCTTCTTTATATGCTCTGAGAATGCGGGTTGCTATAGTGTCTCAATTACAATCTATTGTAATTCCTCTTGCTCTGTCATTGCCGCATTGACAGGTCACTGTGAAGAACCTGAGAGGCTCCACTTCCAGTATATGGGTATGTCTCTTTCAGCTGTTTCCAGTATAATCTTTTTTCTAGTGTTAGAAACTTCAATGAATGATTCTTTGTTTTTAGATAAGGTGAATCTTTTTAGGTCCATGAATGAACCCGATTTGCCTTTTGGAGATTGTTTTTTTTTTCCATTTAATGTGCATAATCTGATTAGGCATAAGATCTGAATTATCTAGTCCAATAGTTCAGAAGTTGGTTATTTGCATGCCCAGCATCTTCAAATTCGCCACAAATGAATGAAACGACGCCCAAAGTTTCGCAATGGTAGAGATCATTAGCTCAAAGAAGTTTCAGAACCCTAGCAAATGTCATTCATGTTGTCAGATAGACTCTTTAATTCTGACCTCTTTATGGGCCAAAAGGGCTCCATTTAGAGGATTTTTTAATCTTTGACTGACTATATCTCTCTCGATGTTCAGTAGATTTGATCATGTGGACGGATACTCCAAAATCAGCATTGTTGTTCGGATTTGGTTCATTTTGTGTCTTATCTTCATCCTATACTCAGGACTTGCACTTCAGGTCTTGAATTTTACCTTTCATATATTTTTGAAATTTTATATTTGCAGATATGGATTGACTAAAAATATTGAGACCTTTCATTGCAGCTTGGTTACCTTTGTATCGTACTTGGCCCTGGTATATCTAGCTGCAGTTTTCTTTTTCAAGACCATTTTGCGCAGGTAACCAATTATCTTGTTTAGAATAATGGATCCAAGCTCAGAGTTAAAAATATTCTAATATAACTGACAATTTACATTGAGCAGGGGAACAGTTGAACAAGAGAACAGCCTTTCAGACGTAGAGTTGATTAGTGAGGCAGATGCCCTTTGGGCTCTCAGATCAGCGCTTCCAGTAATCAATCTGTTATTGGCCAAGTTCCAAAAGCTTTTTTCAGGGGACCCTGCTACTACAATGAAGGTACATACTTTTATATGTGAATATATCCTCATCTGGTTTTAGACAGTTTCTATCCTTTTAATCGGGCATTCTTTACTCCAGATCGTATCTCACAAGAAGAAATTTTGCAGTTGGCTTCTGTTCTTTGGTTGCTAGCAAAGTGTGGACATACAATGACAATCTGGAATCTGGCAAAGCTTTGTAAGTTACAGAGCCATCTTGCACACCACTTTGATTTACTATATCATTCATACATCATTTTTAGTTGTAAGGTTGTAACAGTCTATAAGTTGTGTTCCAAGGCAAAGTCACAACTATAGATATGTTAACCTCGGTTATCCAGATCCTTGTTTTGCTAGATAAGCATATTGTTAGGTGCTTATGTGAGACTCAAGAGTGATTGTTGATTTTCTACTTAGTAGATTTACAAATAAAGAGAATATGGTTGGGTAATAGCCAAGCTGACTTATGTTAGCTTGTTAAAGGTTCTGTGAAATAAGGGACCTGTGCTTTACCCATCTTATTTAGCCTGTTGATATTGGATTGTACCTGTAGATCTTACAACAAGGATCAATGCAATTATAGTCAATTGAAGTTTAATTGCACAATATACTTGTCTGCAGCTTTTTTTGCCATCTTCACCATACCTAAGCTTTATACACGGTACTCTGCTCAGTTGGATGGATATGGTAAGTCATGGAATGTCATTCCTTGTGAGAATTTTTCCTTAAACAGCATTTAGCTCACTGATCATCGAAATTCTTACTGGCGGTTCTTGTTATACTTTAGTTCGCTTCATGTTACTCCGGTTTAGAGATGCATGGAATACATGCTCCCACAAGAAGGGTGTAGTGATTGCAGTTTTTCTGTTCCTGTGGAATTATTCTACAGTCACGGCTCGTTTGTGGGGCGGTAAGCATTTTTTTCCTCTTCTCATGAACTTAAATTAAGTAAAAGAAATCCACAGTAAGTACAGAAAGTGAGCTAATGGAGCTGTAATCTGTGGATTCTCATTAGAAAGACATAAGAATGTAAGGTGTTGACCTTCAAAAATCTCATACATCATATTCTAAATTCATACTCAAAATACACTGAACAAGCAATCAACTACTTAATCCTGTCTTCTTGTCTGCAGCATTTATTTTGATAGTGGCTATTCGGCTCTACCATCAAACTTTTAAAGCATATCTTGACAATCATCAATCAGATCCTTCAGAGGAAAATATCCAAATTGAAGAGATTCAGGCTGTTGAAGTTTCTAAACTTGAGGTGACTCAAATTGCTTAATTTTGAAGTAGGTCTTGTAAAAAGGAAAGTGGGTAGGGTACCTTGGTTAAAACCCTGGGTTGGTCTTTTGGTTTAAGGACACACATCCACAGATATTAAGTTATATGTTCCATTTTGGTTTTTCTTGACTGTTAATGTTCCCTTGCAAAGGTCAAAGCACTAACTTCATCGATAATGTTCTTTGCAGCTGATGAAGATACCACAAAAAGTCTTCTAGATCACCATATTGAGATTTTCTCCCAAGCAAATGTAAAGAATGTTCCAGAGTTAACTTGTCTGCTTTTATTGGATTGGGAATTGAATAACCATGCAGCATCTCTAGAGATGTTCACTTATTCCTTTGTTTTTCGTAGTTTCCTTAACTGCTAGAATCATAACACAACACCTATGTAGCTCCTCTTCTCCTTTGTGAAATCAAATAATGTGTCACAATGTTGAGGTGCAATTGTAAATTATTAGCAATTTAGGTAAAATGAAAGCTTTCTGGGTTATTGTTTGCCCACTTGATATCTATGGACTAATTTATAATAAAAAATAATTTGTTCAGAAAAGGATTTTTCTTGATATTCTGTTCTTTTAGATTCAATAACTTCAACAAACCTATAATATTGACAAATGCATATGTTGTTCCAGAATTTATAGGGATTTAAAACAAATGAATAGGCAAAGTGAATATATTTGCTAGCATATTCATCATCCGAGTCACATCAATACAAACCATGCCATCAAAGCTTCTTTAAATGAAGTTCACTGTCACCATTATCACTTCGAATTGGCTCCTAAGTCTATTAACCCAACCATCACTTGAATTGACTTCTAAGTCTTATCTCCACCATTTTGATGGAATGGATAACTGGGCCACCAGTTTGATGGAATGGGTAACTGAACCATATATAACTATCAATTAAAAAAACATAATTGTACAGCTATTTTTCCCTTAAAAATGTAACAATTTGATTTTTTGGCCCAAGCAAAGACAAACCCAACTACCAGTCCTAACAACTTGAGCACACCACATATGGTTAAGTTGAAATTACAATCTAAGTCTGATTCCTCGTGACCAGCCAAGCTTGATGGATTTTCTATGTAAGCTGGCGTATTTCTCAAGAAGATATTAATGAGTTGAATTGACCATACCATTGATATGGTCGAAGGTACGTGAGAATGTATCCTTTAACATTTTATATTGGTTCAATGCACATTCTCTACCCTGTGAACAATTGGCAGGCATTTCTCAGGGTCAGTTCACTTGGACTTGATTTCAAATGTTATTTGAGGCGGTCTAGGTCATGGGTTCGACCTTCTAGACCTTATGATGTTTGGTGAGAGGTCTATTGTACATTGTCCAAAAAGTTATAGGGGTGTTTGCCCTGTCAATGAACTGAAATCTAGATCACTCAACTAAACTATGGATTCCTCTTAATAAATTTTAAAAATAAAAATTGACATGCATTTTTGAAGATGGAAGAGCACCCGGCTGAACAGTCTTTTCTTTGGTTGCTTATTATTTTCTTGTAAGCTTGATCAATACAAAACAAAGTTACAAAACAAAAATTTAGGAGAAGAGCACTAGTTATTTTCTATATTCCAATTATCTTTCATTAGATTTTTGTTAATTGTGGGTCAATAGGCATTTATTTTTGAGAAATTAATTTTGCAATTTTATAAGTACCAATGTACGATTATTGGGACAATAGGGAATATGTTTTAAATGGCACAGTCAATATGGAACAATAGGGCATATGTTTTGGATGGCACGTTGAAATTACCACTTTTTGACCCTTACATACATGATGAATCCTACAACATTTATCTTTACTATTCATAAGCTAGAACAATATCTATTAGCAATTAAGTTGTATACTAAGACAATAAAGACAAGTTCAAATCTAAAGAGGGGTTCCGATAACTGTTATGCTTTTGCCATAGATACCCCCCAATTACTAATACTAAAGGAGCCTCAAAAATGAAAAACACATGTACTAATAGTCGATCACACGTACTAATAGCCAATCATTTTTTACCTTTTTTGGTTGGTAATTGGCCCATTTGTGCACCGCTATTGGGACATTTTGTAATGACTACTAAGACATTTGGTCACAAATACTGACATTTTTGAGTAAACAACTATTGGTGTAAGAACATAGCAGGTATTGGGCAAGCGTTTTGAAATAACACTTTTGGACCAGTTTGCTCTCCACGATTCCTGCAGAGAGATCCCTGAATATTCAAAAGCCAAAATCTAGCTTTAAGCACTTCACTCACCTACGAAAGTACTCTGAAAAATCGGACTTACGATTTAGGAGTTCTAAGTGCGCTACCCAAACAACTATGAATGCTTTCGAAATGGGAGTGCATCAGATTAACTAAAACTTCCCCTAAACTAAACACAGCAAAGGAACCCTCCCTGAAAAAATTGCAGAAGTCGTCCAAAATTGGACACATCGTCCCAAGTAACTAAACTGGGTGAACCTATAGCCCTACAATGCAGTACAGCTGCCTTAAGAAGCGGCTAATTATTAACATCAAATTGTGGGCACGTGACCAGAATGAGATGAATTATGATGAACTTGCTTTCCACATGTAGGGGTGAGGGTTAGTGAGGAAAAGATAAGGGAGGTGAGGACAGAGGAGTAAGTAGTGGCGTATTGTTATCATTAAATCACTTCTCTCGATGTACAGGCATGGGAAGGACCGAAATAATGGGTATTTAAATCCTTTCAATGCACGATCCAAAGCGACAGGTACCCTAGTTTCAACCCACGAGTATTTAGGTCGCTCTGCACATTATTAAACCACAAAGTCAGCCTGGCCTGCACCAGTGTCTAGTTTGCCACATACCCGTCCAAAAATATTCAGGATAAATATTTTTATTATGCACCATGGATGCATAATTCAAGACCACTTACGATCTCGTGGAAAACATCAACATACATTCAAATTGATTAGTTATATAAAGATCCCTTAAAAATATAAACATATTTACATAGTAGTTATTTTGAAGACTCTTAAAAGCATAAACATGTGTGTAAAATTGTATTAAATAAAAGTAAATTGTATTAAGATATTAGATACACAAATTTTAATTTAAAAAGTAGATTATTAAATATTTGTTAAAATAGGAAAATCTATAAAGATAGTCTTAGGTTATATATTTTATTCTCATTAAAAAAATAAGAAATAAAGTTAGATATTCAATTCAATAATATAAAGAAACATCTACAATCTTAAGTTGGGTGTAGGGGGGGAGTTAGTGCACGAGGATAATAAATATAGTCAACATTTCTTAAATAGGATTTAACATAAATTTATGGTTATAAAATCTATATATATCCTAGATAATATCATTTTGATCTAGGAAGGCATGTAATGGACTTGACGATCTCATCAGAAGGCTCTATTCCTAAAAATTGATTTTGTCAAGCCACGTGATTGTATTGAATTGCCTTTCATTTTGGCCATGCTTCAAGCTTTGGAATTTGGATCCCATATCATCCAATCTATTAGCATGCTCATTGTTCGTGCTTCTACTTGCATTGCCATCGATGGTGATTCCAATACCTTTTGTCTTTCTCACTTTATTTGCTAGGGTTGTCCTTTGGCCTCCACCTTTTATGCGTGTGTTGCTAAAAGCTTTGGCTACCTCATGACCCACTCTATTTCTCAAGGGTTGGTCAAGGGTATTGTCTTGCTTGATGCATCAAATCATCTTTTTAATGGTCATTTTGTGCAGATCACTCATTCTTCACTCTCATTGAACAAGAGTAAAATATCAAAAAGCACTCGAACATGTGGATATTTTTTGTAAAGCCTCTACTTTTGCTAAACTCTATGGCTATCCTTATGGAAAGTGATTCTTTCCATATTTGAAAAAAGCTTACATACTAGATCACAACACCTGTCTTTTTGGAAGGGAGATTTCAAGTTTGTTTCAAGATTCTTGTAGACACCCATATTTATTACTCTTTGTATAGGGATGCTTCTAAATCCTCTTACATGAAGCTGAAAAAGCTTCTTTGATATTTTATTTCAGCTTCCTTAGAGAACCTCAAGGGTTTACATTGGGTCACTTGGGAACCTCTTATCTCCCTCATGAGTCTGGAGGTTTGGGGTGCCTATCCACATAGCAACAAGGTTTGGTAATTTATCTCGAATGAATTATCCATGCCCTCATTAGAGGGGAGGCGTGAAAAAACTAGCTTCACATCATATCTCTTCTAGAAATTATGTTAGGTAGCCCACTTAAAAGGGGAATGGTTTTCAAACCCTTCTCACCATGAATAATGAAATTCAAAATTAAGAAACCTTTGTCATTAAAAGCATTTGGAGAGCTTGGGAAGGCATTAAACCTTGGATTTCTTGGCATGGTTCGAGCTTATGTGATAGTAATTTCATCAACAAGAGAAATATCTAGTGGTCCCCTATTCTACGAGACCAAGGCTACCATTTGTCTAAATTTCCTTGGGAGGGTGTTGAGATTTCACAAGAAAGGAATTTAATGTCTAAAAGCTTTATTCTTCAAAATTCAATGAGCCTTGTCTCATGGAATGAAATTAAGGTTAATTTTCACCTTTTTAACCATGATTGTGGAACTTTTGATACAGTCATGGATTCACAAATTGACATCAATTCTTCCAAGTCTTGGTAGAAGTATTGGAAGTAGGGTCCAAATATCATTTTTTAAAACTATAAACCTCAATTGGATATCATTAACTCTCTGCATGATTGCCCGTGGTGGCAATTTTAGACCAAAGATGGCATTTGCAATCATTGATTAATATTTGGTAATGTAGACTTTACACCATTTAGTTTATTATGATTGAACCAAAATTTCCCACTTTGCCTAGTGTATTTTTTCCAAGGCATACTTGTGGGCTCTAAAATTTCTCATTTGGGACATTGAGATCCTTATTTCTCTTTTTTTGGGAAACCAAAATATTTAAGCATCTCTTCTAGTTTTGTCCCAAAGCCTAGATATTATAGACCTAGATTCATGGCTTTTTCAAACCCTTTTGGCTAGAGCCTTTGTCCTAGCACATGAATATTTTGAGGAATTGACCTTGTATCTCTCACAGATTTTTAGGGCTAGCTTCTCTACGACATATGGAAAGATAAAAAAAAATTGTAATCTTTTCTAATTTCTTTAGATTGATTAACATATTTCACTTTTCAAGTAATTATTTATATTTTAATGTATTATTATATATCTAGGTGTAGCGTCATAAATTGCATCCCTATACAATTTCTTTCTCACCTAGACCTTGTTTTAGCATGTATGGCCTCTCACATCCGATTCCATTCATCTCAACTTGATTCTGCATATAATTTTGACATCCTCTCTCCAAAAAGGACATCTAGTCCTAATTTGGGACCACATTAGGAGGTCCTACAAGTTACCTCATTCATCGATGTTTGGCCCCAAATTGGAACCCATGAGACGGTCATTTAGTTTTAGTGGGGACTTTAAACCCTCATCGGATTTCTTCAAGTTTTGAACCCCAAAATAATTGGGAGAGGTATATAAACAAGGTATCCACCCTCATTTTGAAACACACAGAGTCAAGATACAATCAAGCACTCAAGTCAATTAAAGCTCTTAACTACAATTTCACATCTAAGCATTCAAGTAGTAAGTTTTCAACATTCAAGACATTTCATCCCACCATATTCTTCATAATGGAAAGCTTCAACAAGCCTTCATGCAAGCAAGTCTTTAAAGATTTACTTTTAGGTTTTTATTGAATCATGTTATTGCATCAACATGTGTGATCACCTTCAAAGAGCATTGCATTATCAAGGTATAAGACACTCATAATTTTTGGATCTAGCCTCTACTACATATTAAAGCTCACTTTTATTTCAAGTATATTTCATTTTAATTTCATGGTTGATTCCAAATTGGGGTTTGACTTAGGCAAACCCCTTTCTACACAACATTTCCTATCTTTTTTGTGTGCAATAACAAGTGACTAACATGAGGAAAGAAATATAGACGAATCAAGAGGAGAGATACAATTTACAATTCATCTCATCAGAAACTACCATGAAAAAGGTGACTTGGTCATCCTAGTCCAAGAACAAGGTAACCAAGTCACCCTATTCCTCCTATTTCAACCTAAAATTTGGACTGCAAGTGAGTTACAATCTCTATTTACTAGATATGACTCCCAAATTGGTCTATCAATTCCCAGTCACCTTGTACATATATAAAACCAACTATTCTTCTTATTTGGCCTTAGATCTTGCATATCTCAATCACAATTGCATAGTCATAATCCTAGAACAGTGAAGGATCATTGCATCCACTTAGTGCTTGAGCCTTCTTTAGCCGAGTTAATCTTCTTCTTTCTAATGTAAGAGGAAATAGGCCTAAGCTTACTAGTTTGTCCTGTGAGCTAGTAAACCCTATTTCCCCACCTTACATTTTGGCGAACCCAACACTTCTTTCACACATCTGATTAGTAGATCTGTTTTAGGCCTATTTCATTTTTATAATGGAATTCACTAAATTATATTGGTTTTCTATTTCACATGTGATTACATTTATCAGAATCGTGTATTTTCTTTCACTCCATGATACTTGCATTGATTCACGGTACTCTTACATATGGCATTATTAGAAATTCAAAATTATTTCCTACTTTTAGGTCATTTACCAAAGCTTTTATTGGTATGACATGTTGCATAATTATCTTTTCAAGAAAATTCATGAAATATGTAGATCTCATGAGAGCTTTTGTAGAAAATGATAATCCTAAAGATGACATTGAAATGAACAACATTAGTGTCTCTCCTAGGTTATCTTTTGTTGATGAGGATAGATTCCATACTCCTAATAGATCATCTCCTCACAAAGACAACTTGCTGCAAGAAACTAAGCATATTCATTTAAGTACTTCTTTAGAACCTCTTTATTCTCCTAGATCTTATCTTTTCCATCAAAACAAATTAAATCAAGATGATGTTATACAATTTATTTGTGATATTTATCCTAACTATATCATCCTAAAAAGTAAACACTTTTAATTAGGTGCTCATTTTAGCCCCATTTTAGTATGAATAGGTTCCCACATTGATTTCACGATCTCCTAATACTTAGTAGACCTTTAAATTAAAATTATGAGTCCTATTTTGATTCAATTCCTTCAAAACTTGAGGTTAGCCCTTTATAAGTGTACTTCTCTATTTTTCCTCCAATCAAATAATTAATTACATCCTCTAGGCCCTATAGCCCTTTTTTTCACCTTCATGACTTGTTCCAACCTTGGATTGAGTTGTACCCGAAAAACCTGCACCTACCCTATTTCCCTGACACCCAGTCCACATTTTGGCTCATTTTCCCAGGTACAGAATGCCATTGGAATTTTCTCCTTGGTACAAAATTTCAATGGTGTTCTGTACCCTTGAATTGGGGCGGCCCTATGTCAGGATATTAGTTGGAGATCTTGTTTTGTAGTCGGCCTGCCTGAGTTTTAACCCCCGAAATGATGGATTGAGTATATAAACACCCTATCTCTCCTCATTTTGGTATCCATTATCAAGTGTGAGCACCCCCTATAAATTTTTCAAGCATTCATGATTAATCAAGCAATTGGAGTTCAAGATCTCTTCTACAACTGAGCATCCAAGTCTTCAATCCTTCGAAGCATTCATCCTTCTTCTTCATCAAGGATTGTTGGAAAACTACAATATCCATCATTAAAGGCATTTATTTCATGATTTCATTTTGGATCAATCTATTGCATCAATATTTGTGATCACATCCAAAGTGACATGCATCATCAAGGTATAAGGTGATTTACAATTCAGATATGGTTTCTATTCATCTTTCTTTATACAATTTCCTTTCATTTTCAAGGTTGATTCCTAAACAGGGATTTGACTAAGGCAAACCCCTTTATCTAACCCTTTTCCTCATTTTTATGTGTGCATGTACAGGGTACTATGCCACCAGACAAGAATCAGAAAGATTGGATACAGTAGAAGAGACCCAAAAAAATTCAACCAAAATTTCCAAATACAAACGCCATTGGTGTTCTATCCCTGGGTATAGAATGAGTTTCCCCTTGTACCCTTCATTTTTAAATCAAAACTAGCAAAGATTCAGGTCACAGTCTTTAGGTTCCAGATCTATAGCTACATGTTTTTCTGAGATTCCGACAATCAGGAATTCAAGTCTAAAAACTCACTTCTCTTATTTTATTTCCAGGCGCATTCGAATTATTCTCCATTCCCTTTTACATCAGTTTTATCAGTTGGATTAGATCATATCTACACTTATCTACTCTCTTGTATGTCAATACCATTCCTCTCTTTCTCAATTCTAAGCAACAAAGGAATAAAAACCCTTCAAACATTGATATTGCGTTGGCATATTTCTTACCAAGTGGTGTCAATCATATCTGTCTTGAGGTGGTTTTGTATTCTCGTGTACCATATGAATTAGAGAAAAATTTCCTTTTATG
This sequence comes from Thuja plicata, assembly GCA_018584345.1. Lineage (NCBI taxonomy): Eukaryota > Viridiplantae > Streptophyta > Pinopsida > Cupressales > Cupressaceae > Thuja > Thuja plicata. The sequence continues at coordinate 5,645,901 of MU224133.1, read as the reverse complement.
TGATCCCTTTTTCATATTGTACATTTTGGTGAACCCGACTCTTCTTACATACTTTTGATTTTGGTGGTTAGATCCTCCTTGCATGACATTTCCACTTTGATTTGATGTTTGGATCTCATATGTATGCATTGTATAAATATCATATCTTTTCTACATTTTTTACATTTAGATTTGTATGCATTACATTGTTTCATTTTATGTATTTGCATTAATGAAAAAAAAAAAGAAAAAAAAAATTTCCATATTGTTTCATGAATATTTTACTTTTAGATTAGTTTATAATGCATATATTTTCTCAAGGTGATAGTTCCTTAGCGTCCTTTTATCACTGTATCCCTCTCTTAAGGACCTTCCTCTCCATGAGGATGTATCGGTGCAAGAAGATGTTTTTAACCCTTCTTTCAATAAACTCTCTATTTTGGAAGAAGTGTTGAAGATTGATGTTAACTCTACTCTTGATATGTGCTTCCCCCAAGAGAATACCTTGCTAAAATTTGATAATTTCCCTTGTGATACCTTACCTTGTATTCATTTCCATGAATTTCCCTTTAGGAATGAAGCTTTAATGAATTGTGATGATCCTTCGGTTGTAAATGAGTTGAGTAACTAAGAGGGGAGGGGTAAATCAGTTACCACACAAAAATATCCAAGTCCCTTAGATGTCTTAAACAAATTTGTCATTGTTACTCAGTTAACACAGATATTCTACTGTCACTCAGTTAACATGGAAAATCTTAAGATATTAACTGTGATTATCCTTAAGTAATTAATTACGGAAACATAAACCATAAATCAAATAAAATGAACACCAATAACACCAAGATTTAACGTGGAAACCCAATATGGGAAAACCCACCAATTGCAACTAGTCATTGTTTTTCACTCTTCTGAAGTGACCCATGTTAGGAGCCAACCATGTTAAAGGTTACAATAACACATTGTTAGGTGTGACCCTGTTATAGGATTTAATCACCCTGTAAGGAGTGGCCTTGTTAGAGGTCTTCAAACACTTCAATGCAGAAATGTCACATGGTGAGAGGATTTGTAAAAGACTGTTAAGTCTACTCTGTTAAGAGATTTTGATCACTGCTACAATTGTTAGAAAGTAACAATGGATTGACCTATTTTGATAAGCAACTGTCTTTGTTGATTCAGATCTTTGTTCTGGGTTAATTACTTGATCCTTACTAGTCGGATATTTTGTTGCATCTCTGTGTTATGTTCTCAATCAGAATCCCAGCTAATTTCTCCTTCACTCTTCATTTCATAAACACATATCTCACTTTCTTACATCTCATAATTCAATCCAAACTTGACCTTATATAAATATGATAAGCCTTGTCAAGTCGTCCTTAATATGCTTCCAAATAAATAATAAAACTCATGTCTGTCAGCTGTATATAACCAATTAACCATAAAATATAAACTGTTGTTAGTCGGCTGACACTAACTGTTTAACTCCGTCAACACTGAAATCCTTCAACGCCTGACCAACACTGTAATGCCCTAGTGAACTCGATTAGAATTGGAAATCACTTTGGTCTTCTTCAATGCCCGAGAGTGCTTGGCATGAACTGTCTTTGCTCAGATAGGATTAGACATTTGTGTAAACATCACTATACTTGTGTAAACATCAATGACAATACACAATTGACTAATTGTCATCAACAATCTCCCTCTTTGGCATTGATGGAAACACAACATGTCATAATACAAAGAATTTATAGCGAAACAGACATAAGAATCAAATTTTATTAATGTCCTTCGCTTCATTTTGATTCTCATCCAAAAACTCCCTCTATCATCAATCTCTCCATCAGTAATATCTCCCTCTTTGACAACCAATGCCAAAGACACCAACTGATATATATATATATATATATATATATATATATATATATATATATATATATATATATATATATATATCCAATGAAGTTGTAATGTACTTGTTTGTATTGATTCATATGAAATAAGCTCTGAATATTTGCATCAACATGTTAAGTTTGTTCTGTAGCTCGGTTGATGCATCACTAAACTGTGTTTTAATGAGCCTCAGTTAGGGGAATCACCCCTAGCTTTCCTCTAAGATACAAAAATGCATCCTTAGGTAACAACTTTGTGAATATGTCTGCAATTTGATCTTTAGTATTCACATATTCCAATCTTACTTCCTTGTCTTGAACCAATTCTCTCAAGAAATGATACTTTATTGCAATGTGTTTAGTCTTTGTATGCATCATAGGGTTCTTTGAAATTTTTATAGCATTGGTGTTGTCACAGTAGATAATGACTAGTTCTTTTATTTCTTCCTTCATACCCGACAACAATTGTTTGAACCGTATGATATTTTAACAATTTACTGCTACAACAACATACTCTACTGCTGATGTAGATTGAGAAATGCAGTTTTGTTTCTTGCTTGTCCAGGAGACAAACCTCTTTCCAAGAAATAATGCTCCACCACTTGTTCTCTTTCTGTCATCAACACCTCTAGCCCAATTAGCATCAGTAAAAGTCTTCAAATCAAAGTTTCCTCCTTTCTTATACCATAATCCATACTCTTCAGTACCCTTAAGATATCTCAAAATCCTTTTGATAGCCATCAAATGATTCTCTCTATGATTAGCTGAAAAACCTTGCAACAATACCAACTGCTAATGCAATATCAGGTCTAGTGTGAACAACATATTGAAGTTTACCAATCATGGATTTGTAGGTAGTCTAGTTTACTTCCTTTGAATCATCATCCTTAGACAAATTATGTCCAGTAGGCATAGGAGTTCCAATTGGTCTAGAATCTTCCATTCCAAATTTCTTCAGTATCTCTTTGATGTATTTAGACTAAGTAATATAGATACCATCCTTCATCTGATAAACTTGTAAACCAACAAAGAATTTGATTTCACCAAACATAGACATCTCAAATTCCTTACTCATAGCTTCAGAGAATGCTTTGCATAAATCATCATAGCCAATAAATAGTATATTATCCAAAAATATTTATGCTAATAGTATCTTGTTATGAGGTCCTTCTTTGATATACAAGCTACTATTATCATTAGTTCTCTAAAATCCAATACTTATCAAGTAACCATGCAATCTTTCATACTAGGCTCTAGGAGCTTGTTTCAGTCCATACAATGCTTTGTGTAGTTTGCAAACCATATTCCTTTTGTTAGGATCTACAAAACCTTCAGGTTGCTCAATATAGACTTCCTCTTCAAGCATTCCATTCAGGAATGTAGATTTTACATCCATTTGATATACCTTGTATCCTTTGTGTGCAACATATGCCAGAAGAGTTCTGACACCTTCAAGTCTTGCAATAGGAGAAAAAGTTTCTCCGTAATCAATACCCTCTTCTTGAGCATATCCTTTACATACTAATCTTGCCTTGTTTCTAGAAACTTATCCTTTTTCATTCATCTCATTTCTGAAAACCCACTTAGTACCAATCACATTCTTATCTTTTGGTCTAGGTACAAGAGTCCAAGTTTTGTTCTTTTCTATCTGCTCAATCTCTTCATTCATGGCTTCTATCCAGCTTTCATCATTTAATGCATCTTTAATGGTTCTAGGTTCAATTTCACTAAGAAAACATGTACCTTTGATTTTTGTCCTTGTCATTACACCTTTTGTCTGATCTCCAATTATTTGTTCAGGTGCATGATGCCTTCTGACATATTTTGCAAGTACAGGATCCTTCCTTCTTGAGTCTGGGCTTGTTCCACTTGGTTCACCATGCTCAAAAGTTCTATTCTACTCTTATGTTTGATACTCGGGTTCCACTATCTAAGACTCGGGCACCTCTGTCTGAGACTCGGGTGCCTTTGTCTGTGACTCGGTTCCCTCTGTCTATGACTCAGTTTCCTTTACTAGCAGCTCAGGTTGCATAGGCTGCAACTCAGGTTGAACTATTTGAGTTTGTGCAGATGAGTTCAATGGTTGACAGGGATGTTATCCAATCACCATTGCTTGTGTCTTACGTATAGTATCAGGTTTATAATACACAAAGTTTCTGTAATCCTCAGGCTCTTTACTACTTTGTTCTTCACCTCTTTCTGCAAACTCATCAATTCTTATATGCACACTTTGTATGACTTTATGAGTAATAAGATTCAAACATTTATATGCTTTGCTTTTGCAGGAGTAGCCTAGGAATATACCTTCATCACTTTTTACATCAAATTTTCCATTTTTTTTCCTTCAAGATGTAACATTTACTTCCAAATACTTTGAAATAATGAACATTAGGTTTATAGCCATACCGTGATTCAAAATGTGTCTTCTCAGTACCCTTCTTTAGTTAAACTCAGTTCAAGGTGTGAATTGCAGTGCTGATGGCTTCCTTCCAGTATTTGGTAGCAACATTCTTTTCAATCATCAAGATTCTTGCACAATCCATAATGGATATGTTCCTTCTTTCATCTATACCATTCTTCTATGGTGTACCTGGGGCAGATACTTGTCTTTTGATTCCTCTTTCATTGCAGAATTAATTGAATTCATTAGAAATGAATTCTCCTCCTCTGTCAGATCTTAAGAATTTAAGTTTCTTTCATGTTTCTTTTTCAACTCTGGCAAGGTACCACTTGCATTTCTGAAAAGCTTCTGATTTTTCTTTGAGAAACATAACAATCATCATTCTAGAATGGTCATCAACAAATAGAATGAAGTAATTCTCACCTGTGTAACTTGTTGCTCCAATTGGTCCACATAAATCAATATGTACCAATTCCAAAACTTATTATGTATTTTAATTCTTGTTCTTGAAGCTAGTTTTGCCCATCTTCCCAATTTGACATTGTTTGCATGTTGCTAATTCAGGTTTCTTCAAAATAGGAATACATCTCACTCTTTTGTTATTGCTTATGTTGATCGGGTTATCAAAGTTCACATGACATAACCTTTTATGCCATAACCAGCTTTCTTCTACTTGTGCAATAAAACATGAACTTTCATTGAGATCAAGATAAAATAGATTACCTTTTGTTTGCTTGTCATTTCCAACTAGGTTTCCCTTACCATCCAGGAGTTTGGCCTTCCCATTCATGAATTCTACCTTGAAACCAATGTTATTCAGTTGTGCCACACTTAGTAGATTGTGTCTTAGTCCTTCAACCCAATAATAATTATCACATGTTATTCATTCAGTTAGAGCAATACAACCTTTACCTTTCACATAACAGGGTTCATCATTCCCAAAACTGACACTCCCACCATCATAGTGCTCAAGATGTTCAAATTTGGTTTTATCACCAATCATGTGGTGAGAACAACGACTATCAATTATCCAAGTGTCATTCTTGCTAATATGAGAGTATAGTGTTGTCTTTTCATTATCTGAATCATCCTTAATAGCAATATAAACCATTTCATCTTCATCTTCATCACTATCAGAATCTTTAGCAATATAACAAGATTTCTTATCTTTGTCCTTGTAGATTTTGTAGATTTTGAAATCTTTCTGTAATATCTAAATTTGGCTCATAAAGGATTTCTTAAGTAAGATTTGCATAATGAGATAAGAAAGAGATCCTAAGGCCAATTTTAGTTTCTTACGCTTAATTATTATGATAAAAAGGATGGAAGCACCAAAATGTAAGGTGTTGGAAAGCGGTAAGGTGGTTTTGATTGTTAATTATTGTTTGATTTGATCGAAGTGTGTTGATTTCCTTAACCCTACCTTACACTTAATTGAATTGTATTGATTGTGTATTGTAATTGTGATTAGGGAGAAGATAAGATGCTCCTTTTCTATCCTCAAATGCACAAATGGAAGATCCAAGTTGATCAACCCAAAAGAAGGGTTAATGCATAAATGAATCAACTATTCGAAAAGAGAACAAAGAAGGGGATCTTAAATTCTGTTAATTGATTAAATGAATATGTTTAATTATAGTAATTGCAAAGGATAGGAAGAATAACCAACCTTACAAAATTGTAGATCAAAGAATGTTGTTTTCTGAGGTCTGTAGACTGTTTCTGGAAAAACTGACAGATGATCTCGAACGGGAACGCAGAGATGAACAAAATACAGGAATCTTTTCCCGACCTGATGGCATCTTATGAAAAAGGTTGACCTTGACCCACAAATTCCAACCCTGACCCAATAATGTTGACCCTGACCTGCACATGTTTGACAGAGAATATGTTCGCACCTTCCGAAAGAAAGTCAAAAAGGGTATCCAAGTCTGGTCTCAAATCTGCAGTCCCAAACCTGTACCTGCAAGAAAAAGAGGATTGTTTGTTTTGGGGGAGGGGTTTTCCTTGGTCAAACCCCAGTTTTGGAATTAACCTTAAAGTATAATTGAAATTGCATAAAGATAAACAAAGTAAATGCTCAAATTCACCTTGCTTGTAAAAATCCTTGTGGCAGATTTGAATCCGTGGATCCACAAGTATGCTTCAAAATATGGAATGTAGAAAGGTAGGATGTCTTCAATCTCTTGTTTGTAGATCTCCAACACCAAGTCTTGAATGGGTTCTTGAATTTGGAAAAGGCTTGGAAGAAGGTGGATGGAGAGATCACCAAAAGGGCACCATGTAGCTTGAATCCTTCAATGGCCTCCAATGGATCTCCTTCATGAAAATGTTAGAGATTTGATTCTGAGCAGTTGATTGATTGTATGTTTGTCATTGATGACAACATATAATACATAGTAGTAATTCTGTATGTACTTATCAGAATGATGACATGAAGACTTGCGTGGATAGATACATGTTGTTGACATGTTTATTATGTTATGTTCATACACGCAGACCCAGATATGATGTTTCAGTAAAGTTATGTGATTCTGTTATTGGTAGTTACAGTTCTGGAAGTGTAACCGCTTAGGGCTGACATATATCACGTGTTTCTTGGGTTGCGCCTATCTTCTATATATGCATGTGTATATTCATGATTAGTTATGAGTTGATGATATTAATCCAAAGGTGCCAAACGTGTTTCAAGAAGATTGCAAAGTTATAGTTAAATTGGTGAGGCCGACTTAGTGAAGCATCGCATCTATTCAGTTTATACTTGTGCGGTTGTAATAATGTTTGCGTGCTTATGACAAGGATGTTATAAAGAGTTGTCTTATAGGTCTCATGATCTCATACTTTGATGAAGATACTTATAGAAAGTCAAAGGTGACACGCTAAGTGTGAATGATACGAAAAGTTAAGAAAGGTGTACAGAGAAGATTATCAGAGTTGGTTCATTCATCAAGAGTCTATGTGAAGAAGAAGTGAAAGATTGCAATACACTGGAACTGATCAAGAAAACAGGTATACTCTATAGTTCATCATCAGATATAGTGCATATCTATTATTCAGAAGGTTGTAGCCTTCACCATCAAGCAGTGAGCTTTTGGACAGTGAGTCCACCATCCCTAACGGGGTTATTTGTAAAAGACTCCTAACAGGGTCTGACCCTCAACCAGGTCACTATACTTATTGCATTGTAATGTATAACTCCTAACAGGGTTTAAATATCTTCTAACAGCGATTAATACAAACAAGTATAGCTTATTGTGGGTGCTAATTCCCACCAGGGTTTTTACCATTTGGTTTCCCCGTAATCAAATTATGTGTTGAGTATTGTGTTATCTGATTAAGCATTTACTTTGTTGTATTCTAAATTTAAAGAAGTAAAAAGAACTAAAGTTACTGATAACTGATTCACACCCCCCCCTCTCAGTTATCCTTTGAGACTATTCTAACAATTGGTATCAGAGCCAAGTTCCTTAGAGAAGAATCCTAACAACTTAAGGTAGATAAGATGTCTTACTTCAGAAAAGAAATCCCTAAGTTCGATGGAGAAAATTATTTGGATTGGAAAAACAAAATGATAACACATCTACAATGTATTGGCTTTGAGATCTTTGAAGTTGCCACACAAGAGGTTGTAATTCCATCTCTGAAAGACTTTGCAAAGGATGATGCTACTAACAGACAAAAGGATATATTTACACATAATGAAATTGCTAAAGAAGCCCTAATCAGCGCCTTATCTAATAGTGAATTTTCTGAGATCAAGAAAATTGACAGAGCATATACCATAAGGAAGTATTTAGAAGACATGTTTGAAGGAGATGTTCAAGCAAAGAATGTACGCAAGAAGACATGGAAGAAGAAATACAACAGTCTTGAGATGTTACCTAAAGAGAACCTTAGAGCTTACAATCAAAGGATAAATGAAGCAGTATCGGGAATCAGGAATAATGGTGGTGAAATATCAGAAGAAGATATAATGGACAAGTTTCTAACTACTTTGACATCAGACTATGAAAACAAGATCAATATTCTAGAGGAAACTATGCAATTCTCACAAAACTTCAAGAGAGAGACCCTAATCAGCAAAATCTCTGCATTTGAGATATCAAGATTGAAGACTGAACCTAAAAGTGAAACAACTTTCAAAGCCTCAGTCCATGGTAAGAAATCCTTACACATCTCCAGTCATAATGAAAAAGAAGAAGTTGATCAAGAACTTGAAGAAATCATAGCTATGATTGCTAGAAGAGAAAAGAAAGGAAAAGGTAAATATGAAGGACAGCTTCCATTCAAATGTTTTTCATGTAATAAGATAGGTCACTTTGCATCTAAATGTCC
>MU224133.1:5580593-5606719 GCA_018584345.1 Thuja plicata | reverse complement strand
ACAAACATACAATCAATCAACTGCTCAGAATCAAATCTCCAACAATCTCCCCCTTTGACATTGATGGCAACATATGATATCAAAAATATCCTCTATTCATGGTGTCCTCTTTCTTTTACAATCTTCTTAATATCCTCATCAAAGATTTCTCTAAACTGCTACAGTTCCTCTTACTGTGTTTTTGTTCCATGTATATACTCCCCCAGAGTATATGCTCCCCCTTAGTACATACTCCCCCTTACTATATACTCCCCCATTGACATCAATGGAAAAGGGTGCCATAGATCTTTAGGCACATGTACTACTCCAGAAGTAGAGTAGTCAACCATTCACCAGTCACTTAATGACTGATGTTCTTGCTGCTTCTTCTAAATAGACTCAGGAGAGGGAATTAATCCCAACTTCTCCCTGAGATACTCAAAAGTATCCTTTGATAAGGGCTTTGTGAAAATATCTGCCAACTATTCTTTGGTGCTCACATAGTCCAATTTAACTTCTTTGTCTGCAACCTTTTCTCTTAAAAAATGGTACTTGATCTCTATGTGTTTTGTCTTTGTGTGCATCACAGGGTTCTTAGACATGTTGATAGTGCTAGTATTATGACAGTGAATAAAAATAGGATAATCAACCTGAATGCCAAAGTCTTTAACCATCTGCTTGATCCAAACCATGCTTGAACAATTCAGTGCTGTTGCAACATATTCAACTTCTACTGTTGACTAAGAAATACAGTTCTGCTTCTTGCTTATCCAAGAAACCAACCTGTTTCCAATAAATATTGCTCCTCCTAAAGTTCTCTTTATGTCATCAATACAACCTACCCAATCTGCATCAGTATACACATGAAGTTTTACATTCTTTGATTTAGGATACCATAAACCATAGTCTATAGTTCCCTTTAGATATTTGAATATCCTCTTCATTTTCATTAAGTGATTCTGCTTGGCTTCAGCTGCAAATCTTCCAACAATGCCTACTGCATTAGATATGTCAAGTCTAGATTGAGTTAGATAAATGATTTTACCAATCATAGATTTGTACAATGTCTTATCAACTGTTGTGGAATCATCATCTTTTGAAAGCTTGCTTCTTGTTATCATGGGAGCGCATACTATCTTACAGTCATCCATCTGAAAGGTCTTCAGTATTTCCTTCACATATTTAGACTGATTAATGAATATACCTTTATCTGTTTGCTTTACATTTAGTCCCAAAAAGTATTTTATAGGACCAGTCATGCTCATTTCAAATTTATTCTGCATTTCTTTTGCAAATGCTTTACTGAGCTTGTCATTACCCCCAAAGATAATTTCATCAACAAATATGGCAACTAATAATAATCCATCAGGTGTCTCTCTTGTGAATAGGTTATAATCTGTTGCTCCTTTCTTGAATCCAATCTTGGTAAGATAACCATCCAGTCTCTCATACCAAGCTCTTGGGGCCTGTTTAAGACCATAGAGTGCTTTCTTCAATCTGCATACCATGTCTGGTTCATCTGAAAGATTAAATCCTTCATGTTTTTCTATGTAGACTTCTTCATTCAAGTCACTATTCAGAAAATTTGATTTTACATCCATTTGATAAACTTTAAAGTCTTTGAATGTTGTGTATGCCAAAAACAACTTAATGGCTTCCAGTCTGCTCATAGGAGCAAATGTATCATTGTAATCTATTCCTTCCCTCTACGCATATTCTTTACATACCAATCTTGCTTTGTTTCTTACGACTGAACCATCTTCATTCATCTTATTTCTGAATACCCACTTTGTTCCAATCACATTTTTGTCACTGGGTCTAGGGACCAATTCCCATGTATCATTTTTAATTATCTGATCTAATTCCTCTTTCATTTTATTCTTCCAATCAGAATCATTACAAGCATCTTCAACACTTAAGGGTTCAATCTGTGAAAGTAAACATACCTCTTCATCCATTGCTAGAATTTTTTCTTTAGATCTGGTTAAAACATTGTTGCTCTAATCTCCAATGATATCATCTTTAGAGTGGTATCTAGATGTGAATTTTGGAACCTTAGGTGTGTCTTCTTCTTTTGTAATCTATGATTCTTCTCTGCTTGATTCAGGTTCATTATATGAGACATCAATGCAATCAAACATTTCTTCAATAACAGTATCTTTGCTGCTAGGCCTGGGTTCATCTTCGATCATAGGTGCATATTCATAGTATCTTTCTTGAACCATAAACTTCTCATCAACTTTTACATGAGTACTTTTAATTACCTTTTTCAATCTCAGATTAAAACATCTATATGCTTTGATTTTTGTAGAGTAACCAAGGAGAACACCTTCATCACTTCTGGCATGAAACTTACCAACACCATCATCTCTCTTGATGTAGCACTTGCTGCCAAAGATTCTAAAATATTTTACTGTAGGTACATTTCCAAACTAAAGTTCATAGGGTTTCTTATCTGCACCTGACCTAAATTGAGTTCTGTTGATAGTATAGACTGTTGTGTTCACTGCATCTCTCCAGTAGGTGTGCCCAACTTTTCCTTCAATCATCATAGTGTGCGCTGTATCAAGTATGATCTTGTTCCTCCTTTTTGCAATCTCAATCTGCTAAGGTGTTCTAGGTGCACTCAACTATCTTTTAATTCCATTTTCTTCACAGTAGTCATAAAAATGATCAGAGGTGAATTCTCCTCCTTTATCTGATCTCAGACATTTCATTTTTAGTCCGTATTCATTCTCAACCTTAGCTTTGAATATTTTGAACTTCTCAAAGGCTTCAAAATTTTCCTTTAAGAACGTAACCCACAGCATCCTAGAAAAATCATCAGCAAAAAAAATAAAATACCTTTCTCCGTAGTATGATCTTGTTTGGGTAGGACCAGACAAATCTGTATGCACTAGGTCCAATTTGTTTTCAGCTGAGTTTTGCTTTCTTCTGAAGGAACTCCTTACATGCTTTCCCATAACACATTCCCTGCATATTGTGTCAACTGGTCTTGCAATACTAGGAAGGTCTCTGACTTCCTTGGCATTGCTAATCTTTACTATATTATCAAAATTGATATGACATAGTCTCTTGTGCCATAACCAACTACCATCCACCTTTGCAACAAAACAACTTACATCAGAATTGAGCTGAAAAATATAACCTTTTGTTTTGGAGCCTGATGCAATCATGTCTCCATCCTTGTTGTTAATGATGCACTTGTTGTCTTTGAACTCCAAATGATAACCTTTGTCGAGTAGCTATCCAACACTCAGCAAGTTATGATGTAATCCATCAACATATAGAACATCATCTGTCTTGTTCTTTCCATCCAAAGTGATAGAACCTCTACCTATGATAGGTTTAGGAGTGTTATCTCCAAATCTAACCTTACCACCTTTGTATTTGTCTAAATGAACAAATCTATCTTTGTCACCTATCATATGATGGGAGCATCCACTATCAATGATCCATTCAGTCCTGATATCTGCTTTGGAAATTAGGGCTAACTCTTGTTCTTCCTTTTCATCTGCAATGTCCATTTCCTCAAGCAACCTTTCCATGTCTCTAAGGGAAATGAATCCAATTTCATCTTCTCCTAAATCTTCATCAGTTAAACCTTCTTTAGCATGATAACATTCCTTCTTATATTTGGGTTTGTAATCAGATCTAAACTTCTTGACTCTTGTAGGACACTTAGATGCAAAGTGACAAATCTTGTTACATGAAAAATATTTGAATGGAAGTTGTCCTTCATATTTTCCTTTTCCTTTCTTTTCTCTTCTAGAAATCATAGCAATGATTTCTTCAAGTTCTTCATCAACTTCTTCTTTCTCATTATGACTGGAAATGTGTAAGAATTTATTACCATGGACTGAGGCTTTGAAAGCTATTTCACTTTTAGGTTCAGTCTTCAATCTTGATATCTCAAATGCAGAGATTTTGCTGATCAAAGTCTCTCTCTTGAAGTCTTGTGAGAATTGCATGGTTTCCTCTAAAATATTGATCTTGTTTTCATAGTCTAATGTCAAAGTGGTTAGCAACTTTTCCATTATATCTTCTTCTGATATTTCTCCACCATTGTTTCTGATTCCATGTCTTCCTGCATGCATTCTTTGTTTGAATATCTCCTTCAAACATATCTTCTAAATACTTCCATATGGTATATGCTCTGTCAATTTTCTCGATCTCATAAAATATGCTGTCGGATAAGACGTTGATTAGGGTTTCTTTGGCAATTGCATTATTGGTAAATGTTTCCTTTTGTCTATTAGTAGCATCATTCTTTGCAAGGTCTTTCAGAGATGGAATTACAACTTCTTGTGTGGCAATTTCAAAGATCTCAAAGCCAACACACTGTAGATGTGTTATCATTTTGTTTTTCCAATCCAGATAATTTTCTCCATCGAACTTAGGGCTTTCTTTTCTAAAGTAAGACATCTGAACTACCTTAAGCTGTTAGGCTTCTTCTCCAAGGCACTTGGCTCTGATACTGTTAGAGTAATAGTCTTTTGGGTTATTAATTAAATCATGTTGATCTAATTACTAACTCACCTATTCACTCTATTTACTTAAGCCAGCCTTAGGGTTTCCCTTTTTAGGGTTTCATGATTCCTTTTATAAGGATTCACCTCTTTGTATTTGTTAATGCATTGTATCAGTTTATCATATTGTAACATTGTTCGTAATAGAGATTGTTCTTTTGAATGTGCATATGATGCCTCTGGCTTTTTGGCCTCCATAGATTTTTTCTCTCTTTCTATTCTTTGCTTCTTCCATGTGATAGGGTTATGCATGCAGGTGTTCTTGGGAGATTAGGTTTCTACCTATTCTAACATGGTATCAAAGCCATCTTGCTGCTCGTTGTTCGTGTTTTGTTGAAGTGTTTAGAAGCAGGAGGTCTTCAAGGTTTTTAGATTTTTTTTATGTGGATTTAGAGGTGAGCTTTGTTTCTGGTCACTTTGGGCTCAAACGGACTTCTCCATTGAGCTCAGAGCATCCCAAAACCCTAGAATCCATATAAAACTTGTCCATTTTGGACAACTTGACTCTGAGGCAAAAAAATTTGGTTTCCAGTGTCGTACGGGCACGAAAACCAAGAAAAAAAATTAAAAAAAACATTTTTTAATATTTTTTGCATTTAAAAAAAATACAGCTGGTGCATTTTAATTGGCGCCACCACTGCGCCACCGCCGCTCCATCACGGCCCGGCCAGCACCTGGCCTGCGTCGGCTGTGCATCTTATAGCTCCTCCGCTGCCCACTGTGGCCCCCGCCACCCTGCGCACCGCCCACCTCTGCGGCCCCCACCGCCATGCGTACCACCCTCCTCAGCGGTTCCCACCGGCACCAGCTCTGCCGATGGCTCCTCTGCCCGGCTCCTCCGCTGCCCAGCAGGCTTTTAGCCCCGCGGGCCACCTTTCAACCCAGCGGCAAGTCACATGGGTGTTCGGGAGCTTTTTCTCTAGCCCCCTGCGTGCGCCATACGCCCAGGGGCCCTTTTTTTTAGCCCCAAGGGCTTAAAACCTCCTTTTGGAGCCTTTCTGACCCCCTGACGTTGTTTTTGCTCTATCTGGAGCATACGGAGGTCTTTTTCAGACTTCTTTATATCGTCAAAAATCTCTATCCGAGCTCTTTTGATTATGAAAGTTAAGTTTTGGGATCTTCTATTTTGATAGCATTTTTTCTGTCAAAGTCTGATGTCTATTTTTTACCTTCTGGGAGCCATATCTTGCTCATCCGGACTCTGTTTTTGGCAAACCAGATATCGTCGGAAAGTTGGTTCAGTGATTTTTTCAGTTGTAGGGGCTTTTATCTAGATTTTTCTCCAGGTTATTTCTCCTCTGAGTTTTTCTCTTTCACACTCTGGCAGATTACTTGGGTTCTACAGGTCCTGGGATCTCTTCTTTTGTTCTTCTGGCTCACTCTTCTTTCTGACTTCTGAGCATTGTATGCTTCTCTTTTGTAGCATTCTCTTTTCTGTAAATGCACTGAGATAAAGTGCCTACTTTTGCATATCTGGGATTTCAAGCTCCTTGTGTTTGTTTGTACTCACACTCAGTTATAAAGTGCCATGGGGGGTTATGATATTTTTCCTTATGTGCTCATCCACCTTTGTCAAGTGAGCGTACCTTCCATGACATTAGCCCATGCTGTGTGTCGATGACACCACCCTTTATCTTGTGCTTGTACCTTTTGTTGCACTATTGGTGTTCCTGATTCTTCTTCCTGCAAATGTTTCTGGCATTGCACTTCAGTGTTCCTATCACCCCTCTCCTTGTTCAGCATTATGGGGGGGTTCACCTATTGGTTCTATTACTTCCTTGATTTGTTTGAGTGATCTACGTATTCATTTTTTATTCCTATGTACTAGGTGGATGCAGTGGCTAGGCACCTATGCATTCCAGTGAGATGGATCATCTACTATATAGACACTCGTTCTTTCCTACTTTTGGAGGTCACCTCTTCCATTGATCAGCTCTTCAGACTTTGTCTTCTCTACCTGGACATGCACTATTTTAGTGGGGGTTCCAACAGTTACTTCTGACAGTGTTTGTAGCTTCATGCTTTAGAGATGCTTCTTGCTCTTTCTTGTTCCTTTCTTTGGGACATTTCCCTAGATTGGAGGCTTTGTTTCCTTCATCTAGTTCATCTCTTTTTGGGGTAAAGTTTTTCCCACTAGGTTTTCTTTATTTTCCCTCTTTACAGAGATTTCTTGTTCTTGGGTGCCTGATCTGGCCTTTGTTGCCGGGACCCATCTTTCTTTGCTTTCTGTAGTAGTCTCCTAGGTTTTAGCTTCTCCCTAAGCTTATCTTAAGGGGGGGTGTTAGAGTAATAGTCTTTTGGGTTATTAATTAAATCATTTTGTTCTAATTACTAACTCACCTATTCACTCTAGTTACTTAAGCCAACCTTAGGGTTTCCCTTTTTAGGGTTTCATGATTCCTTTTATAAGGATTCACCTCATTGTATTTGTTAACGTATTGTATCAGTTTATCATATTGCAATATTATTCATAATAGAGATTATTCTTTTGAATGTGCATATGATGCCTCTGGTTTTTTGGCCTCCATAAATTTTTTCTCGCTTTTTGTTCTTTGTTTCTTCCATGTGACAGGGTTATGCATGCAGGTGTTCTTGGGAGATTAGGTTTCTACCTATTCTAACAGATGCCAATTATTAGAATAGTCCCAAAGGATAACTGAGAGGGGGGGTGAATCAGTTATCAGTAACTTTAGTTCTTTTACTTCCTTAACTTCAGAATACAACAAAGTAAATACTTAATCAGATAACACAGTACACAACACACAATTTGATTACGGGGAAACCAAATGGTAAAAACCCTGGTGGGAATTAACACCCACAGTGAACTATACTTGTTTATAGTAATCCATATTAGAAGATATTTCGACCCTGTTAGGAGTTATACTTTACAATGCAATAAGTATAGAGACCTTGTTAAGGGTCAGACCCTGTTAGGAGTGTTTTACAAATAACCCTATTAGGGGTGGTGGACTCACTGTCCAAAAGCTCACTGCTTGATGGTGAAGGCTACAACCTTCTGTATAACATATATGCACTATATATGATGATGAACTGTAGAGTAGACCTATTGTCTTGATCAATTCCAGTGTATTACAATCTTTCACTTCTTCTTCACATAGACTCTTGGTGAATGAACCACATCTTGTATTATACTCTATACATCTTCTGTCTCTTTTCATATCATTCACACTTAGCATATCACAATTGACTTGCTATAAGTATCTATCTCAAAGTATGAGATCATGGGACCTGTAATACAACTCTTCATAAAATCCTTGTCAGATCTACTAAGCATGCAAGCATAATTACAATCGTGCAAGTCTAAACTGAATAGACACGGAGCTTCACTAAGTCGGCCTCACCAAATTAACTCTAACTTTGCAATCTTCTTGAAATATGTTTGGCACCTTTAAATAAATATCATCAACTCATAACTAAACATGAATATACACACACATATCCTGAAGATAGGCGCAACACAAGAAACACGTTATATACGTCAACCCTAAACCGTTACACTTCTAAAACTGTAACTGCCAATAACAGAATCACATAACTTTACTGAAACATCATATCTAGGTCTGTGTGTATGAACATAACATAATAAACATGTCAACAACATGTATCTATCCACGCAAGTATTCATATCATAATTCTGATAAGCACATACAGAATTACTACTGTGTATTATATGTTATCATCAATGACAAACATACAATCAATCAACTGCTCAGAATCAAATCTCCAACAATAAATTATATTGGTTGTTCTTAACCCTCATCATGTTTTTGTAATATGACAGCGGCAATAGTATGTTAAGAGGCAAAGGAAAATAGTTGAAATGGTTTGGAGAAGTTAGGTGTTTTAAGGACTGGAGCTTCCTTGATTGTTTTCTTAATATTAGAAAATGTCTATAGGGCCTCATTCATCCATTTAATCTTTTCACCCTTCTTGAGCATCTTGGCAATATGCTTAACTACTTTTGAGAAATTTGGGACAAATCTTCTTACAAAGTTTATTTGTCCAAAAAAAGACTAGATTCCCTTCACATTTTTAGGGACCTATATTTTATCTATAATTGCAATCCTTTCAGGTTCTATTCTCACACATTCTTTTGACAATGTGTCTAAGTAACTTCCCTTCAGTTACTCCAAAGTGGCATTTCTTTAGGTTTAGAGATATCCCATATTCCAGTTTTTTTTAAATATTTGCTCCAAATGTTTACACTGCTCCTCTGTCTTCTTTGAATATGCAGTCAAATCATCTTGATATATAGCCATGATGAGATCAATCGGGCCATCAAAAGCCACATCCATCACCCTTTGGAATGTTGCTCCTATATTGGTTAACCCAAAGGGAATCCTAGCATAAACATATGTTCCCCAAGGAGTGGTAAAAGTTGTCTTGTATTGCTCTGACTCTTTAACCTTCACTTGGTTGTATCCTGAACATCCATCCATCATAAACAATAATTCATCCCTAGTAACCTTCTGTAAAAAAGCCTCCATATTAGATAATGCATAGTTATCTTTTAAAGACGATACATTCAAATTTTTAAAATCAACACACAGTCTTATATCTCCATTCTTCTTTCTAACTAGGACCAAGTTTGATACCCATGTAGAATGTCTTATAGGCATTATTATATTAGAGTAAAAATGTATTTTCACTTATTAATTAAATCATTATTGATTTAATTATTAATTCACATTTTCGCTTATTAATTAAATCATTACTGATTTAATTATTAAGTCACCTTTTTATCTCTAGTTTGCTTAAGCTAAACTTTAGGCATGCAATAATTATTTTTAATATTAATTATTCATGCAACCTAGGTTTCTCCACCCTTCTTAGGGTTTTGATCTCTTTTATTAGGATTGATCACTATGTAATTATCAATTCTTTTGTAATTCCCTCATTTCTCTCTCTGAATGAATATTTTCATATTTCAGATCTATGTGAGTTTTGTCTCCATTCTTTGACTTTGTGACATGAATTTCATTACAGGTGATATTGGCTTATGAATTCTTTCAATTCTAACATGGTATCAAAGCCTTAATGGAGCAACCCATTCTTAGATTTTTTGAATATTTTTTGAAGTGTCGAGGTTTTCAATTTTTTAGATCTGTTTGTGTGGATCTGTAGGAGATTTTTTATTTCGAGCACTCTAAGCACAAACAGACATCACGGATGTGCTCAAAATGTGCAAAAACCTTTATTTTCATATAAGGCATGTCATATTTGGGTAAAGTTTCCATCTAAGGAAAATTTGTTTGCACATGCACATTTTCTAGGCACACAAATCGAGGTGGTTCGTAAAAAAAATTAAAAAAAATTTTTGGAGGGCCCCGCTTAGGCTGAGCCCACAGCTCGCCGAGCTCGGCCAGTGCCGCCCACCACTAGTTTTTTGTTGCCTGCCACCGGGGAACCACCATCACTGCCCAGATCTACCACCACCTAGGGAAGCCACTAGAGAGCCACTAGGGCTCTTTTTCTTTCACTTTTAGGGGTATTGTTCATTTTTTGCTCATAACTTGAGCAAATGGAGGCGATTTTTGCCAAACAAGATATCGTCGGAAAGATGGTTCAGAGCCAAACTTGATTTTCTAGGTTTGATTTTCTGATTTTTTCATCTTGCTATTTTTTTTCCAGTCAAAGTTAGGGTTCCATTTTGCACTCTGATCGCCATATCTTGCTCCTCTAGACTCCATTTTTTGACTTCCGCATGTCATTATAAAGTTGGTTTCATTCTCCTTCTTCTTGTATGGGTCTCATTACCAGAATCTTATACAAGTATATTTTATTCATTTTTTTATATTTTTCATTATGGTAGATAATTTGGATGTTTCAAGTCCTGGGATCATTTTTTGTGCATGGGATGACTCCTTGTTAGCTGTTACATATGTTTCTATAGATTTCAGTCATTCCTAGATATTGTAGACATCTTTTTTTTGTAGAATTTATTTTTTGCAAATGTACTGAGATAAAGTGTCATCATGCATGCTTGGGATCCCATATGTTTTGTGCTTGATTGTACTCACACTATATTATAAAGTGTCATGGGGGTTTTGTTGTACCTTTGTCAAGTGAGTGTTCCTTCCACAACATTAGCCTCATGTGTGTCAGCGACTGATCATCTTTGACATCATACTTTATTTGTGCTTGTACATTCTTCTTCATGCAATTATTCTTGACAGTCTCTCGATGTATCTGTTATACCTCTCTCTGATCAGCATTATGAGGGGTATTTCTTGTTGGTTCTATATGCTTCCTTGGTTTGATGGAGTGAGCTATGTTTTCAATTTTTGTTCCTATATACTAGGCGGATGCAGTGGCTGGTACCTATGCATTTCAGTGAGATGGATCATTTACCATATGGACACTCTTCTTTCATTCATATTTTGGAGGCTTCAGACATGGGTTTTTTTTTTCCATCTATATCTTTGAGTTTTGATGTTTGCCTTATTTTCCATCCTTATTCAAGTAGTGTCATTTGAGGACACTCATAGAGATTACAACAATTCTTTGACACTGTTTGCAGCTTCATGCTTCAGAGGTGTTCTACATATTCTTCTTTTGATCAACTCTTCAAACTTTGGTGTTTTTTTCATTTGTATCTTCAAGTTTCGATGTTTTCCTTGCTTGTCATCCTAATTCAAGTAGTGTCATTTTAGGGCACTCATGCAGATTACAGTCTTCTCTACCTAATCTTTGTTCCTATTTTCTGGGACTTTCCCTAGTTTAGAGGCTTCTTTAGTCCTTCACTAGGCTTCTTCTCTTTTCGGAGAGGGGTTTTTCTCACTCAATTTTCTCCTTTTCTCCTCTTTGCAGAGATTTTTTTGTACTTGGGTACCTGATCAAGCCTTGTTGTCGGGACCCATTTCCTTCTTTCAGTAGTTATTTCTAGGTTTTTAGCTTCTCCCTAAGTTTATCTTAAGGGGGGTGTTAGAGTAAAAATGTATTTTCACTTATTAATTAAATCATTGTTGATTTAATTATTAAGTCACATATTCACTTATTAATTAAACTATTATTGATTTAGTTATTAAGTCACCTTTTTATCTCTATCTTACTTAAGCTAAACTTTAGGCATGCAATAATTAATTCTTTTATTAATTATTCATGCAACCTAGGGTTCTCCACCCTTCTTGGGGTTTTGATATCCTTGATTAGGATTGATCACTTTGTAATTATCAATTCTTTTGTAATTCCCTCATTTCTCTCTCTGAATGAATATTTTCATATTTCAGATACATGTGAGTTTTGTCTCCATTCTTTTTCTTTGTGACAGGTATTTTGTTGAAGATGATCTTGGCTTATGAATTCTTTGAATTCTAAAGATGATCTTGGCTTCTGTAAAAGAGCCTCCATATTAGGTAATGCATAGTTATCTTTTAAAGATGATACATTCAAATTTCTAAAATCAACACACAGTCGTATATCTCGCTTCTTCTTTCTAAGTGGGACCAAGTTTGTGATGAATTGTAACTGATTGGATGTTTGAAGATGATAAAGTTGATGATCACTGAGTTGCATAAAGTAAATGCAAGACATTGAATCAGTTAATGTATTGTATTGTCATTGATGTCAACTTGATATAATCTAATTGGTCATATACATATTATCATAGACTTCAATAAACCAAAGAAATAAATTTTATGATTTGGTAAACATAAAAGCCAGTATACATCACGTGACAGTAAACACCAACAGACAGTGTGTACCGACGGACAGAAAACCCTGAGCAGTTCACAGTGTATACCGAGCACCGCAACACCGAGCATAACTGAAGTGGTCACCGAGAAAAAATGAATTTTATGCCTAAGGACAACTGGATTCAATGACCGAGATAAACTGAAGATTGATCACCAATCATAACTAGAGTTAGAAAATGAAAAAATAATTAGCTGGTAAGAGTTATATTTTAACTTATTGGTTGCTTTATTTTCATCAACAAGTTGAACTAAAGCAAAGAAGAAGTTTTATTCATAGTTTTCAAGGAGAAATCTATAGAATAAAACTAAAGCAAAGCTTTAAATATTAAAGCAATGCATGGTGAGATTTGTGGATCAAGAAGAAATCTACGTCAAGAACAAGAAAGACAATGAGATTAAATAGTGAAATCATGTCTATATAAAGAGACAAGTAATTCATTATGAAAGAGAGGAATGTTGAATATAATTTTGGTGAAGATAGAAGTATTCATTCAAATCTGATCATACAGGCTGAGGGACAAAGCCAAAGAAATTTTGCAGACACCGAGCAATAGAAGCAAGAGAATTCACCGAGAAAAAAGAAGAAAGAAGGGGAGAAAAGGAATTGAAGAGAACATTGATCAGAGAGGTATTATGGATTAAAAATAGATCTAAAAATATGCAAGTTAAAGTTGTATTATTGAACAGATCATTTATTGTTTCAGTTTAACCATTGATTCAACAAATCTCTTAACCGAGTGGGATTTAGCCATCCTTATTGTATTGAGATACTCAAGAGTATCAAAAGGTTTTCATGTTGACAATATAGTGAATGCTAGGTCAAATGATAAACTATTAGTTTTAAATGCTCTAACAAGGTTGCGCTTAACAATGTGTTTGTAACCTTTAACAGGGTTGGCTCTTTACTGAGCTCACTTCAGAAGAGTGAAATTTTTGGGTTACCGGTCCCAAGAGGTTTTTCCCTTAACAGGGTTTCCAAGTTAAAAAATTATGTGTCAAATGTGTATATGCTTTGATGTTTTTCTTTACACATTGCTAGAACAGGATTGGTCAGTTAACACTAAGTTTAATTAATGCTACTCGGTAAAGGCTAGAAAAGATGAATAATATATATTCACCAAGCAGTATATATTTGATAAAATTACATAAGGCATACATCCTGAAGGACTGAAAGATAACTAGAGGATATTATATATGTGATATAAGTTTTGGTTGATTATTAGAATTATTTTAAAGGCCACTGATTCACCCACCCCCCCCCTCCCACTCCTCCTCCCCCCCCTCCCTTAGTTATTCTAACAATTGGTATCAGAGCTTTGGTGCTTGGAAGAGATTTTAAAAAACTCAAGCTAAAGATCACAAGATGAGTAAAAGGGATGTGCCTAAGTTGAAAAAAGACAACTTTGCATCATTGAAAAGAAGGATAAGACTTCACCTATAAGATATTGAAAATTATGTCACACAATACTTGGATACTGAATATGTTGCACTGAAAGGACCTCTGACTATTGATCAATTGAGAGACAAACATGAACACAATTTTATGATGATAGAACTTGCTTCTTCACTATTCGATGTTGAATTTGAAGATGTCAAAACATGCACCACTACAAAGAAAATGTGGGACAAAATCAAGGTAGTACATGGAGGAGATACAAATGTGCTGAGAGCTAAGGCTAAAAGCCTAAGATGAAAGTTTGATGAACTAAGAATGAAAGAATGAGAGAACATCACTTAGTACAGTAGCAAAATCAAAGAATTTGTTAATGTTATCCGAGGAGTAGGAGGAGTACTTGAAGAAGAAACAATGGTAAGTAAAATTCTGAGAACCTTACTGCCTGTTTATGCTATTAGAGTATCTGCAATTCAGGAAATGAGAGTAGTAGAAAATAACAATGTTACTCTAGATAGTTTGATTGGTAGACTTATTTCATTTGAGATGAACAACTATGACAATAGTGTCTTACCAACTATTGAGTCTGCATTCAAATATTCTCTGAAAATAAGTAAATCAAGTCATAAATACACTATGAGAAATGATAGTGAAAGTGATAGTGATGAACAAGAACTTGATGAAATTGAAGCACTAATGGCTAGAATATTGCAAAGAGGTAAAGGAAGATACAAAGGTAAATTACTATTGGTATGTTTTAATTGCAAATAAATTGGATACTTTGTTGTTAGATGCACTAACAAGAGAAATATGAAAGAAACAATGACAGATCTTATGAAAAGAAGTTTGACAAAAGTGATGACCGAGACTACAAAAGCAACTGACACTCCGACAGAAGAGATAAATGAGACTACAAGGACAAAGGCAAGAAGGCTTATTACCTGGTTGAGAACAAAGCTAGAAATACTGACACCAAATCTGATGAAGATGTTGAGCTAGTATTTGTTCCTATGAAGGATGATTCAGACGAAGAAGAAAGGTATGTTAAAATTGTACTCATATCTAAAGTTAGCAAAAATGATGTATGGATTATTGATAGTGGTTGTACTCACCACATGATTGGAGATAAGGAAAATTTTGAAACTTTTGAATATTATAATGGTGGATCAGTTAGGATGAGTAATGACTCACCTTGTCTAGTTGAAGGAAAAGGAACCATCATGTGAATAATTTGATCAGATGTAAAAATGCATATTGGGTGAAAGGACTTAACTATAATCTATTGAGTGTTTCACTGCTAAATAACACAGGACACCGAGTTGCATTTGAGAACAAAAAAGCAAAGATCTATAATGGAATAGGAAGGTTGATCGGTTCTGGTGAATAAACAAAAGGTAACCAATTCTATCTTGATTATATTAAGACCACTTTTTTATTGGATAGAAATGAAGACATTTGGTTATGACATAAAAGGTTATGTCATGTGAATTTTGAAAACATGGTTAGGATAAGTAAGAGGCTTATCGAGTATGTTAAAACCCGACCATGTCATGTGCAAAAATTGTCAAAAAGGAAAAATGACAAAGTCTAGTTTCAAGAGAAAAACCTACACATCTAATGTTATTCTAGAGTTAGTCCATACTGAATTATGTGGACCAATAAGAACAAAAATCTATTATGGTGATAGATACTTTATTCTATTTGTTGATGACTATTCTAGGATGATGACTATCATATTCTTAAAAGAGAAGTCTGAAGCATTTAAGATGTTCAAATGGTATAAAGCTATAGTGGAAAAGAAAAGTGGAAAAAAACTAAAATTTTTAAGATCACATAGAGGAGGAGAATTTATTTATGATGAATTCACTAACTTTTGAAATGAGCATGGAATTACAAGACATGTTTCTGCACTGAGAACACCATAGCAAAATGAGATTGCTGAAAGGAGAAATAGATCAATTATTGATTGTGCTAGAACACTGATGATTGAAAAAGGCATCACATAAACATTCTGGAGAGAAGTTGTAAGTATTGTTGTCTATACACTAAACCGAGTTCAATTGAAGAAAGACACCTTATGAGCTATGGTATGGATACACACCAAATGTGAGTTACTTTAACATTTTTGGAAGTCAATGTTATATATTAAAAGATGATAGAAATGGGAAACTTGACTCTAAAAGTGATGAAGGAATATTTCTAGGATATTCTACCAAAAGCAAAGCTTATAAATCTCTTAGCAAATCCTCTAACAAAGTCATTGAAAGTGAAAATGTTAAAGTGGATGAATTTACTGAGAAAAATGATGAGGAAAGCATAAAGGAACTGGAAGATTACAACATATTTGTCTACATTGAAGAATCTGACACTCTTCCCGAGTAAAAGTGTAACACTGTCGAGTGACAGAACAATGAAACCAAGCAACAGGCTGCACACACCGAGAATCAGGAAAATGCTCACAATGATAAACCGAGTGATAAAGATCAAAATGATGATTAGAATGAGGAATAGATATCTGAACCTATACTTGCCAAGTATGTCAGAAGACACCATCTGCATGACCAAATCATTGGAGATAAAAGAGTTGGAATGAGAACAAGAAGCAAGTCACTTAACACTAAATGTTTGATTTGTGATTTTGAGCCTAAATCTATTAATACTGCACTTGATAATCAAGAATGGGTTAGTGCTATGAATGAAGAGATTGAAAATATTGAGAAGAACAGAACATGGACATTAGTACCTAGACCGAGTGACAAAAATTTCATTGGTACCAAATGGATATTCAGAAACAAAGTGAATGATAATGAAGAAGTCACAAGGAACAAAGCAAGACTAGTATGCAAAGGGTATGCACAAGAAGAAGGTATTGACTATGGAGAAACCTTTGCACCCATTGCTAGATTAGAAAGAGTAAGAATTCTACTTGCTTATGATTTTTTTAAAGGATTCAAAGTATACCAAATGGATGTAAAATCTACATTTCTGAATGGAATACTAGAAGAGGAGGTATACATTGAACAACCTGAAGGGTTTGTTGATCCTAACAAGAGAAAAATGGTTTGTAGACTACACAAAGCCTTGTATGGATTGAAACAATCACCAAGAGCATGGTATTAAAGACTTCACTCTTATCTCATTAGTATTGGATTTATAAGAACAAGTGATAACAATAATCTATATTTGAAAGGAGATATTGATGATAAGATTCTGATTGATGAGATATTTGTTGATGATATAATATTTGGAGGTAATGATATGTTATGAAAATCATTTGTTGATGAAATGAGCAAAGAATTTGAGATGTCAATGTTTGGAGAGATCAATTTTTTTCTTGGTCTACAGATTCTACAACAGGATGTAGGCATCTACATCACACAATCCAAATACATCAAAGAAGTTATGAAGATATTCAAAATGGAGGAATCCAAACTATTTGGAACACCTATGGCAACTGGATGCAAACTCACAAAGGAAGACAAGACAACCGAGGTAAAACAGACCTTATATAGATCTATGATTGACAAACTAATGCATGTTGTACATACTAGACCAGATATAGCACATGAAATTGGTATAGTTGCAAGATTCTCTGCTAATCCCAAGGAATCACACATGAATTTTGTTAAGAGAATTCTGAGATATTTAAAGAATACCGAAGACTATGGTTTGTGGTATAATAAAGAAGGCAAATTTGAGCTACAAGTTTATACCGATGTTGATTGGGCTGGAAATGTAGATGATAGAAAGAACACAATAGGAGGAGAATTCTTTATGAGTGATAGAATTATCACATGGATAAGTAAAAAGCAAGGATGCATATCTCAATCAACTGCATAAGCAGAATATGTGGTTGTTGCTGCAAATTTCTCTAATATTGCATGGATCAAGCAATTGTTGAAAGGTATGAACATGGAAATTCTTGAACTAGTAATTATCTATTGTGATAATACAAG
The DNA here is from genome assembly GCA_018584345.1 of Thuja plicata. Taxonomy (NCBI): domain Eukaryota; kingdom Viridiplantae; phylum Streptophyta; class Pinopsida; order Cupressales; family Cupressaceae; genus Thuja; species Thuja plicata. The sequence continues at coordinate 5,589,147 of MU224133.1, read as the reverse complement.
TGCTATCAACATTTTAAAGAACCCTGTGATCTGTAATGCCCCACCAGGGAACACAAGAGAGATTAACCTAGAACATGATACTAAGTTTGATGAACAAATTGTTTTTCTAAAGTTTACACAATAAGACATACATTAATGCGGAAGCAATTACCATTTACTCACATAAACATATACAAACATAGATTACACGACTCAAGGGTTCCATGATGTTGAATTGCGTAAAAGTAAAAATCAACTAAACAACATAACAAAAGATTCCATTTAAATAGATGTAACAAATACAACTTACAAATAACAATTACAATCCTCATGGATAATCATGAAACCTACATAAACTCACATCCACTGCACATGTCGCAGGGTATGTAGTAATCACTCTAATCAATATAATATAATATCCAGATTAGGTATCGCATGTGATACACTAATACAAGATTACAATATAATGAATGATAAGTATATATCTACCAATGAAGAATCATAAAAAGATCAACTGCATAAGAACCATCAAGAACTGGAACAAGGACATAGAATCTCAAATGGTAAAGAATCACTACCATCCATCTGTGTGGAACTATAAAATTCTACCCCACCATGCTGAGGAGATAACAACAGACCCCACTCGGATATCCAAAACCAAAGAAGAAAGTAACCATTAAGCAAGGGGATCTTGATAGCTCTCTAACTCCAGGTGTACTACACATACTCAAAGGTAAGACTCACTAATTTCAAAGGCAACCGACACACGTATAAAATCTAGACTATGTATAGGAAGGTATCATCATGTACATCTAACCCTTAAGTTTTGTCCTAGTAATCCCAATGGATCCCGACACTCAAGTGATCATACACGGTATCAATGACCTCTTAAACAGACAAAGTCACTAACTATGCTAGACACACACCCCTCAAGGCTGCAAGCATCATCTCATCCTCCATCTTAGCCTATAATAGCACTCAAGCATGGGTGAGGAATCACATCTTATTAATTCATTTTAAGATCTCTCAGTTACAGATTAAGTTTTCACTTATTAAGATTACTTACAATAAGCAATCCTAGTAGCCACTTGTGGGCCCTGACACTTATTGCAAGCCACTCCCTACTACACAACTAGGTAACCTACCCTAGGCTTACATATCCTACATAGATCTAGCATAGGTTCAAAATCAGGTGTACCCAATCCAGTTCCCCAAACATAACAGGAAGGATCACAATAGATATACACTCTTAGATAACATAATCAATATGGTTCAAATGGTTAGTTTAGGGTAATAATACAAAGCACATACGCCACATCATAAAATCATAAATATAATTGACCCCCCAGCCTATGTATTCATCCTAGGGCACTCTAAATCCCAGATACCCATAGCATAGAGAAACAATCACTTAAGGAAAGAAAACATCATTTACACTATGCAAAAAAACAATAGTAATCCTTTATACATTGAATCCAGGAATAATGTAAACAAATTTTCCAATTATAGATCAATAATCTTCTAAAAGACTATGGTTCAAAAGTTTACTAAACAAACAATTCAGATTGTTTGATAATAAAATTCCTTTTTTATGATACTTTAATAACCAAAAATTGCCCAATCGATTCCAGAATTTGTCAAAAAGAACATCAATATGCACACCTTTAATTTAAAGATTATGATTAATTTAAATAATAATTAATTCAAACATAATCTAAAGTAGTTTTAAAAAACACATAAATTAAAGACCAATTAATTTAAGCTATTAATAAATTAACTAACTCTACAAAGTTATTAATAAAACTAATTAACAACTTTAATAATTTAATTAAACTAAATTTTAAACATGCTAAATAAATTAAGTTTAAAAGAAATAATATAAAATAAATTTAAAAGTTTTATTTTTATTTTTAAATGAAAATTAAAAAAACAAAGTTTGTTGGGGGGAGCGGGCCCCAAGCGCCCTCCCCCCCATCTCTCCTATCCTTACGGAACCGGCTGCCGCGGCCCGGATTGCCACGGGGGTTGGTGGGGTGGAGCCCACCGCCCTCCAACCACATTAAAAAAAAATTATAATTTTTTTTTTCATTTAAAAAAAATATTTTTCTAAAAAAAATATTTCAATTCATCCTTTTTAATAAAATTTCATAAAACAGAAATTATTAATGGATTTCTCTTTCTTTTGTTTTTTCCTCATTCTTTTCTTTTTTTGTCTTTTTTTGGCTTTTTTTTTTTTGACTGGTGTATTTTATTTTTTTTACTGTATTTTTCGAGAGAGTTTTTTTTTTAATCAATTTAATTTTCTTAGAGGAAGTATTTTCTAAGGGATATTTATTTTTCCTCCACTATAGTTTCTACTATAGTCCAATTGATTTTTCCAATTCTAAGGTCTTCTATAGGGTATTTTTTCACAAAATTTTAACAGCATAACCCTACTATGCCAAGTAATATATTTTCTAAAAATAATAGATCTAGGGTTTCTAAAATACTCAATTTGACAAAAAAATAAAATAACTCCTAATAAGAAAATAAAATCTATCAAGCACAAATGAAAACATAATTTCAACAAGAAATGAAATTAACAAAGGGTTTTCCAAACCCTACCTTAAATTTCACCACAAATTTGATAATGAAGCCCTTTGAGAAATGAAGAATCCCGAAGCCCTCCGAATTTGAATCTGACAATAGATCCATAACCACGAAGCCTCAAGAGCAAGGATCTCCTCAATTCTTCCAAGCCTCCAACAACCACAATATCGCAAAATAGCAAAAACACAAAAATGCTCAACATAAAATTTCTCCTCTAAAATCCTTCTCCTTCTCCCAAAAACATGTTATGATCAAATGAGAAGATAACTCCCCTAAAGAGACTCAACTCCCACCTTTCAAGCAATCCCAAAATAGACACTCCACTAAACTTAGTTAACTCTACTTTCAAAATTGAAAAAAAATTATAATTATTAATTGAAAATGTCTATTAATTGTAAAACTCAACTTTGACTCTTTAAATCAACTTGCATTTTGAATTCAAACTCTAATTTCAATAATTACAATGCACAAGTAATCAATTAAATAATATATTAAATAGATTAAATATTTAAAGCACAATTTTATCTATGCAATTAAATATTTAATTATTTAATAAAGCATAAAAACTAAATTAACTCTAATTTTAAATTAAATATTAATTAAATCCAAATATTCAATATTTGAACTTTAATTAATTTTCTCAATTAAACATAGGTATTTAATTCATTTTAATTAATTAAATACCCTATATTTAATATTTAATTCCAAAATAATCAATTTAATAAATAATATGATAATTCACACAATATCAACACACTCAACTGAAATCAACCAAAATAACCCAAACACACACAAGGATGAGATCCACAAATTTACGTCAACTTGACGAATCCGGGTAGGGTAGTCAAACTGACACTCATCCAATCTTAGGACAATAGGCTTAGGGTAGGGTTTTGAGTCTGTATGTTAACTCCCCTCTTTACCATTGAGATGAATATATGGGCACGCTCACTCCTGCCAAATCAGGGAAGATGATGCCCTGTACCTACAAACCTGACATCAAAAGAACAAGCATGTACATCCAATACAATATCGCAAACAATGATAGAGATCGGTCGAATGTGTGGATCTCACAATGCAAGTAACTACGTCTCTGTCCTCTACCACAACAAACATGTCAACAAGTACATCAACACATATGCTAACCATACACATGCAAGTATGGGGTAAGTAACATCATAAATCTAAAATCAACACATAATATCACATCATGGTAATATCATCCTCTATCTATGCATCACATGATAAACATATAAACATCATGATCCAAAATCACCAACCACTAAAATAATGAAAGCTCACATGAAACGTAGCCTGACAGAATCTGGCAAATCAACTGAAATAATAGCCTAAAAGAGTATGACATCAGAAACTGAAAGCAAACTATGGGTGGGTATCACATCCACCCCCTAGGATTAGGTTTACTCCTGGAAGCCTATAAATAAATAGGGATATAAATCTCATAATCTCGTTGCATCCTCCCAAGTCGCTGATGACTCATCATTTGGGTCCCATTGGACCCTTACCTGCTCGATGGTGCGACCCTTAAGGGTCAAACCCTGTTGCTAAAGTATACGAATTGGCTCCAAAGCCAGTTGCCCATCCTCTACCTGAAAAGCATTCCAATCAAGAACATGCAATATATCTGGAATATAATGTCTAAGAACATAAACATGGAAAATATCATGAATGCGAGATAGGCTAGGTGGCAAAGTAAGACGGAAAGCAACTGGTCCTATCCTCTCTAGGATCTCAAATGGCCCAACAAAATGAGGTGTCAACTTCGAACCCTTTCCATAATGGATCAAACTCTTCCATGGGTGTACTCACAAGAATACTCTATCTCCAACTGCAAACTGTCTATCCACCCTGTGAGCATCTGCATACTTCTTCTATCTATCCTATGTAGTGACCAAATGCTCATGAATACACACTACCTACTACTCCACGTCTCAAAGAATCTTTGGACCAAGAATAATACGGTCCTACAATCTATCCCAACTCAAAGGTGTACAATAAGGACGACCATACAAAGCATGAAAATGTGACATGCCAATGGAGATGTGATATCCATTATTATATGCAAACTCAACTAGATACAAATAGTCCTTCGAATGAGTCTGTCTATCCATGACATACATCCTAACATATCCTCGAGCACCTGATTAACCCACTCTGTCTATCCATCGGTCTGAGAATGGTATGCTGAACTGAAATTCAGCTAGGCACCAAGATCATGTTGCATTAAGGTACAAAATGCATAATTAAATAAAGGATCTTGATCTGAGATAATCCTACGAGGAATGCCATGTAGTCTCACAATATCCTGCATGAAGACTCTGGCTATAGAAGCCGTTGTATAAGATGATCTCATAGGGGAGAAATGTTTCACCTTGGTCAATTGATCAACAATCACCATGATAGCATCATGTCTATGAGGAGTCAAAGTCAAACCAACAATGAAATCCATTGAAATGATATCCCACTTCCGAAATGGAATGAGATTTGGCTGTAAAATCCTTGTTGGATGTTGATGTTCTGCCTTAACCCTTTGACACTCTAAGCATCTAGCCACAAAATCAGTAATTTCACGCTTCATACTAGACCAATGGTAGATCTGTCGAAGGTCTGCGTGCATCTTCTTGACACTAGGATGTGTTGAATAAGGTGAATGATGAGCCTCGGATAATACTAATGTATGTAGATCATCTAATGGTGGTACATATATCCAGCTTGTGTGATGGAAAAGACCATCTGACTCCATAACAAATCCTAAGAATCTACCCTCCAAAGGTCTCCTAGACTCAATCTCTGACTTCACCTCTTGATACAAAGTATCTCTAGGAAGTGCTTGGAGAATCCTACTCTGCAAATCCACACTAAGATTCAATGCTAAAATAGCATGTTGCTTATGACTCAAAGCATCAGCTACCACATTCTCCTTTCCCTAAATATACTTAATCTCAAGGTCATACTCACAAAGGAACTCCATCCACCTTCTCTGTCTAGCATTTAGATTAGGCTGAGAAAAGATGTACTGTAGACTACGATGATCACAATGAAGCTCAAACTGATATCCTAATAAGAAATGTCTCTATTGGACCAATGAATGTACAACTATGGCTAACTCAAGATTGTGTGTAGGGTAGTTCAACTCATGATCCTTGAGTTTACAAGACTCATATGCAATCACTCATCGATAATGCATAAGGATTTCTCCAATCCCCTCTAATGAAGCATCAACACAAACCATAAAATCACCCACTGGATCAGGTACTGCTAGGATAGGTGCACTAGTCAAAAACCCCTTAAGGTTCTGAAAATCCTCCTCACACTTCTTTGTCCAAACAAATTTCTTCCCTTTCTTTTGAAGAGAAGTGATAGGATGTGCAACTCTAGAGAAGTTCTTCACAAACCTACAGTAGTATCCAGCTAGACCCATGAAACTGTGAACCTCAAACACATGAGTGGGTGTTGGAAACTCCACAATCACAAATATCTTCGAAGGATCTATTGAGATACCTTCTCCAGGAATCACATGTCCTAGATACTCAACCTCTGACTGAAATAAATCATACTTTTCTAAATCGACATACAACTGATTATCTCTCAGGCACTGCAATACCTATCAAAGATGTCCTTCATGCTCTTCTATTGATTTAGAATATATCAATATGTCATCTGAGAAGACAAGCACAAAGTGATCTAGATACTTACGAAAGACTCCATTCATCAAGCAGATGAATACTGATGGAGCATTCATCAAACCAAAAGGAACCATTGTAAACTCATAGTGTCCATAGCGAGTGCGGAATGCAGTCTTGTAGATATCTGCATCCTGAATATGCAACTGATGGTACCCTAATTTAAGATCAATCTTAGAGAACACCTTGGCTCCCTTAATCTGATCAAAAAGGTCATTAATATGTGGCAACAAATACCTATTATTGATTGTTACCTTGTTCAACTATTTATAGTCAATGCACAAGCGTAACGATTCATCATTCTTCTTAACGAAGAGGAATGTTTCTCCCCAAGGAGAAACACTAGGGTGAATGCTTCCCTTTTCCAACAACTCTTCCAATTGCATATTCAACTCACTTAATTCATGCGTAGTCATCCAACAAGGAGATCTAGAAATAAACCTGGAACAAGCTCAATGCAAAAGTCAATGTCACGCCTTGGTGGCATACCTGGAATCTCACTAGGAAATACATCAATGAACTCCTATAAAATAGGATGATCCAAGGTCTTGACTTTACTCTCCACTTCATCTAACTCATTCATATTCACTGCAAACACTTGGAAACTCTTTCAAAAACTCCTCTTAAGTTGCATCGCGGAAATCATACGAAGAGATATGGGATGTGGAATTTTGAAAATACTTACCCACATCATTCTTGCATTGGATGGTCTTACGTCTATAATCAATGTTAGCCCCATGAGCTCCAAACAAATCCATTCCCAATACAACCCTATATGATCCCAAAGGAATCACACAAAGATCAACTAAGGTAATGAATTTACCTAAATTCAGCTCACATTTACTGACCAAAGAATCTATGGCTACCTTAGCCCCTGAAGCTAACTCCACTTGCCATCCTACATCTGCTTTGTAGCTATTGGCCCACATCGCTAAACTAATAAAGGAGATATAAATGAATCTATAGCTCTGGAATCAAATAAGATAGAGATAGAAATACCTCATATGGCACCCAAAGTCTCTACCATAGTACCCTGATGCTCTTCCTGATGGTGATCCAAAGTTGCAAACACTCTATGAGAGCATCTTATATCCCCCACTGTAGGCTCTAAAGCTATCGGCCTCCGTTTTGAAAGCTGAGGTGCTCACTGAGGACAATTAATAGAAAATATAGCCAAAATGACCACATGTGAATCACCTTGTCCCTTTGATATTGCCTCTCCCAGCGGAGGGCGCACTCAACTACTAAAATCTACCTCTGCTGGCACTAGGTTGTGCACTCTGTGCTAGATGATTGTACTTATTATACCTGAAGTGTTGTCCATTACGAAAGATCTTACTACTCTGAGTAGAAGGAGTAGCCTTCTGTTGTTGCTGCTAATTATGATTCTAGTTCTGATTACCTCTATAGAAGTTAGGTGGTTTCTTGAATTTCTCAGTGCCCTTTGACTGGTTACCTCTCACTAATACATTTGGCATCATTTTGCGACGGCTATGTGTCGCAATTACGATAGCCATGTGTCGCCAGTGTGATAGTAGTAGACGTCGCTCATTTTTAGTCACAAATTACGACGTCTATCATCACCCGTCGCAATTACAACAGCTATCCGTCGCTATACTGCCACTTTATTCTGGCATCATCTGGCCATAATTCTTGTGGAATGCGTCGCAATTGTGATGGATCCCAATGCAATTGCGACGGGATTTTGGCGTCGCCGCTACAGCAACCCCGTCGCAATCCCCTTGGCTGACATCGCCATTGCGACGGATCCCAATGCAATTGCGACGGGCATTTGGCGTCGCCGCTACAGCATCCCCGTCATAATTCAGGGGGTTGACGTCGCAATTGCGACAGTTACAAAGTAAAACAAAAAAAAAAATATTTGTTTATTATTCAATATTATTGGTGGGGCTTCAAATAGAATCCTCCAAAATATGAGCTCTGCACAAGGTAGTCATATTTTTTCATAATACTCTGATGTTCGGTTTCCATGGCAGTTTCTATGGTTGGAAAACTTTGTGAGTACTCACCGAGTTTCTTAGTACTCACAAATTAGAAGCCAAGCAAGTATTTGCAAGTTTAACTCCCAAGTCTCCAATAATGAGGTTTTTGGTGAGTATAATCCAAAACTCAACAAGTCTGCCATAAAAAATTATGATGCAGCCTCTGCACGCGAAAATACGAGCAAATTGTTGGAAGAACAAGGGTTAAACGGGCCTAAAACATGGAATAAAGTTTATAAAACCCTACATTTGCCCCTAAAGACCACAAAGCTTTGATAT
>MU224133.1:5569521-5580493 GCA_018584345.1 Thuja plicata | reverse complement strand
TGTAGGCACTGTTAATGTTTACAACTAAATCTATTTTTCTACATTCATTCACCCACGAAAAGCTATTTCATTACAAGATTCAGAATGCAACAATTTTGAAGCGAGTCCTACCTGACCAACCATTTTTATTGAGGAAATTGGACGATAAGTTTGAAGAGGCCAATGATCTCTAGTTAATGTGTGAAAACATATGAAATGTCCAACCTTGCTAACACAGAAAAAATTGAAAGACTTATACTACATTGACTACTGCTATTGTATTTTCAGGAATCTAATTCTCCTTTGCAATCAGAGATTACCTCTTACGGGGCAGACCATCAAGGTTTTAAAATGATAGCTCACCTTCCCGATCAAACACAACCTGCTATTGCACCTCCATTTGTTATTCGATACGTCGAATAGGCGGCTAGAGTAGAGGGAAACGAGTCTCCTTTCAATGGCTCTAGCTATATCATTGCCCTGGTATGGTGGGAACTGCTACTGAGGTTATGGATATTGATGGACTAGATGATGCGGGATGGCCTGCAAACCGATGGCTGGTCTTCTTCTATGCTCCTTTGCCCCAATTCCCGTGCGCGAGTACAGACTTGCCTTAGTGGCTTGCTCCCCTGCTATTGGATATATAATTTATAGTGGGGATGCCTTTGCACCGGTGCATTCACTAGTTCCTCGGTCAGCTGCTGGGTCAATAGATTATGAAATAGCAGGGTGCTTCTTTCTCTATTCCTACGCCTGCCCCTGCAATGGCTGATTCATCGATCGCTCATTATCCCTCAAAATTGCCCTCAAACTTGCCCTTGCCGCGTCTGGTAGCTATAACAAATGAGAAACGTTTTCCTTTTTTTTTCTCTTATATCCCGCTGCCATCGCAACTGTGACATCGTCGGGCTATAATTGAAAAAAAAAAACCAAAAACACATTGCATTTGCCTGCCGTCGCAAATTGACATCGCAAATTGACCCCTAATGTATTAGTGTCTGTATCTTGATCCTGATGTACCACATATCTGAGCACCATGCCTACCTTGGGGTCCCAAGGCCAAATTAGCCTTTGCAAGAGTGGCCTTAATAACTACATCCCTTAGGGTCGTAGGCTCAAAGATCTTAACTTCCCCAACTATGCGAGCATCAAGCCCTCTGACAAAATGTTGTATCATCAAGGTTGAATTCTATCTGTAGCGTGCATATTGTTTGAGCTTGAAAAATTGATGCTCGTACTCCTTGATTGTCAAAGTTAGCTGCCTCAAATTATGGAACTCATCTGCCCATTATTGTCTCCACTAATCTAAGAGGAAACGCTCTTGAAAGTGCTCAAGAAATAACTCCCAAGTCACTATGTCCATCTGAAGCCCCAACTTTTCCTCTTCAATCTTCTACCATATAGCCGCAAAATGAGAAAGTTACATCACAACATACCTTGCTTTAGTATTTCTACTAAAGGGATGCATGGAGAAGCTCCTCTCCAAGGCTATAAGCCATATCTCAGCCTCAGATCCAGATCCCTTCCCATCAAAAGGATTAGGTCATCCTCTCATTAGGTCCCTCATATGGTTTTCTGCCACAACATCAGGGTCCACTATAATGGTCCTCCTTCGAGGACTCCTAGACCTCTCCCTCTCCCTTTCCTCTCTATGAGAGTGATGGGAAGCATCCCGCTCCACTCTGACCTTCTTAGGAAGACAATTCAAGATCGCCTGCAGTAACAGTCTGGTGCCAAGTTCCTCAGACTTCTGGCGTTCCTCACTAGGCCCATCTCTATACTACTACTTACCAATGTCCTATCTAACACTCGTGGAGGAGCTATGCTGACTAACTCTCCCATGAATACCAGACCAACCTCTTCCATGGCCTGTAGTAGATCTAGTTTTAGGCATGATTCCTAAAACAACCATAGATTCATACACTACTCACAACATAACTCGAAATGAAAACTAAGGATAAGAGTTTTCATAAAGCACATAGCTATTAAGTATCATTACTTGAGGGAACAAGTACAAGAGAAAGAAGTGATACTGGAATATATACAATCCAAAGAACAATTAGCAGACATATTCACAAAGCCATTGCCAAAAGATACATTTGAGTACATGAGAAAGAGATTAGGGGTTCAGCCCTTGTCTCCTGGTCACTAAGATGACTAGAAGCCTACACATTATTAGAAGACCAATCATGTTGATGCAAGATTAGAAATGGACTGCAATGACATATCAGTACAAGAAGGTACTTATTTAAACCGCACAACAAAGATATTGTCGGCTACTACAGAGTTGCATTGCTGATGGACAGAGATATTCAATGATATTATTTTGTTTGGCATTGTTGTCAAAGGGAGAGAGATATCCAATAATGAAATATCATATCATGATCATAGAAAGGGAGAGAGATTAAATGAAATATCTATTAGGGAGAATAACATCACTCAAAGGGAGAGAAAAGATCTAAAAATAAGTTTCTACAAAGGGAGAGAAAGATCCAACAAAGATTCAAAGAAACAACCATCCATCTAAGGGAGAGAATTGGAGAAAAGTTAACACTATATATTTATCCATAAAAGGGAGAAGAGATTCTACAAGAAAGGGAGAGATGGAATCATAAGTTTCTATATCTATCCATTGAAGGGAATGAAGGAGGGAGAGCACTCTGCAAGAATCAAATCTAAGCTATAAGAGCTTATCAAGAGTCAGATATTTGTATTAGTTATAGAACAATAAGTTTGGTATGTTATGGCATATTTCATATTGTTTTGATAGTACATTGCCATCAATCCCAAAGGGAGAGATTGATGAAATATAACTAATTGAACGTTTGAAGATGATAAAGTTGATGATCACCGAGCTGCAAAAAATAAATGCAAGACATTAAATCAGTTAATGTATTGTATTGTCATTAATGACAACTTGATATAATTTGATTGGTCATATACATATTGTCATAGACTTCAAGAAACCAAAGAGATAACTTTTATGATTTGGTAAACATAAAAAGACAGTATACACCGAGTGACAGTAAACACCGACGGACAGTGCACACCGACAGACAGAGAAACCCAAGCAGTTCACAATGTATACTGAGCACTGCAACACCAAGCATAACTGAAGTGGTCACCGAGAAAAATTGAAGTTGACGCCCAAGGACAACTGGAGTCAATGACCAAGTTAAACTAAAGATTGATCATTGATCAGAACTGGAGTTAGAAAATGACAAAACACTTAGCTAGCAAGAGCTATGTTTAGAGTTAACTGATTGATTGCTTTATTTTCATCAACTAGTTGAACTAAAGAAAAGAAGAATTTTTATTCACAATTGTCAAGGAGAAATCTAAAAAATAAAACTAAAGCAAAGCTTTAAAGATTAAATCAATGCATGGCAATATTTGCAGATCAAGAAGCAATCTACATCAAGAACAAGAAAGACAATGAGATTAAACGGTGAAATCGTGTCTATATAAAGAGACAAGTAATTCATTATGAAAGAGAGGAATGTTGAATATAATTCTAGTGAAGATAGAAGTCTTCATGCAAATATGATCATATAGGTTGAGGAACAAAACCAAAGAAATTCTGCAGACTCCGAGCAATAGAAGCAAGAGCATTCACCGAGTAGAAAGAAGAAAGAAGGGGAGCAAAGGAATTGAAGAGAACATTGATCATAGAGGTATTATGGACTAACAATAGATCTAAAAATCTTCAAGTTAAAGTTGTATTATTGAACATATCATTTAATATTTCAGTTTAACCATTGATTCAGAAAATCTCTTAACCGATTGGGATTCAACCATCCTTATTGTATTGAGATACTGAAGAGTATCAAAAGGTTTTCATGTTTACAACATAGTGAATGCTAGGTCAAATGATAAACTGTTAGTTTTAAATCCTCTAACAAGGTCGCACTTAATAGTGTGTTTGTAACCTTTAACAGGGTTGGCTCTTCACCGAGCTCACTTCAGAAGAGTGAAAATTTTGGGTTACCGGTCCCAAGTGGTTTTTCCCTTAACAAGGTTTCCACATTAAAAATCCATGTGTCAAATGTGTATATGGTTCATTGCTTTGATGTTTTTCTTTACACATTACTAAAATAAGATTGGTCGGTTAACACTAAGTTTAATTACTACTACTTGGTAAAGGCTAGAAATGATAAACAATATATATTCACCGAGCAGTATATATTTGATAAAATTACATAAGGCATACATCTTGAAGGACTGAAAGATAACTAGAGGATATTATATATGTGATATAAGTTTTGTTTGATTATTGGAATTATTTTTAAGGCCACTACTTCACCGCNCTTCCCCCCCCCCCCCCCCCCCCCCCCTCTTAGTTATTCTAACAGTTTGATACCTATGTAGAATTTATTATATGCATTATTATTCCTACATCCTTTAATTTGATAAGCTCTTCCCTCATTTTAGGGTCTAACACTGGTTTTATAAGACGTCGCCTTTACCTCAAAGGATTTGCATTTGATTTTAAAGGGATTTCATGCTGAAATAAGTCTTTACGATAAGCCTTAAGCTCATCATATGACCATGCAAAAATATGCCTATATTTTCTTAATAAGGTTGTCAAATCTGCCTTAATCATAGGAGTAATCTTTTTGCCTATGTATACTTCCTTTGGAGTATGATCATTTCCCAGGTTGATCTTTTCAACTTCTTCATGCTTTTCAACTATCCTACCCACCTTAAGAATTTCTTGCTCATAAAAAACTCCTTCAAGTGCTACCAAGCCTCAGTGAATTTTGTTTGTCTTTAGCTACACAACTTCCTTTCCAAACAAAGTTTCTTTTCCATCTTGATTCTGGTGGTACCCTAAATTTTGAGAATTTAGAAGTCCCAATACATTATCAAGAAGCAATTTTATCCATACTAAAAAAATCAAAGGAAGGAAGCTTTATGACACAAATAAATAGAACTAACTAATCGAAGCCTTCAGAAAATGTTGGAATTTCAACCTTCTACAAAAATGATGCCGACATAGGCTGAATATGGTCGAATTTTAAAAATCTAAAAATGACCCAGTTTGGGAAATCCAATTTCCTATCTCCAACAGAAATATTAGTCTTTCACAAGATGTCTTGGATTTTTGGCCAAAGCCAAATCCGAAAGTTGGGTAGTTATTTTTTAGTTAGTTTATTATTTTTTCAAAATAATTTGTAAAAGGGTTGTGCCTTTTCACCATAAAGAGGTATGAAAGTCACTCAAACACATATATATACATAATGTAAAATGTAAAGAGAATACAATACAATATAATACAATTTCACATATTTGGATAGCTTTGGATCAACAACTATAACATGGACTTGGATGTACTATTTTTTAAAAAAATCAATAAAGATAAGTCTTTTTTCTTCATATATGCAATTGTTTCATTAATCATTTTACAATTAGTCCCTCAGATAAACCAATATAACTTCTTCAAAGTGATAGTTTGATGTACATGCTTCCTTATTTGATTCATAGTCTATATTTTCAATTGGTTTTCTCATTTTGCATGGTTAAATTTTGTTGATTGAGGCCTCAGTCAATTGGGCTATCATCTGAGAAGTATTACCCTTTTGAAATATCTTTGAATTTGTTTTAGGTTGCATGTACATTATGTAGACACCTAAAATTGACCAGGTGTACCTCAAACATTCAAAACTATAAATCTCAGCCAAATGCCTTAAAATCTCATCTCAATGCAAAACAAATGGATCAAATCAAATGGACATTTATCAAATCAAGAGGACAAAAATCAAATAAAATAATTAAATTCAAGCCTAAAGGGATTAATCAAATTATGCAATTGATTTTTCAATTGTATAGTTCAAATCAAAAAGATCAAAACCAACCCATTCACCCTCCCATGGCTAAATTAATTAAATGATTGAGTTATTTAATTCCTAATTTCTTTGAGACAACCAACCAACTTTCCCTCTATTTGAGAACACCTCAAAGATTTTGACTTAACCAAACTTTGATCATGATCAACTCACTCTACCCCCTACCCTTGGGAAAATGCTATAAATACAAGTCATTTCCTTTGTGTTTGGGATTCAAGAATTTCAAGAGCAAAAGCATCCTTATTATAGACATATGGAGAGCATTTGAGAGATTTTGATCACATTTCAGCATTTGCATAGCATTTAGTATATCATGTTTAGGAGCATTTGTTGTTTTCTAACACATCTTGGAGCATTTTGAGTATTTTTAAGCTAGATTTGAGCATTGTTTATCATTTATTTCTTTTTCTAGGATTTTCCTTGAGAGATATTAAGCCTGAGAGCTCTCTTAACAAAGCTTAGATAGAAAACCATGAGATGATATGGATTTTTAGCTTCAATTCTTAGATTAAATAATATTTTTCTTTCCATAGAGTTGTTGTTATTAGTCCTAATTTCATGAAGGTGTTAATCTTACACACACAAATGGCGCCCACCATGGGGCTCTAAGCCTCATTGCAAACATTTTTATCATAATATTTTGTGTTTTGCTTTGTTCTTGGTGTTATTTTGCAAAAAATAGGAGAAGAGCCACCTATGCAATATTCAGAGTCGCCTATGAACAATAAAATGCCGCCTATGGAGATTTTTTCATCTTCATCTTTCGTTCTTCAGCCGCGTGATAGATAAAGTGGGCCGCTTGCTAGATAAAGAATGCCACTGGCTAGATAAAGTGTGTCGCCTGCTATTTTTCAAGAGCCGCTTACCAACAACCATTGGCCACTTCTTATACTTTCTATGCCGCATGTTAATCTTGTTTAGTCGCCTGTGATCTTTTAAAATCCGTGTAGTAGGATTTAAAATCCGCTTAGAAAGTTTCTAGTTCCATGTACTAGCATTTAAATGTCGCCTTTTAGCTGTTAAATGTTGCGTAAATGCTTTTTCTTTAAAATGGGTTTTTATTGATTTACTCACTATTCTAACTCTCTGTGTTTTTCTGTCCCGCGGATGAAAAATCACCCAAAGGTGCAGAAACCAGAGAAGCAGGTCACAAAGCTTAGCAAAGAGGTGAGATTCAAAACTAAAAATGACAAAGAAATACATGTAGCCAATCTGTTAGAGAGTTTATTTGAGGAGGAACACTTGTATGATCACTACATTAAAGTGTTTTTTTGCTTACAAGAGAAAATTTCCCTCTCTTTAATTGATTTTCATAAAGGTTTGATTTAACAAGATTTTCATTAAAAGAGATTTTAGGAGGGAGTTTTGCCTTTTTAGTTTTCCAATTTTTCTTCACTTTGTCTCTCTTTGTGTTGGAGGAGCCAGAGTGGGAACGATCGCCACTAGGTGAGTGAAAATAAGCCAAAATCACTCAAAAATGCGCCTAGCCTTGCTAGCTTCAAAAATCAAGTATTTATCTAATCAAGCTTGCATTACTTAACTTGTGAAAAATTCTCTGAATCTAGCATAATTAGGGACACACTACTATTATCTGTTCAAATGAGACATTAGGTATATGCTCTCAACTTTTTGAAGTTGATCAAAAAGCCAAAAGTGTCAAGTTTGGGTGGTAAAAAGAGAGGGAGGATTAATTGAACCACACATCTCATTTTTAAGAACCTCCTTGTTAAGAGGTTGAAAATGAACAATGTTGCTTGAGGTGTTTGGAACAAAGAAAGGCAATAGGGATATGCTCTTCACTCTTTGAGTGAATCAGATTTCCAAACTTTTTGGACTAAGTTCAATTTTTGCTTTCCATATACATGCTAGCTAATTAGAGCTTTAAAGGGCTTGCCTCCTGAGAATTGCCTTACGAGGACGGTGAGAGGGAATGACCCGAAGTGGGAGATATTCGCTTTTACCGTGATGTCGTTTGACCCACTATAAATAAATTCACTTTACCTTAATCAGAAAGTGACTAAAACTTGTGCAAGCAATCCTCACTTCCTCTAGTAGTCCTTTGAGATTGCGTAAAATTGTACTTTTGTGCGTGTGGGATGCCCGCAAGGTGGTAAAGGATCTTGTCAAGATTTAGACCGGAATAAGTTGAGACCTTGATAAAGTAGCAGACCCACCTTTGTATAGCCATTGTTAAAAGACAAATTTGTTGACTCTAAGGTAGGCTATTTGGAAGAAATTCTTGTGCAAACTTGTAAAAACATCCGAGAACATACACTTTTAATGTGGTTTTAGGGATATGGTATAATTTTTATGTGTTTGTTGAGCTTGTACTTTGTTTTCACGCAAGAATACTTTTTGATAAAACTGATCAAAGCCCTTAAATTTTTAAATCCAAAAAATGCAAAAAATTTGATAAAATCAACTTTGATCAGCAAAGCATCACGTACCATCATTTCAGAGCCACGTACAAATGAAACTAGGCCGCTTGTCAATATTAAAATGCCACTTGAAATCATTTAACAGTCGCATAAGCCTCTAGAAAGTGTCACGTATAAACATTTTAAAACTGCCTATCAACAGGCATATGTCGCCTGCTAACTGCAGATCACCACGTACAGAGATTCCAGTGACCACATACTAATAATTGAAGGCCGCCTACACACAGGTAAGAGCCACCGAAAAAATTAAAAGGGAAAATAGTGGGTATATGCCAAGGGGTTGAAAACAAGAAAGTTTCATTTTTGGATACCCTTTTGGATGTTTTACCTCTGTGAATACTTAGCTGGATTGGAATCCGCCATTATTGGACATTTTGCAAATTTGTCCATGGATTGATCATTTAAGTGAGTTAAGAACCTAAGATCTTCATTTGATATATGTTAATGTCAGTTTTTACTCGATCACATTATATCAAGACTACCCTACAGCCAGACGGATCTTATCTAAGGCAAGAGTGTCCTTTTTCGGGTGATCCTTTCTCTTCAAGACCCTTGCAAGAACCCATCAAAGAAGCAGAACTGAGAATGTCTATCCCATTTGGCCATATAGATCCCAATCAGATCAATCATGTGAACAAGGATATGAAAAAATAGGGAAATGTTGATCCTAAAAACAAAGGATCCAACAACAATACCAATGGAGGAACAAACATGGACCCTAACAATCAAGGGATGAACAATACCAAAAATGGGGGAAATATAGACCCTAATGATGAGGAGTTAACCAATGAAAAGGTTAATGAGGCTATGCAAATCCATTTCTTCATGAAACTTATGGAAAAAGTGTTGGAAAAAGACAAGTACTTTCTAGACCTAGCACAAATGGGTCTCAAACTTCCACATGATTATGATGTCACCAAACTCAAACAAGAAGAAGTTGAGGTTAATCCCATTGACATCATGAACAAACATTTCCAGCTTTTCTAGATGCAATTGGACACAATGAAACAAAGTGGGGCTCCTAAACCCTTTTCTATCAAAGCTTTGTGTCCATTTCCATTTGATAAGTCTTGAATCATGATACCATTTTTAGCAAATGTTATTTATCCTAAATATGGAAAATATGAAGGAACATCTGATCCTCAAGATCACTTAAGGGATTTTTTTTCCCTAAGTCTAGAGTTCATGCATGACACAACTTACCTTATGAGGTTATTCCCTAGAAGTTTGGGAGGTATGGCAATGGAGTGGTTTTCAAAGTTACCCTCTAGCATTCGAACCTTTGAGGAATTGGCCTCTAAGTTTGTAACTCACTATTCCTATAACATCAAACATGAGGTTACAATGATTAATCTATGAAACACCAAACAAAGAGAAGGAGAGGGATTCCTCATTTTCCTACAACGATGGAGAGCGGTATTTGCTAGGTACCCTCAGAGTGTACCCGAAAAGGAAAAGATGGATATTTTTGTAAACAGCTTGAATCGTGAAATGAACTATCAATTAAGGCTACAATGTCCTAGATCATTCCAAGATCTAATTTAGAATGGGGTGACAACGGAAGAGGTATTGATAAAAAGTGGATAAATCAAACTCTACAAGATAACAAGAATAACAACAACAACAATACCTCCAAAACTAATCAAAATCAAAATTCCAACAACAACAACCGATTTTGGACAAATAATAACAACAATAAAGAAGTGGTTAATGATGGAGTGGTAGAGGCTAACACTTTAAAGGCTATCCCTTTCAATCTCACTCAAAACTTAGCTCAAGCCAATAATGTGAACCAAGCACCCAAACTGCCCTTTAACAACAACAAAACTAATAACAACTTTGGGAATAATCAAGGGACTTACAAGCCTAAACCTTTCTTTGCACCTACACCCAAAAGAACATTCAATAATTTGGGTGAACCATTGGAGAATGCATTAAGGAAACTTATTGCAAATAAACTTATTGGCTTACCAATGGCATAACCATATGAACCTCAAATCAAGTCGAATTGGTGGAGTGAGAATAACCATTGTGAGTATCATCGAAATAGAGGACATAAGACCAATGATTGCATGTGTCTTAGGCATGTGGTACAAGATCTCATAGATAATGGTGTGATAAAATTGGACATCCCTCAAACTAATGAAGATCACACAGACTTTAAAACTCCTTTCTATAAGCATGAAAAAGGATAATCTTCCAATTCAAACAATGGAGGAAACAATGTGAATAATGCAAGAGGCAGTCATAATGTTAACTTTGCTCATACTTATGACAATACCATCAATGTTGTTGTGGTTAAAGATCAACCTATTCAAGGGTCCTCTAATGCCATCACAAGGGGGAAAGCCTCAAAGGTTACCCTACAAGGGGGTACTCCTATTACTATTGGCCCTAAAACACCAACTATTTTGGCTAAACAAACACCACCCACAACAAAGCCTTATAGTTTGGTAGATCAATTACAAATAACTCCAGCACAAATATCAATTTTGGATTTGTTGAAATTATCTCCTAATCACAAGGAGATCTTGGAAAAAGCCTTGTGTGAAACCACTGTTCCTATAAACTTGGAGGAAGATAAATTTCAGAACATGGTAGGGCATCTCATAGCCCCTCATTGTCTTTCCTTTTCAGAGCAAGATGACATGTCTATCACGCATCCTCAAAACTTACCCTTGCATATAGAGGTATTAATCCAAAGACATA